>OX411345.1:600000-917413 GCA_948150665.1 Conistra vaccinii
GTTAAAAAAAAAGTTACATACCATCACGCCTGTTTCCCCCCAAAAGATTAGGCAGAGGTGTATATAAATAGTACACCCATATTTCGCCAGGTATGTCTAAGTCCCATGCAATAAAAATTACAAGTAGTATAATTATAATAATAAAAAAAAATCTTTATCACCAAAAAATATTAAGTATCAAGACTCTTCGTCACCCACTCGACTATAGTTTGTTTTGCAAACAAATTGTTATGGGAACGATGATAAAAGCTGCGCTTGCGCTCTTCTCGCAGTGACCTTGTACCTACGACAACACGCTATGCAATCGAGTATAAACAGAGTAAGAGGTAATAATGAAAATGATCCAAATTATGTAGATATTTATGTTAATTGAATTAGACTTTTAAGCAAGTTTAGAGTTTAAAAAAAAAAAAAAAACCGGTATTATTTTGGTGGAAAAGTTGGATTTATTATTCATTGTCGTAATTAAGACATTTCCATTAAAGAAAAAATAAGCAGTTTCAATGAGTGAAAACTCTGAGTGTTGAGAGTTCCCGGAGTGTCGGAGTTCTCAAGTCTACAGGCAGTCTGAGAGGAGCCAATACAAGATCACCATGTTCGTGTACAAACCCTTGACTTTCTTTCGGTGATGGTCGAGGCTCTTTGCACCAATACTATGTTATCTTAATGATACCGTTATTCCTGTAAGATTCTATTGTTTTTGCATAAAAAAAACTTTCAGTTCAAAATTGGGGAAAAAAATGATATTTAACTATTAAAAATAATAAAGAAAATTATTCAAAAAACAAAAACCCGACTGCAAAAACGCATAACTGAAAAGAGAAAAACAAGCATTATAAATTAATCTATAGAATTTTGGTATCGCAGGCGGGGGGGGACAAACTAATAACCGGATATATGGTGTAAGTTTTGTTTGTCCCGGGGGCCTGCGATACCAAAATTCTATAGATTAATTTATAATGCTTGTTTTTCTCTTTTCAGTTATGCGTTTTTGCAGTCGGGTTTTTGTTTTTTGAATAATTTTCTTCATTTCAAGCTTTTTAGTTTTATTAATATATCTAAATTTGGCATTGACTCGTTAATAGCTTTTATTTGATACCAATATTGTTATAATTTATTTAAAAAAAAACCTTCCCCTCCATTTTTTTTGTATTTGCAGATGCAATATATAAATATTATATAGCCTATGACACTTCTACAATTAAGACGAATCTAACGACACCTCATATGTTAAAATCCATCAAGCCGTTTAGGCTACAGAGCGTGCCAAAGAAATAGACATACATACATACTCTCGAAAAACATTACCCTCCTCTCCTTCTGGGGCAGTCGGGTAAAAATGATTAGACACGTATTTTTTGTTTTATCACATTAGTAAAAAATGGTTAAGATAAAACGTGGGGGATCGCTACGTCACAATTCAGTATAAAATCTACTGGGGAGTGACGTCATGCCACATTTTAACGTATTGCCGTCATTTTTTGATTAAGTAAATACGTAAAAAAAAGAATTAATACCTACATGTCCAATATTATTTAATAATAATCTACCTGACGGGAAAAAAAATGTTAATCAACATTCCTTTTATAAACCATTATTATAAATAAAAGGTAAAATGATGTGGGAAATGTTTATTTTTTATTTTCCTTATTTATATTTTTGTAAAACCGACCCCAAATTACTCGAAAGTAATCATTATGTATGCAATTTGCACCTACAGATTATCATCTCAAGGCCAAAAGCGCAATTTTCACGCTTTACATATTTCGGGCGCATCGCGCGACAGTCTCCGGTCAAACTGGGCATTGTCCTTTAAAGAGAACGTCTGCTAACTAAAGTCAGACATTCACCACAATTACTGACATTTAGATCACTTTGTTTTAAATACTGGGTCAAATACTAGGCCCTTGCCTTAGCCACAGCTTTGCTCGACGATGCGACAGCCCACGTCGATGCTGCGCCAAATTCCCCTGTTAATAATAATTTATGCTTGATCCAGCCTGTCCCTCTTGCCGTCCTCCCCTCAACGACGCCCTAGGTGTTAGCGAGCGCTCACCTAGTTTTAATTAAAATAGTTTTTGCCTGTGGCTGGAGGCTTTAAGTGTAAAAGCTTAAGGCAGCCACAGGAACTTCACTTTTTAGTTGTGGTACCTACCGGGCTACCCTATTAAATTTCGAATACCACCTGCTGTGTAAATAATAGTGACAGGAAGTTATCATCATATCAGCCACTCAGTCTAAGTTGGAAAAATACGTATTTTGAAGCTAACTCAAAAATTGCCCAAATAAAGTTAGTATAATTTATATGGGTCCTGCACCTCTAAAGTATGACCTACCAAACAAAAAAAAAAGGATCGTCAAGATCAATTCATAAATTATTGGCGGACTAATAGCGTAACATACATACAAAAAAAAAACAGTCGAATTGAGAACCTCCTCCTTTTTGTAAAGTCGGTTAAAAATAGTTTTTATTTAGAGAAATTCCTGATGGAAAAACCCAATATCATTTTACCCGACCTGGGAATCGAACCTTTTTCCTCTTGTTCAGCAGTAGCGCTTGCGACCACTATAAAAAATCAATCTACTATAAGTAGGTTATCGTGTATTGAGGTAATATCGAATGCTTGTTTTAATTGTGTTTACTTCGACCATATAAAGGAGTTCATGAATAGTGAACATTACAGTTTATTGCTAAAAGAAGTGTTTATTTTTTTATTGAACATAAACTTGGCTTAATTGTGTTTGTGTTTTTTCTTCGCGTCATTTTTTTACCGTCAATTACCCAATTTTATTTCTTTCAAGCATTTGATAATTATGACACTGGAACTCTCCACCTGTAAGTTATCTATATTTCTATACTAATATTATAAAGAGGTGAAGTAGTGAGGTGAGGTGAAGTGGTGAGTATCAAAACGGTGTAGGAAAACATTGTGAGGAAACCGGCATGTCTTAGAACCAAAAATTCGAAGACATGTGACATCTACCAACCCGCACTGGGCCCGCGTGGTGGATTACAGCCCACTCCCTCTCACAGAGAGGAGGCCTGTGTCCCAGCAGTGGGGACATTGATAGGCTAATGATGATGATTATAAGGAGGTAAGTTTGTTTGTTTGTACGGAAGGGGTAATCTCTGAAACTACCAGACGGATTTTAAAAATTATTTTTGCTTTGGATATTCCAATTCTTGAGGAAGGGACGAAGTCGCGACTAAAAGCTAGTTGTTTATCAGGATCTTGACTACAAACATGTTTTCTGATGTTTCAGGTTGGCAAGCTGGCTATTGTTCCATCTGATGCCAAACCCGCCACTTAAAGGCACCTGCTACACATCCCAACAAGTTCGTATTGTTTTCTGACGTCTCGTCGAAACTAAACGTGCGTACAGGTACGTACGACGAATAAACGCGTGCTACACGGTCGCCAACCGTTTCCCCGACAGAGGTGACCTTGGTTGGCGACCGGCAAAATTGTTTCAACGTTTGGTCGTAAACCATCATCTACACCGTTGTAAACCACCAAGGTCTCCTCTGTTGGGACGCGGTTGGCGATCGTATAGCAGCAGACGTTTAATTCGCACCCAGTCTGTTGGAAGGTCGGGATCGTTCGTGCATGTTCGTACGTTTACGCACGAGTTAAATTCGTACGAAAACACGTCCAAAATGCGCGTGGCCAAATAATTTTTATAACTGTTATTATAAACATAAAGCTTTGTGCAGACCAGCGCGACTTGTCGCGCGACGCGACACCGGTTATTGTTATACCGTGAAGTTTTCTTCGAAATTGTATTGTTCGTATCGCGTCGCGCGCCAAGTCGCGCTGCGGACTGAGCATGGCCGACTGTGAGATAGCTTGAGTCACACATTTTATCACAATTTGGGCGATAAAACAGTTTTGTCACAAATGCTAGCACGGTGGCGTGAGATAATCTCTTGACTTGCGACATAACTTCTTGACGTTTATTTGGGATTCTATGTCTTATTTGCTACTATGGGCGCACCAATTTTGTCACAAATGCCATATAATGACTGTCGTCCGTACGTCAAAAGTGAATTAATTCACAATAAAATTAAAAAGTCTTAAACTGTATGAACCTGCACTATAAAAACGTATTATTTTATTTGGTCGCATATTCACTGATCATAGACATTTTAATTTTTTGAATTTACTGTGTCACACTATGAAGTTAGCAACAAGAAAGGCATGTCGCGCCTCAGATTTTATCACATGGTTGAACCGTGCTAGCATATAAGACAAATTGTAATACATGATAAAAATTATCATGTCTTGTCACAAACTTCTTGGGTACGCCCGTGTTAGCCCCGCTGGTCTGCAAAAGCCTTTAGGAGATTGTTATGATCTGTTGGAAAAATTTACGAGCAGTCTTTTAATTTAACAGTAATAAAAAGAAAACTGGTCGGTTATCTTACAATGTCACTACAAAAATACTCAAGTAGTTGTAATAAATTAATGGCCAGTAAAAATTTTGGAATGGGCAGTTACCTAGATAAATAGTTCGCGAGTTCATAGGTTAGGTTGGAACTTTGACCAACAACGCGCGAGCCGCATTGGATGCACTTGCAGTAACTAAGCCAGGGCACCCCGACCATAATGGGTTATGTTACGTTAGAAGTGGGACCAACCGCGCAGTGGCCGAGCGAGCGAAGCGAGCGGAATCGGCCGGCGAGCACTACTTCCAATTTAGATTTCTTACCGACTAATTCCGATATGCTCACACGTAACTGCCCGTTCATCATTATGTATTTCTCATTTTTACTTAGTTTACTGCTCAGTTGTTACTGCCAAACTTGTTATTATATTTGTTTATTATAATAAACATACAATTATTTGTAATTTTTAATTACATAATATGTAGGTATGTATTAAGTACTCACCTAAGTACTATAATTTCTTGAAGACTTCATTGTTGGCAAATAACAACTGACTGTTATGGTAACCAATATTTCGTGATGTTCAAATGGTCATATAGACCATTAGGAGCTATCATTACAAATTGTTGCTAAAGGTCAAAATAATTATATGGCTGAACTTAAAAAATAGATGTTATCGGTATTGTGGGAATCTTCTGTCCTAATAATAGTTTTTTAACCAACTTAAAAGAGGATGTTCTCAACTCGTTTGTGTTTTGGAATGTTAGCGTAGTGATTACAAATTTAATGCGAGCTGGGCGTGGGATTCTGGGTTCGAAACCCGGGTCGGACAAAGTGCTATTGGGTAATTTTATCTGAAAGTTTTCATTAAAAGCCCTTCTTGAAGTTCTCAGTAAAAGGTCTCAGTAATTGCCTTGGCACGGCAATAGGTTCCATCTGCTGCTTATCAAGATAAGAATGTACATAATGGTCATATAATAAATTGAGCCAGTTTAATTTCTGAATACAGATTTCATTATCTTTTCAAAAATACAGTGTGTTTGGTCTCGGACTGTACAAACTTTAAGGGAAGGTAGTTTGCTCTATTTTATCAATAAAATTATTCTACATAGGGGGTCGGAACCCAACCCCCCCTGAATGGCAGCCATTTTTGTATTTTGATCGCATTTTATGAAGCGTGCATACTAAAAGTACTTTAACTTTGGAATTTAATGTCCAATTATTGTAAAATAAAAACTTTTAATAAGTGAAAAGTGTTAACAATAGGATAAATAACTCAAATATTGACAATAAATGCTGCATCATATTGAAATATAGGCTAAAAGTTCAATTTCACGTTAAAATTAACATTGTTTTTTTAGTTTATCAAGGTTATTACAAAATTCACCCCGAAAACTATCTTTTTTTATCTACTCGTCTAACAGATGTTTAGTTTACCTAAATAATGATACCAAAAACCCGATTCTATGACGATTGGTTTAAGAGATATTGGTGTTGGAACATAGGCTTGCGTAGGTAGTGAGTTCATAACGATTTGGTTTTTCTGTAGACATTTACAATGATGATCAATGATAAACAAAGAACAAGTACTATGTATCTGCCTAGCGTTTTCCCAACTATGTTGGGATCGGCTTCCAGTCTAACAGGATGCAGCTGAATACCAGTATTTTACATTAAAATGATAAACAAAGAACAAGTACTATCTATCTGTCTAGCCTTTTCCCAACTATGTTGGGGTCGGCTTCCAGTCTAACCAGATGCAGTTGAATACCAGTATTTTACATTAACTATTATTTAATATTTACAAAAGTAGAAAATTTGCCCCCCCCCCCACCATTTTGAAGGCACGCAGTAGCTCGGATCAGACATAATTTCTGCTGCAGCAACACGAATACGCCGAGCAGCTCTTCTCTGGTATTGACTGACTTCATCCATCCCCAAAGACCACCCCCACCCCAAAGACCCAGAACTCACTACCTACGCAAGCCTATGTTCCAACACCAATATCTCTTAAACCAATTGTCATAGAATCAAGTTTTTGGTATCATTATTTAGGTAAACTAAACTAAGTATCGTATTACCCAGTTACTGGGTTGTGGAGGTCAGATAGGCAGTCGCTCCATGTAAAATACTGGTATTCAGCTGCATCCGGTTAGACTGGAAGCCGACCCCAAGATAGTTGGGAAAAAGGCTAGGAAGATTGGAAGATTTAGGTAAACTAAACATCTATTAGACGAGTAGATATAAAAAGGTAGTTCCCGGGGGTGAATTTTGTAATAACCTTGATAAACTAAAAAAACAATGTTAATTTTAACGTGAAATTGATCTTTTAGTATTTATTTCAATATGATGCAGCATTTATTGTCAGTATTTGAGTTATTTATCCTATTGCTAACACTTTTCATTTATTAAAAGTTTTTATTTTACGATAATTGGACATTAAATTCCAAAGTTAAAGTACTTTTAGTATGCACGCTTCATAAAATGCGATCAAAAACAAAAATGGCTGCCATTAAGGGGGGGTTGGGTTCCGACCCCCCATGTAGAATAATTTTATTGATAAAATAAAGCAAACTACCTTCCCTTAAAGTTTGTACAGTCCGAGACCAAACACATTGTATAATGCGGCGCGAGTGCAGTTACGAGCAAGGTAGGCGAAAACCATATAGAACCTAAAACTTTACATTTCTTTCTTATCTGCTATTAGCAACAAAATATTATAGAAATGTTTGTCGTGCTTTAGTTTGTCGAGCGAAAATTGTGTCGCGCTATCGTTCGTCGACCAAAAGTTTCATCGTCCCTTCGATGTTCGTGAAAACAATCAGTCGCACTAACGTTCGTCGATCAAAAGTTTCGTCGTACCATCGTTTGTCGTGTAAATAATCTGTCGCACTAACGTCTGATGTGCTGTCGCACCGCTGATGGTCGACCTATCGTACTGTCGCCCTAGCATTTGTTGCGCATTTGTTTGTTGCAACTATGATACGGAGTCGTGTAAGAAGCATATTCTATTATGTAAAGTTCTGGAGTTTCTTGCCGGCTCTTCTCCATAGGAAAGGACCAATTGGAACCGTGCGTAACTTCTGACGTTTCATAAGTGCCCTTGTAGTTTTATGTGAAATAAAATATTTTGAATTTGAATTTGTAAAAAGTTTTATAGGACGGTGAGTTAGCATTTATTATGTCTTTGATTGACTTGAATGTGCCCTGGCGGCTGAGAGTATGTCATGCTCACTCAGATGTCACGCTGATTGTGGCGCGCGTTGGATTATTTAACTCCTTTCAAAATGGTTGAGCTGATAGTGCTGATCCGGATAAAGACCCTTGCCTACAAAAACTAACTGCTACCTAAACGCGACTACACGACTTTAAAAGAGTGTCCATTTATGAAGTTTTTTGCCCGTTCTCCATAGGTTCCTACTACGTTTTGGAATGGGCAACTAGCTTCATATTTCTGACTGACCGACTCCTTGACAATTCAAAAATGCTTGTAAATGCGTAATTGAAATACATGCTTTGAATTTGAGTTTGAGTTTGGACGAAAGACATCCAAAACTGAACAAAAGCTTGCTAATCCTGCGTTGTATGACCTCCAAGGTATGTGCCCCATCGCAAAAAGTTAACATTCTTAATAAATTAATTGTGATTAGCAACAAGTTATTACGCATTCCCATATAAGTGTGGTAACTAAGACCATAGACAATTTAATAATGTTTTTACAGAGTTGCACAGACCGCGGTGACCGGCTGGCGTGGGAAATGTGAAATAATAGCGTGGATACGACCAGTTAACTAGTCTAAGTTTATATTATTTGTTTTGTTTTTGTTTGTTCTATTTCTGGTATTAAATCGAAGGAAGTTAGACTGGAAGCTGATCCCTTTAGAGCTGGGAAAAAGAACAGAGTAGGCAGATGATGGTTTTTTGTATGGAATAGAGAAAATAATTCCCTATTCATTCAATTCTTGGTTAAACTCCGCTTTGTATCTACATAAGCTGTTCTTATAACGGTATAATATTACAGTAATTTACTGTCTCGTTGATCTAGTGGTCGCAAACGTGATTATGTGATCGTGGGTTCAAGTCCCAGGTCAGACAAAAGGTTTTTAGGTTTTTCTGTAAGGAATTTATCAATAGCAGTCTGGAGTCTGAATTTTAGCCCGGTTGAAGACAACAAGGCTCGCTATCCATACAAAGGACTATAACATATTAGCTTGCCGAATGTATGTGCACCTCTGCCTATCCCTCTAATCGTTTGTGGAATACAGGCATGATATTATTTTATGGTATTTTATTGTATTTATTTAAGGGATAATAAACAACAACAACATTATATTTAATAAAATCATAAGGTTAACATAACTCTATATAGTAATGTTGCAGTCAACTGCATTATCTGCAGATAAAACATATTTAAAGATCAGTGATTGCCAGTAGACGAGCATATTATATCTTGATAACTTGCGATAAAATTTTACAACCAAATTACGTATTTTTGCTAACTCACGGCGTAATATATTACATTATGAGAAAGTGATGTTTCTAGTGCGAATGACCGGTTCATAGTTTTGGACATTAAGACGTAATATTAGATAAATATTATGTCAGTTATATTTTTCTGGCTTAGGAAGTAACACTTGGCAGTTATAACGTGTTCGTCGTAAAACACGGTTAGAAGAAAAAATAGAATATTGTACGATTCTAGCCGATTTTAGTTCATCATTCATGTAAACGGTGATTTATTTTTATTTATCTATTATCGTTACAAATAAGTGCAATCAATAGCACTTAATTGTTCTTGAAGGTATATTTTTATTTAAATCTAAATTTATTCTTTCAAACAAGGGATTTGATAACATGTCCTAAAATCAAAACTCAATCTGAAAGAATACCTACGTGGTTTACACTACTGTACTTTAAGAGTATCTCTGGTTTACTTTTATTAAGTTTTTCCAATAATTTTATCGATATAGCCCCTTTATGAAAGCCAAATCAATGATTGAAATAATCTGAAAGGGAAACCTGCTATCAATAAGCATGTTCCAAATAACACGTTTCAAGGGTTTTAATTTTCTCAAATACCTAGGTAATTAAAATAATGTATAACAAAATATTAAAAAAAAATTGTCCGCCTTGCCAGGCAAAACATGTATGGACTTTTTACCTATATTTAAGATCTTGCATGCTCGATTTGTATGTAAACGCATTTTTGACAAATAAATATCTTTAACTTCCAGCCACCCCAGAGCCACATACACGGCCACCCACAGGAGCGTCTCATCCACACAAATCGAACGCTGTATATAAAACAGTGCGGCGCTCGCGCTCACATTTCAGTGCAGTTCAGTGATCACCGCAGTGTACAGTGATAGTGTTGATTGGGTATGTAGTGCACTTGTATATGTTTATGTTAAATAGTTGTAAGGGTAACCTATTATTCAGGTAGGTAATAGGTACCTAGATATTAAAAACAAACACCCTTTGTAGTCGGGACAAAAGGCAAAAAAATCACTCCTTGATATAGTTTTTTTTTAAATTGTTTAGTTATATATTTAACTTTAAATTACTTACAGAAGTAAAAAAAATATGTGTGGGATGAAAACTCAAAGCATTTTCACGGTTTTTAGTATACACCGTTTAATACCACAAATGTTTTTGAAGCAAAGGCAGCACAAAAAAACTAAACTTATTATTTTAATTAGGATTAGCTGTTACTATAACAATATTAATAAGTGCAGTTTCAAAAATATTTTCAAAATATATTCTAGTCTTCAGGACTACATTACCAGAATCAGGTCATTTAAAAAGCTCGTGGATATTTCAGGAGGAGCTATAAAGGCTCCTGATTCTGATAGAACTACATATTTGCATGAAGTTTTCATAGAATTTATTTATTATACGAAGTGTATAGAGTGCCGCGAGTTTCTTGTGGCACTCTAGTGTCACTGCCTCGGCCCGGCTAGGGTGCCGTGAGCGTTGCATTGTCACTGTCACTTGTTATTTAGGTTAGGTTAGGTTAGAACTGTGACCAAACAACGCACGAGCCGAGCGAGCGTAGCGAGCGGTGCCGCGGTAGCGGCCGGCGAAGTGCCAGGTTCCGTTTAGGCACAAGAGAATGTAATGTTTTGGGAATGTGGTGTTTTACAGCGATCAAACCTCGACAATCAAACAAAATACCAAGTGACGTGACTTAGTGACAGTGACAATGACAATCCAATGCTTGCGGCACTTTGGCCGGGCCGAGGCGGTGTTACTAGGGTGCCTGTAGTGGCACTTTATCCGATAGGGATAGAGTGCCACTGGTGGCACTCTATACACTGCCTTTATTATATAGAGTCGGGTCACGCTGTCGCGTCATGCCTGTCAGTGAGAGCCTTCATGCAAAGTCTACACATTTTATAGTACTAATAGTTTCAGTTTATTATGTTAAGGGTACGCTAGTCAGTCATCTTGCATACTTTTGTAACTTAGGGAATTGTGCAAGGTGATGTAAATAAATAAAGTTTTTTTTTAAATATACAAACGTAGTATGGCGATTACTCGTCTGTTTTACGATGTACGTTCAAAACTAAAAATTATATCAATTTGTCTTGTCATTGTATGGAAGCAGAATTGGAATTGGAAAAAAAATACTGGTTTGGAAGTTAATCAGCGTCAAAACTTCCATATTTCAACAATGGTGAAAATAACTTATGTACCTAGTACAAAATGGCAAACTAGAAACCGTACCGGGATAGATAATTTATTGAATAGTTCAAATAATTTTATTTTGAATAAAACATCCAGTACATTTTGTATAATATCTATACGCCCAAAGGTCTGTTCATGAAATTTTTCGTGCTCGTTTTCGTTATAAATTATCATCTATTTCATTAAATAAATTAATAAAAACTAGATAAATAAAAACGAAATGAATAAATACTAAATAATTAGACTAATTAGCATGCATATAAGTCACGCCCACCAACGAGTTCAAACCGTCAATAAGTGCACCCTTAAATTGTGGCAGACGTATTTTGTGACAGAATTTGATTCTTATTTATCATTGCATTCAGACTCAATTCTCAGCGGGACATGAAATGAAAAACCTATCATCTACCAGTATTCCCCGAAGGGTTAGGCAGAGTTGTGCCTCCATGTAGTAAGCCCAGAATTTCGCCAGTTATGTTGAAGTCCCATGTAATAGGGAGCCTATTGCCATCAACGGAGCACAAATTCTGACTCAGGGCTGCTATTGAGAAATTCCTAATGGAAAAACACAATACCACTTTGCCCGACCTGGGACTCGAACCACATGCTCAGCAGTAGCGTTTGCGACCACTGGACCAATTTGGCTGTCCGAAAAAGCTACTGCCTGTTGAATTGTGTTGCCGTACTTGATAAAGCTATTAAACTATTGAGCAGCGGTGGCCCGGTGGTAACGGCCCCGACTTACAAGTAGTAGGTCGTGGGTTCAAACCCAGGCAGGCGTTTTACTTTATGTAAAATAATTTCATCACCACTGCTCACAAAACGGTAAAGGAAAACATCGTGTAGAAACCGGGATGTCCTAGAACCAAAAATTCGAAGACTTCGGACATCCACCAACCCGCACTGGGCCCACTCCCTCTCACAGAGGAGGCCTGTGTCCCAGCAGTGGGAACATTAATTTTACTGATTATGTACTTGATAAAGAAAGCATTGCAAACAAAAATAACATGATGTTATTTCACTACATTTATTTTGGGAAAGAAAAACTTTCTTTAGCGGTCTTAAAACAATAGCAAGTAATTATACAAAATACTATCTCTCACTACAAAAATGTAGCCGAAATAACATTCTTTTAGTCCAACTGGGTACCTACATGCAAGAGAAGCTCGTGGCTAGGTAATAACAGCCGCACGTCCGTCGTTAGCTACGCTTGCCGGGGTTGGTCAGTGGATGGGTGACTATCTTTACATAATGTACCGAGACTCCTCCGTGCCTCGGAAAGCACGTTAAGCCGTTGGTCCCGGCTGTCATTCGTGGATCTTTGACAGTTGTTACGAGCTGTCAGGAATCCGAAACTCTGACACCAGTCTTACCAAGGGGTATCGTATTACCCAGTTACTGTGTTGTGAAGGTCAGATAGGCAGATTACCCAGTTACTGTGTTGTGAAGGTCAGAGAGTGTATTACTATGGCCGCGATAACAACAAATAATAAAAATATAGAAACTTTTTACAAAAAAATTGGAAGTCGGTTTTGACTTCCAAAAAAACACGACACAGTGAAAAATAACTTTAATTTCGGAAGTCGGTGGCAAAAAACGAAAATTCAAAACCAAAGACATCCACTTCCGAAATTAAAGTTATTTTTCACTTTGTAGTGTTTTTTTTGGAAGTCTGTTTCGATTTTTTTGTAAAAAGTTTTAATTTGTCACTTTTTAGTTGTAGCACCTACCCCACACAAATTCGAATACCACTACCTGCTATGCTATAAATAACAGTGACAGAAAGTTATCATCTTATCATCCATATAAACTATAGGTGGGAAAAATATGTATTATTTTGGAGCTAACTCAAAAACTGTCCAAGCGAAGTTAATAAAATGTATACGGGACCATCTCGAGAGTTTCAAACAAAAAAATAAAAGTCGGTCCACAATTGACGGAGAAATTGGTGAACATACTCGTACATTAAAAAAAACACATAAAGTCGAACATAGAACCTCCTCCTTTTTGGAAGTCGGTTAAAAATAAAGTTAAGTATAGGGATAATATATGAAACGTGTTTTTTTGCCGTTTTATACTGTACGGTGGAACGGAACCCGTCGTCGTTCTTGTACGTTCGACTAGCACTTGGCCACTTTTTTCAATCTATATCAGACAAAATATCTGATGATCCTTAAGGACTGGATAATCTTTTTACTACCCACGGTCATCGCTCATCTGGTATACATAACCAGCAAACTGCCAGTTCAAACTGACAACTTTTCTATCCCACTTTAGCAACACTCCGAATCTTATCCTTCAGTGAATAGCTAGCTAAGCATTGCTATGACAAATCAAAATACTCGTAGTAAGATTCTCAACTTTCATTTTCGGCATTTGTGCAAAATAACCATGACTTTGATTAGGATAAGCGCAGATGGTCAAACATTACCACACACGTCACCGTTGATTGTCATCATGATCATTAATCGTCAAGCCTTAGGGCCAAAACATATACACAAGCTATGACGCGACGTTGTTACAAACATGTTTAATTATTTTTGTTTTAACTTGTTTGTAACAACGATGTTGGTCTCAAGGTGCCACGATGTGACGTTGCATCGTGTGTATGAGTTTTGCCCTAATGGCACCGTTTCCAATTGATTTTTGAAAGCCTCCCATGTTTCTGATCTGCTATAAGCTTTTGTGATTTGCTGACTTGGCAATAAGAGATTTGACAACAGATTTAAAATAAAAATGACTGAATTTTAGAAACCCTGAGTAAAATGCATTCATTCATTCATTCCCCATTTCCATTCGAGTTCCATAATTCGTTTTCCGATATCCAAAACCTCCGTACGTCGTCGGATATCGTATCGTCGTTTGTATTTCAGTCTAGAAGCCTTATGCCAAGAATCAATCCTATTTTCTTTCTTGTACATGTGGACGTTCCAAAAGTCCTTTAATAGCCTACTTGAAAGAAAAGATTTGACTTTCACTTTCACTTTTGACTTCATTTTCTTACGCCGAAGATCTTATACAAAGCTACATAGTACACCCACATTTCGCCAGTTCAGGGTTAAAAGTCCAATGTAATAGGAGGCGAGCCAATTTCTATTTAAACTCCGGGCTACTACTGAGAAATTCCTGATGGAAATACCCATTAGCATCTTGTTCGACCCGAGTATTGAACCATTCAACCACTTGCAGCAGCCCAACTAGACCGGTGGTGGCCGTGTAGAAACGGTCGCGGAGTCGTAGGTCAATAGTTTGAACTCAGGCAGGCACTTTACTTATTCCATCACCATAGCTCTCAAAACGGTGAAGGAAAACATTGTGAGGAAACCGGCATGTCCTAGAACCAAACATTTGAAGACATGTGACATCTACCAACCCGCACTGGGCGTGCGTGGTAGACAACGGTCCACCCTCTTTCACAGAGAGGAGACCTGTGTCACTGCAGTGGGAACATTATAAGCTGATTAATGATTATGCTACGATACGACACCCACAAATTACGCGAGGTAGCCTAGTTATTTCCAACAAAAAAATATCTACATCAATACTAACTGGGTAAATCCATTAATTTAATCAATAAAGCTATCAAATGCTTGACAAATTCGTCGACAAAAACGTCACTTACAAACAAACACACCTTTTTCAATCACTTTTTAAATAATGTCAATTTACTTAAACACTGTTCAAACATGCGAGCCACAGTTGAATAGTTATCGAATGAAGTCGTTCATGAAATGAGTCGGCATTAGAAAGTTCAGGAACAAACTATCATCACGCTATTGTTGTTAGGCACGTGAAACGTAGATGCATGATAAATTTGTAATACGCAGGTTCGTTGAAAGGGGGATGTCATGTTTTGGAGAGCCTGTACCATCTTCTAAATAATGCATCATAAATGGTAATTTATAGACCGTAACTATAACTCGGCTAACCTAGATAAGTATTTACTGAACTTTGCTACTGCATAAGCAATTAGCCTGTAATGTTCCCACTGCTGGGACACAGGCCTCCTCTCTGTGAGAGAGAGTGGGCCGCTGTCCACTCCGTGGGCCCAGTGCGGGTTGGTAGATGTCACAAGTCTTCGAATTTTTGGTTCTTGAACATGAAACTGCTATCTGCTATTGCGAGTAACAAACCTTTAACTAAGAGGATCTCACCATTATAGGGCAAATTAGATGAAACACAAAATGCCAATCGATCGTATTTTGACATCCATTACTTCTTATGTTTGAAAAATTCGTCTGCTCGACAACGTAAATAAAGCAATGAATGTGGCTGAACTGTCAAAATGACAGGTATTGCTATCGATGTCATTACGTGTGTTACACAATTATCCCGTGTGTAAGCATTTTAATATTGTCTTCCATTCTTCTGTTTATTAGTAACAAGAATATACAATGTACCTGGGGGCCAAGTCTACTAATTTACAAACGTCATAATGGTGTCACGATGGTGAGTTTTTGACAGATTTTGTATGGCAAATCTGTTGTGGGCAAATGTGTTGGCCCCCTGGTCGACACAGCTCTGCTCGGGTGAAGATAGAAAATGCTCATTTAATACTATATTATAGGATCTAATTCAGTTAGTAAATACTAAATCCATGCTGCCATGATAGTAGGTACTTACCAATTCCATGCTGTCATTGTCATTATTCTAAGGTAGCCATCTTGTTATAAACTTTGGTCGAACGAGCTCTGCTCGGGTGAAAATACGGAGAAAACGAATTTTCCCAGATATGAGACCTAGCTAGATCAATTTTTCGCCCCCGTAAACCCCTATATTGCAAATTTCATCGAAATCGTTAGAGCCGTTTTCGAGAACGTGATTACGTCATATACATACAAATATTACTCGTTTAATACATTGAGGTATTATTGTACTAATACCTCAATGGTTTAATAGTATAGGTTATAACAGACCCGTCAAATACCATGACCTGATGTCTGAGAATTAACTGTCCGTGTCGCTATTATCTCAGTTTTAACAGTTTTAACCATAGAGTTACATAAAATGCTAATAATTAGAAATGATGGTTTCAATTTACATGATTATGATGAAATAAGCTGTAAGTATGGTAATTTGATTTTTTTAATTTCACTGAGTTTACGTTGATTTTGGGGCTGATAAAAATAGCGCTAAGGCTTCTGACTGCCCGAATACATACCTGACGTTTTCGGGCAGTCAGTAGCCTGAATGTCGGAGAAATGTACCAAATGTAAAATGACAGTGACATTGTCATGACATTTACTAGCTTTTGCCCGCGGCTTCTCTCGCGTGGAGGTCGGATATTATCTCACGGGACAGTATTATCGAGATAAAATGTATCCTATGTGTTAATCCAGGTGCTAAACTATATGTGTGCCAAATTTCATCAAAATCCGTTCAACAGTTTTTGCGCCAATCTGTAATATACGTCCAGACAAACAGACAAAAGGACAAAAAATTAAAAATGATTCCGATTATGATTGATCGTGTGTTACGCAATTAGGGTGCAGGGAATTTTCTACAAAAGTATTAAACCAATTACGAGGTTGTCTGTTATGACGGTACATGAAACTTAAACATGGTCCAATTTAAGACACAGATATAACATGCCAGTGACCTTGAGTGGTTAACTTGCGTGTTTTGTGCTGAGCTCACGCAACCCGTCGTACATCCAGCCAGTGATAGGACTCGCCCATCAAGGAGCGCAGCTGTCCCGAATTAGACGCATTATTAATTTATTATACATAAAACAAAAAGTATTTTAATAAAACACGTATACTAAAAGATCAATAATTAGATTATCTTTAAAATGGTGAAGGTTTCAGAAAAATCGACTAGACAGATTTTGCGTGATTCTCAGTTTTTTATCCGCGTTAGACATAACTTGATAAATTAATTTCACTATGTATTATAAACATAATCTAAAATATTCATTTAAAATTCATTTATTGGTGTGATTTTTGGTACATTTTACATGGGAACTTAATAATAAATAAATCGTTGCTCAAAAAACTACCTAGTTGTACACCCTTTCCCATATTAGTAATTGTTATAAAAAAGAATAATCAACATATTAAAATAAAATAATTACAATGAAAAACAACAAAACATAATCATAACATTTGTATATTGAGTTATTAAGAAAATGCTCTAATTTAACATACATTTTTTGCCAAACCATGAACACTACTCGTTTAAACGTGATCTTCAGTTATCGTCGCCTTAAATGTGAATGAACTAATTCTCCTCTGACTATCCCCATAATAGAAACAGGCGTCATGTTATGTTACAAATCAGTCGTGTCATCTTTCCCTCCATAATGTGCGGGTTGTATTTAATTATACACATAAATACATAAACCGCGCCTTCTTTTCATAGGGGTAGATAGAAAATGCTAAACACCATCTGCGACGATCCTTACCTACTCCTTCTTCGTTTATGTTTGCCTATCATACATCCAGCCCACTGCGCCAATTCCATATATTTCCTGCAATCCTTTCTAATGATGAGAACAAATAAATGTAAGATGAAAGGGCTCCTCTCGGCCACTTATCGGATTCGTTATGATGTCGCAATGTCCTGGGAAAGATGGCAGATATTATATCTAGATGGTAGATCCAAAGCAGGAATGTTTTTATCATTCCCCGAATGCTATTTTGCAAATTCCTTCGCGTAGGACAAACGAACTGTCACGAACTTTGTTTATTGTTTTGAAATTTCCAAAAAATACTTTACTTTCGGTCGTTTTTAAAAGTCGTTCTTTGGCACCAAACATCACGCCTTTATTTCGATGGGGTGTACAGTAATCCCACATTTTGCCGTCTAATTTCAAGGGCGACTATTTGCCATAAACCGGGACCCCGGAATCCTGAAGACGAGAATCGGGGTTCTATTATAATAACCTACACCTTAAAGTGACACAGACTACTTGGGATTGAGACAGCAGGGATCCTCAAAGAGATGTCAGCACAACTGACGGGGCCGATGCCTGCCAGGGTCGAGGGAAAGTCCGAAAGGGTCACCGTGGCCCCTCGCAACACACAGGCAAGTGAAGGAACACGGGTGGGTTTTAGTCAGTAAGAGTCTGACACGCCCTGCCATGCCGGTCCACCCAGACCGGGAGAAGTTATTTGATCATTTCTCACCCAAAAAAAATTGAGAATCCAACCGCTATAATAAAATATGATCACTTGATCTCTAATAAAAGGCTTTATTTAGTGACCAAAGACATTGAAATAATATGTAGTGACCCACAAAATGAAATACTCGCTTTCTCACGACCTATATTGATATTTCACCAAAATTCAAGGGCTTCCATCTCTACCGGTGCCGAAACAAAAAAAACGCACAATTTCGTGCTCTTCGCCATTAAGTATACACCCATTGTGAGTAGCATATGCGAAAACTTTTGGAACACAATTACAAAACCGAATTGTTTACGTTCTAACAAGATGGTTGCAATATTTTAGACCTGTGAGAATATTTTGAAATGTTAAACATTGTAATTTTATCTTGGCAGACATCTTTTATTAGTGTGAGGGTTAAAAGAATGGTGGTTATTGGTGTGGGTAATTTGTTCTGTATCTTTGTTAATTTTATAAACTCGTGTTTGCAACGTCTGTGAAGGCAAAACTACCAAGTAGTAGATAGATATCTTCTTTATTTATTAGTGAATTCGTCCGGAGAAGAAGGTATTACTACAAACATAAGAATTTTCTGGAATGGATTTCGGTTTGATTCGAAGGGTGATGGTGAAATCTCAGGAATTATGAGAGATTACAAATAAATAGTAAAAATCTTTATCGCAAACCACATGATCATAAAAAACACGATAAACAAAATACAAAAAAAAAGCACTCAAAATTAAAAATCAAAATTTTGGTTTTCATAAACATATATGCGGTATATATTTGGGGCGGGCATATATTTGGTTAAACATATATGCGGCTATTTGTAGCCACCGTTTTTTGCGACAAAGTTGGTAAAGTATTAGGAATCCCATCAATTGGTATATTATCCGGGTCTATTCTGTAAATACCTCACCGTGAAAACTTAGGTTGTAAGTGAGCTGTCATTCCACGATGCTAGGGATTGACAACATTGACAGCTCATTTCATTTCACCTGCCGACAAACTGTCACGCAGTTTGGCAGGTTTATAAAAAGTGTAAGTACAAGTGTTTGGTCCTAAATAAATGATTTATTTATTAATTGTTTAAAATTCGTTTTTTAATTCCGTTGACTAATTTGACATTTCAAATGATTGTTGTTTGTTTTTTTTAAATTTGTAGTTTGATATTTGTATTTGTCAAATTAGTCTACAGGATTAAAAACTAACTTTAAGTATTCACGGTTAGATTTTTAGGAGACTTTTTAAGGGTTAACTTCTTAGCATGAGGTGGCCTGTCGGAAAATTTAATCGGTTTTTCCAAAGGTTAATAAATTGTAGTCAGGCACAAAGAAGTATTTTAGCGCCAAATAAACGTAAAATTTTGTTTAACTATGCAATCAACTACACAAATTGTACTTAGTGGATAATTATACCATTTTAGTGTAGTTTGGTAAATGCAATGCTTTTATTTTATCTTAAACGTACTTTATTAACAAATCTAAAATAATATTATATTATGTTAAGTACAAGTATGTAAATGAAAAAAATAAAAGGAAGAGCTGATTGGGTATAAAAAAATTCGTTCGCATTGCTGTCAGTTGGAAAATTACCCAAAAGGATGGTAGTGTTGCCACGTTGGTTGGCAATGCTGAATCTGGTAAATTCATAATTTTGAAGCGAAATAACCACGTACGTAAATACATTCGCCATAGTTTATTCGAGATGATCTCTGTGAAATGAATAACCAAAACTAATGTAGCATTAAACTTTTAGCTGTTAATTTTGCTTTTAGCTTCAGTAATAATTTTCTTCACACAAGTAGACACGAGAAAATCTGCCATAAATTCCACAGACAAATCTGCATCACCGATCTATGTATATAGAATCTAATTAATGTCTCATGAGGTGAAACACAACGTTAATAATTGTTACATGATCTATCACGTTAGCCAACTTGTGGTCGTGGGTTCCTTTCCTGAGTTGAGCAATCGTCGCTAATATAGTAGTATTGTTTCTCATGAAATTGGTTAGGCACTTAGGCAGTAGGCAGAGTTGTTGTAAATATCTCTTTCTTTAATAATGTTGCTATAATGACAGAAACGGATAGAAAAACTTTAAGGGTCATTAGTTTGATTGCTAGTTATAACAATTCCTACCTAAGAAATTTTTGAAAGTAGTGGAGCCTATTATGAGGGGCTCGTAACTTAGTAGCAACCGCACGGGTCAATCGGTGCAGGTTAAGAGTCCATATTTTACGCAAATCCATGTTTTTTGACGCTGTAATTTTCAGCAGCAGTATGATATTTTAATAATTTAATTATGTATAACGGTAGTGCCATTCTCTTTCTTGTAAGTTGGAGTTACACATTTTAATTTTTCTTTTCGTGTAAATTACTATAAATATTTTACGAACTCAGTTTACAAGAAAAACCGTCGGCGATGAAACGTTGACGCTCAAATTCACATTATTTCATTCAATTCTAATAAAAGCAAAAATTACTAAAATATACGTTGAATTTTTTACTTGTTTATTGGAGTTCTAGAATTTCTTTTAAATTCCTTGAGCTTTCACGGAAAAAATCGTAAAGAACAGCAATAAATGTCTTGATTCAGCGTCCATTATTTTACAAATAAACACAATTTTATGAAATAAGTTAATATGATGTAAAACTTCTGTCTACAATGAATACGTTTCATTCGTTTCAGTTTCTCAATATAGTAAGACAAAATTACAATGAATAAAATAAAAGTACTATAATATCATCATCATCAGCCTATTAATGTTCCCACTGCTGGGACACAGGCCTCCTCTCTGTGAAAGGGAGTGGGCCGTAATCTACCACGCGAGCCCATAAAATAATGTGTAACTCCAACTTACAAGAAAGAGAATGGCACTAGCGTTATGATAATCTAATAATTAAATAAAATATCTTACTGCTGTTAAAAATTACAGTGTTAAAAACCATGAATTTGCGTAAAAAAAATGTAATAGGACTCTTAAGAAATAAGAAGTTTATATAATTATATAACACTAAATTTGATGCTTTAACCGGTTTAGGTGTAAAAAAGCATTCGGAAAGCTTCCAAATACTCTTTTACATCTAAAACTAAAGATATTAATTATTGCATTTTATAATCAATACTCTAGTTCGCTAGTTAGCCACATTTTTTATTTCCATACAGTAATATTGCCAAATGAATAAAAACAGCAAAATATTTGCATCTATTTGCGAAGTTGCCCACTTTCAGATGTGTGTACTATAGGAGGTACACCTCTGCCATCCCTTCGTAGATAACAGGATTATATTACGTTATGTCTTTGTTAATTATTCGTTTGTTGTATATAATCAAAGAGCCATTTTATAGACAAATACCAATAATTTCACACACTTTTTGACAATAATTATAATCACAAATAGAATTATGACTGACACCTGCAAAGTCAATTATAAAGTCGGAACAATACGTCCAACAAATCACACAGACAGACAAAAAGTCGTATGTATGTGGAAGTTAGAAAAACCGTATTGCTTATAATTGTAATGATATTGAAGTTTTTGCGTGCGTGGGAAAGTGTGTGGCGCTTGGCTGTGGATAGAGGCAGGTAGGAAATGAAGGTGGGTTTGATTCCGAGTTTATGTAAACAAATTGATAAAGTTTATAGTTTATTTTGGAGAATTTGAGAGATTTGTAGTGATTTCTGTGTTTTTAAATACCGAAAGCTAAGCAAAGTTTGTAAAGAGTAATGAGAATTTTTTTCTTAAACTGGGTTGCGGGCATCACATTACAGTGTAACATTTAAAATGTCCTACATGCCTAGCAATATACCAACAGTTAACTTAGACAGCACTGAAAACAAGAACTCAAACTCAAACTCCTTAGATTTAATTTTTATAATTATGATATCCTCACTGCACAATTTTATTGTTTGTCTTCCCGGATAAATAAAATATACTAAAATATAAGTATTTATTTCAATAAGACCATTTACAGGGGATGATGACAAAAAAATATTTTAGTCCGTCTTGTAGATTATTAAAAAATATTGGACACATTTTTTTTTTTTACGTTATCAGAAGCGTGACGTGACCCACTCCCCAACTTTAGTGCGTTCTATCCAAGTGGTTTTTTATTAACATGATGAAGCAAAAAATACGTGATATAGTTGACTGACGGACTAAATAGAATTTCTTTTTTTTGACCCATCCATCATATTGTCGAAGAGTCGGTCAGTTAGTTAGATACTAAAAGCTAGTTGCCCATTCCAAAACATAGATCAAGTGTCACAACGGGGACGAAGAACGTCATGAAAATAATTAAAGTGCTAGAGTGGTGATCAACACTCGTTGCTTCTCTGTGAGAAAATGCCTCTGCAGTATGCAGTAGAGCAAATTACAGGTTAATTTATTAATTGCCAACATACAGTTTACTACATTAATGGCTTCATCCCATTAAATCCTTTAACCTTCTTAAACTGAAATGCAAGAGGAATTTACTCTTCATTTAAAACTAAAAATGGTAATTAAACTACGTAATTAAATTATCTCCAGTCACGAATACAATTAAAAAGGATTACAATAATTGTAACAATTTAAATTGTGTAAGTTAATTTTGCGAAGTAGTCGTCCTTACATTTGGAGATGCAAGCCTTTCCTTTAGACCTCCTTGTGAAACAGTAATTTGAGGCACATGAGGCATTTCAGCTCTACCTCGGTGATGGCAACGCATCTTCGGTACCTCTGGTATTGAAGATATCTTTAGGCAGCGGTACACCATCAGGTGAACTGTTGGCGTTTTTTGTCATAATAATTATAATAACGACGAAATAGTTATGGAGTAATTCTTGTCTTTGACTGCTGATCACATATTTTCTTTCGTTTTTACTGGATTATTTAGAAAAGTGTTGTTTTAAAAGTTAAATTTTTATTCTAATGGTTATCATAATTTAAGCTCTGTAAAAAAAATATGTCGGAATAGTAAAATTAAATCTTCATTGTAACATAGTTTGTATACTCTATCTATATATTATTAAATAAATAAAATTGAAGTACAGTACGACACAACTTAGATGTAGCATAGATTTGAAAATTTTCATTCATTCATTTCAATTTCACGAATGAATTTGGCTATAAGACTTAAAAAGTTATTGCGTTTTCGAAAGATCATTTTCACCTAAAGCAGTAATAAAGATTGGTGATTTTGAAGGCACACTCAGTTCGGATGGTGATCGGTTTTACGAATTTTGCCGATGCTACATCTAAGTTGTGTCGTACTGTAACTGTTTGTAATGTAATAAAAAATTGTCTATACACAAATAAATAAAATTGAAGTGTCTGTTTGTAATGTCAAAATATCAGCTTTTTACTAATAAATGCATATGAAAGTATATACGATCAATACAATTTTATTTTTTTGTCTGTCTGTCTGTCTGTTTGTTCCGGCTAATCTCCGAAACGGCTGGACCAATTTGGACGGGACTTTCACTAATAGATAGCTGAGGCCACTCGGCGTAAAATAGGCTACTTTTTATTCCGATATTTCCACGGGAACACAGGGATTAAAAGAAAAAACTACTTTACGCGGGTGAAACCGCGGGACGCAGCTATTTTTGAAATAAGATTAGACATTTAAACAAGGGATAAGGGCAGGAGAATGATGATGATGATGATTTAAACAAACCTATTTTACATTCCGTTCAACCGATTCCGACTTCTATACCGTAGGCATAAGGACGGCATTAAAAGCAAAAAAGTTGCAATACAAACTGTTTACTGCAACTGCCATTTGTCATGCCACCAACGCAATAGAAGTCAAAATCGGTTGAACGGACTGTAAAAAAGGTTTAGTTATATGTATAATAATCTTATTTTAAATGGAGTTTAGGTACAGACGCCAGCACATCAACCTACTCTAATCTATCAAATTTTCCCAATCAATATTGAACCTTATTCATTTGCGATAAAGTTGAAAATCTATTAAATATAATAGATTTTAGTAACTTGATGTGCTGGCGTCTGTACATGCTCTTGACCGGTTTTACAACACTGTTGAACCCATAATCATTAAAAATTGTACCATCAAATAAAAATAAAAGTGTGTCACTCTGTAGGTCAGTGATTAACCTTGTTGAGCAATCATATTGTTTAATAACAAGATAATGATCTCTCCCACATTGTTACTGAAACAGGCTTTACCAGTATTATGTGGTTATCAGTACATAATTGTTATCCCTTTTTGAATCGGAGTGTTCATAATAAATCACATGAAATCTTGCTTAGACTCAGAATCGGCGATTTTAGGAGGTCAAAAGTAACGCCCACCTTTCAAGTGTTCAGCCTGTAAACTTACCTACCGCCTCTCATACAGAGATCGCCACACGGTCGCTACATACATAAATGTAGATAATTTATACAATACGTAAAAAAAACATAGGTACTGCATTAACATTACCAAAATCTTTTTTTGAAATTATTATTGAAAATAAAAAGTAATTGGTATTTAAAATTCTCATTTTTAGTACCAAGATTAACGCAAATCCTTGAAAAAAATTTCAACAGGGGTAAAAAATTATGACTTGTAGACACCCCTGGGCCGTTGAACATGGACAACGTTTAGGGGTTCAACATGGTCGGGGGTAAAGATTGTGGTGGTTGAACATGGAACTACTAAAACGACGGCCGCCCGCGCCCAATGTATCGCAAACCCGCAAAAACCCATTGAAAAAAAGCGTTTCTTTTTCCTTGTTCCTGAAAATTTCCTCTTAAATATACTCTCAGTACGATAGGTACCTGTTACGTGCCCTGCCTACACCAAATCATCCGAATAGCGAAATGATAACGTAATTACGTCAATCGGATGTTTTCACATAAAATCGCAGTTTACGAGTATCATTTTGCTGAATCAACGAATCGGCGCCTCGTGTCGCCGAATCTCCGAACGCAATCTGCTGATCCACGTTTAGGAATCGGTAGAATTGTATTCTTTAAGATAATTAATTTTAGGCACTTCGGTACTAGCATCGTCCGAATCTAGACTTAGAAATTAGCGTTTAATATTGTAATTTTTACCTAAATTAAACCTTTATAAATAACTTCGGTTTTCTTGAAGTCCTCCGGCTGTCACCTTCGTAATTTACCTAACAACACCCTCACAGATCGAAAAGGTTTTTCACCATTCGTGCCTATTAACACATCCCAGAATCTCAGCCTCAATTAGCGTACGGGTACGGGTTAGCCCCAACATCGTACTGGCGATGATTGCAGGAAGGCTGGACTGGCCCCTTCATCCGACATTGTTCCAGCAGACATGTTGCTGTACCAATGTCGGAGAGAAGATATAAATTTTATTGTTTTGGTGACATTATTATTATTATTATTTATATTTGTTTGTTAATTTAATTTAATTTTAATTGATTGGTTTTATTTTATCCGTCATTATTTGATTTGATACAGCAGTGGTATGTTGGATTTGATAGAGTTTTATTTAGAGCAGTGGTGGCCCAGTGGTAACGGCTCCGACTTACGAGTTGTAGGTCGTGGGTTCGAACCCAAGCAGGCGCTTTACTTTGTGTAAATAATTTCATCACCACTGCTCTCAAACGGTGAAGGAAAACATCGTGAAGAAACCGTCATGTCTTAGAACTAATAATTTGAAGACATGTGATATCCACCAACCCGCACTGGATCTGCGTGGTAGATTACGGCCCACTCCCTCTCACAGAGAGGAGGCCTGTGTCCCAGCAGTGGGAACATTAATAGGCTGATTGATTGATTTGTGTTAGTTTAATTTTATTTGATTATTTCTTGTATGTCTGGCAATGGGTGTTATTTATCTGAAAATAATTGAATTTATTTATTTAATTGAGACTTGGAACCTAGATCTACCCCCACTTTCAATCATATAGCGTATAATATGGCCAATACCAATAAACAATTATATCTATGTGAAATACAAGAAAAACTGCGACAATGTAGTTACAAACCAGTCGAAGAAACGAAAATATTTGATTACAATTGTAATTACCTCGTCATTACACATGTCGGCAGTTGTTATGCAAAACGACTTACTTGGGTGTAATTTTATTGTCGAGCTGCGAAACTGACGAGGTATGCAAAAAGGCAGACACTTGAAATATTAGCCTGGAACAGTCCCAATGCAGGGTGTAAACCTCTTCTTATAGAAAGAAAGAAAGAAAAATGCGTTTATGGGCATTACAGCAAAAAAAAAAACACCTTAAGGCTGCGTTTCCACCAAAGATGAGCGAGGATGCGTAGCGAGGGATGTGTGTGCTATTAACCAATAACTTAGCTCAAGCTATGACAGTCAAGCGATGTAAGTAATTGGTTAGTTTCACACACATCCCTCGCAACGCATCCTCGCTCATCTCTGGTGGAAACGCAGCCTTAAACTATAAACAATTTGCATTTAATGCCAAGAGGACACAAGGTCACCACCTGAGGCTGATTTTCAGCTGCAGCCCACGAGTGTCATACGCTAGAATAATAAACACAAGTGCATGTGCCCGCTTTTATCAATATAAAAGAGTAAATTAAAATTGGAAACAAAAATAGCTCGTACAAAAAAATTAATATAACTGTGACACATTTTTTTATTTGTTTCATCACTCTTGCTCATTGCGTGTTTAGGATTTCAGATAATAGGGATGATAACTTTTTTTTATTCTGTGTCCGTCCGGTAGATTATTAAAAAAACCTACCGGACGGACACAAAAAATATTGGACACGTACTTTTTCTTTTTTTATGAAATCAAAAGATTACGGCGATACATTCAGTTAAAATGTGCCATGTGTTTTAATGTGTGTACATAAATAATAAAATAAATATAAATAATGTTTTTCTATTGTTGCAGGTTTGAGCCGAACCCACACAATTAGGGTACCGCAGCGAAAATGACACAACAAAAACGACTGTGTGGAATCAGTTTGGGTTCCGTTGGAGTTCTAACAGTATTATTTTATTTGATTGACCGGTCATTAGCAGTGAGTAATTTACAATTATTACAACTATTTTCTAACATTTAAGGAAAACTGAGGAATGAAACAGTGGTAACAGTCCCGACTTACGAGTTGTAGGTCGTGGATTCGAACCCAAGCAGGCGCTTTACTTTTTGTAAATAATTTCATCACCACTGCTCTCAAAACGGTGAAGGAAAACATCGTGAGGAAACCGGCATGTCTTAGAACCAAAACTTTTGAAGACATGTGACATCTACCAACCCGCACTGGGCTCGCGTGGTAGATTACAGGCCACTCCCTCTCACAGCGAGGAGGCCTGTGTCCCAGCAGTGGGAACATTAATAGGCTGATTGAGGCTGGTGAGTGATGACGAGGAACGAAAATCAATATTAAAATTAACTAAGAACTTGTCAAAATCGCATAAACTGCTGTGGCCGTTGGGGTAGACGTGTTCTTGAGGGGAACCCTTTTAGAAGACTGCCAAGTGTGATAAGCCAAATCAACAGAGATAGAGGGCCCGAGGGTCCCGTTCTTGTGTGGAGATCACGACAGGCTAAGTGGAGCGATGATTTTCGCAGGATGGCTGGTAGTAGTAGCTGAGAATCGAACTGAATGGAGTGCAATAGGAGAGTTTTTAGCTAAACTGTTTAAGTACATATTATTTAACTGATTTTAAATTGGTTTTCCTTCCTATGCTTTCAGTATTAAGCTGTTTTCAGACCAGCGCGATTTGTTGCGCGACGCGACACGAACAATACGGTATAACAATAAGGCTGAGGCTACATTAGGCCGCGACGCGACCTGCGACACATGAGCGATTAAAAACAAGTATTAAAGATCGCTAGTGTACGGTGTAGCCATATTTGTGAGCATTCATTTATTTGTTTTAATCGCTCATCTGTCGCAGTTCGCGTCGCGGCCTAATGTAGCCTCAGCCTAAACGGTGTCGCGTCGCGCGACAAATCGCGCTGGTCTGAAGATAGTTTTATGCCTATGCTTACAGTATATTGGTTGTAAAACTATACTGAACGCTTGCCCCACATTCGTGTCAGTACTCAATAAATGATGAATGAATTCTACGAACAATACAACCTAAGTGTTCACTATTCATTAATGCCTATATATGGGTTTAGTAAACACTATTATAAAAGCTAATCATTCGATAACACCTCAATACACGTTAACCTGCTTCCCTGGATTGAAGTATTTTGTAGGGTTCCGTAGTAAAATTCAAGCAAGGTTTCTTTTGTTAGTTTTGTTTTATATAACTAAAATTATTACTTTTTTTCAGTAAAACAACTGTATTATCTTAGAATAGTACAGAAACTGCACACTGTAACTTATACTCCATTTGAAATAAGATTAGACATTTAAACAAACCTTTTTTACAGTCCGTTCAACCGAATCGGACTTCTATACTATGGGCATAAGGATGGCATTAAACGCAAAAAAAGTGGTTACAATACCAACGGTTTACTGCAGCTGCCATTTGTCTTGCCACCAACGCAATAGAAGTCAAAATAGGTTGAACAGACTGTACAAAAGGTTTAGTTAAATGTCTAATCTTATTTCAAATGGAATATAGTTATGAAGCTAAAAGTACGCGACGGGCTCGTCTTGTCGGGTCAATTCAGTGAGCGTAACGTAGTCAGAAGATCTAAGAGTTACGCGATAGAAAGAGAGGAAACTGTGCGACTTGAATTGCACTTTATTGTGTCGTAGCAAGAGTTGATTTTTATTTAAATGATTTTGCGAAGTGAACCATCTGTGATATTATACTATGTAATTTTTATGGAAGTCTTTGGAAAATCTAAAAGGATGTAAAAATAAGCAGTAGTTACTACTAGTGTTAATATTTGATGACAACTTGATTTTACTAGGTATTACTTGTATATCGATTTGGTAAGCTTATAAATAAGACAGTTTATTTTCCATTAAAAAGTTACGGCTTAAGAAAATTTATTTCGCTCAAAAATAATACAATTATTTACTTCTATGAGGAAAAACATAATAATTAATATAATATAAGCGACAGTTTCGCTTGGTAATAAACTCAAAAACTAAATAAAGTTATAAAAACGGTTTCAACGCTAACAATTCATACATTATTCAGGTGGTGCTTTAACAGCCTTTTAAAAGTCGGAAGTGATTTCGATTCCGGAATAACTTTAAAAACTGCTCTTTCAGCCTTATATGAATTAATAATAGAAATAAAAATATACTCGCCCCGGCTTTGCACGGGTAGCACAGCATATATCCCTACATTTCTGTCGTAGTGTCGTAAAAGTCTGTCGTGTCAAGCATGTGGATGAGATTAAAATGTAACTGATGTTCATCCTACTTGGAGTATGGATTTTACATCGTCATATTTCAGCCGATTTACACAAAACCCTAATTAATTATACACTATAATTTCTCAAGAATAACTCCGTCCATTGGTGAAAACCGTATGAAAATCTGTTTGGTAGTTTTTGAGTTTATATAGTTCAGACAGACAGACGCGGCGAGAGGACTTTGTTTATATATGGATATTTAAGGATATTTGTATGTTTGGAGTAAATAAATAAAATAATTATGTAGTGATGATACCTACAGAACCCATTCCATAATCGACATGCTTAGTTCAACCATCAGCAGACATTCGAATTCTTTTGCCACTGAAACGTAACAACAAAACTGTTACGACATAAGTTTTTGCCTTTTACCCAAAACGATGTGGAAATGAAGTACATTATTAAATCGCATGTCACACGACAGAACACGACACAACGCGACAAAAAGTCGTGGCGTGTGTAAGAATCACGTGACACTTCGTATGTTATTAGTTCGAAGCTTTGACTAAGAAGGTATAATTAGATAGTAATTATTGTATCTATTATTGTTTAATTAACATGCGATTATGTAGATTATCTATTAGGGAAATCAGATTAGCGGTTTTATTATTTGATACACATGTCGCATTTTTTTGGTTAGAAGTAATTTTTTAACCGACTTAAAAAAGGAGGAGGTTCGCAATTCGACTCTGTTATTTTTTTGTTTTTTGTTAGTTTGTTACTCGATTATCTCGCTAATTATAAATTGATTTTGATGATTATTTTTTTGTTTGGTAGGTCATATATATCAGAAGTGGCCAATTATAAATTGTATTAACTTTGCAGTCCTTTTTTGAGTTCAACAGTGACAGGCACATAACATCATCCAAAAATACGTATTGAGCTGCAACAATACGTATTTTTCCCACTTAGTCTATATGGATGATGTTATGTGCCTGTCACTGTTATTTATATAGCAGGTAGTGCTATTCGAATTTGAGTGGGGTAGGTACCAACTAAAAAGCGAAAAGAATAAAATATATTTTATAAAAAACTGAAAAATTACATTAATTTCGGAAGTCGGTGGCAAAAACCGAAAATACAGAACCGAAGACTACTATTAGTTTTCACTTTTTTGGGTTTTTTTTTCATTGATGATGACGTCAACAGGAGATGACAGCACAGTCCTCATGGCCTATCGTCATCTGCCTAGCCTTTTCCAACTACGTTAGAGACGCGCCCCACTCCGCTCCGCTCCGTACAAAAAGACAGCTTACAGTAACTTACAGTAACGTAATCAAAGAATGAGGCGCGTCTTCGTGGATGGCACTATCTGTAACGTGCTTTCACCCATCCACTGACCAACCTTCGCAAGCATTACTTAACCTTGAAGAGCAACCCGTGCGGCTGTTATTACTTAGCCACGAGCCCCCACAGTCCTCCCATCTGATACAACTTACACCATATAAAAAAATTATGGTTGGTTGCGTTGGATACCCACCTTAAGGCTGCCTGTCCACTGGAGCGGAGAGGAGAAGAGAGGAGCGGAGATGTGCCAAAATTAACCAATAGAATCGCACCTCTGGAACGGAGTTTTGATTCTATTGGTTAATATTGACACATCTCCGCTCCTCTCCTCTCCGCTCCGCTCCGGTGGACAGGCAGCCTAAAGCTGTGTATATTTTGCTGGCACCACGACCATGGTTGCACCATCTTCTTCTTCTTTACGTGTGGTTACCTGGCTTCCAAACGATGTTTTCCTTCACCATTTTTGAAGCAAGTGATTAATTTTAAAATACGCACATGAATCCGAAAAGTCAAATGTGCGTGCCTTGGGTTTGAACTTGAGACCTATATGACTTGGCAGTGTGACGCTCACACCACTAGACTATCACTGCTTGCGCCGTCATGGTGTCCTAGTGACATATAGGCATAAGTCCAGAATGTTTTGTTCTTAAAATTGCGAACCTGTAAAAACATTTCTACTCCATTTCCCCCACATTCGTGTGCATATTGTAATAATTATTGTAACATTAGTATCAGTCTTCGCGTTACACTTTCTTTCCTTGTTCTTTGTTAATTCAAGCGGTGCATGCTTCAATTAATTAATTGGTACAGTCAGCAATTGCAATGGAGCTCGTGGCTAAGTAATAACAGCCGCACGGGTCGATCCATCACGTTAAGGTACGCTTGCCGCGGTTGGTCCGTGAATCTTTACATACCGAGACACCTCCGTGCCTCGGAAAGCACGTTTAGTCGTTGGTCCCGGCTGTCATTCTTGGATCTTTGACAATCGTTACGAGTCGTCTGAAGAAATTCTGACACCAGTCTTACCAAGGGGTATCGTATTACCCAGTTATTGGATTGTGGAATTCATAAAGGCAGTTGCTCCATGTAAAATACTGGTATTCAGCTGCATCCGGTTAGACTGGAAGCCGATCCCAACATAGTTGGGAAAAGATTAGGCAGATTGTTTATAGTCAGGACATGCAATACAAATTTTATGGTGGTGATTTCTTTTGAAAATCTCACTGAACACAATACTAAAATCACAATCACCCGGTTATCCCAAAAAAGTAGGAAAACTTCTTCTTGCGCCTTCCTCCGTGTGGCGGTCAACTATCTCATAAAACAGTCTATGGCCTGCCCCGGATCTCCGTCTAGGTCTGCAAAGCCCAGCCAACCTAGGGGCCCCTCTCACCCAGCTACCCCGACCGAGGTAGCTTGCCAGCCTGACGGGGGATGCCAAAAATATTCGATCTCGCTTTGCTCGCTCCTGAATTATTATAGTTTCTCTTATTTATTTTCATACTTTTCTGCATAATATGTCGACAAAGAAACTATTACCTACTGTATGAATATTCAAATTTGTGCGAGGAAATAAGATTTTAGAAATTTCCAAAATTGCTTTTGGGCTCAAATACCTCTGGGTATACCTCGGCGTGCACTCGGCAATAATGTAGCTTTCGCTTAGCGAGAAGGATTTTTTAAAATCGGATCAGCAGTTCCTGAGATTACTACAAACAAACAAACAATTTTAAAGTGTTATTAATCAATTTAATTTCTTTATCTTTTTAGTCGCTAGACGGCTACATACCCGGGCAAGACTACCCGGTATACACTGAGGTACCTAAAGGTCTGTCATTTACATGCGATGACAAAATACCCGGGTACTACGCCGACCCTGAAACTATGTGCCAAGTAAGTACAGTTCCTTATCTCGTGTCGACACGAGTTGAATGACAATAACTTGTGTCGTGGTAAAAAGATTTATCAGTTCTCAAGACATCATAATTACGTTCTTTTGTAACTAAAGAAGGAGTAATTTGTTACAATAATTTTAATATCTAGCGCCTGATCAAAATGTTAATGCAATGTATTTTGTATCTTTATGTTTGCTATAAAGATATTTCAAGGATCTTATTCTTTATTTTTTCATACCTTAAATTAAAAGTGATCTTGAAATACATAGATCCTCTTTTTTTTCTTTTGGGGTGGATGGTTCTTTTTAGATAAGGTTGCCACGGTTATTTATTAGCTATACTCACCATGTGAGTGCGGTGTTGTCCAGAACATGACCTACTTCCTGGAATGTCCGAATTGTGTGTGTCCGTGTTGCCAGTATTAAGCAAGGTGTTTGAAAAGGTTATGCTTAATCAAATGCTCAATCATTTTAATACCAATAAAATCTTACATGATCAACAGTATGGCTTCACCAAGGGACGTTGTACGACTGACGCCGGTGTCACCTTATTAAAACACATATTTACGGCGTGGGAAGAGGCCCAAGACGCCATAGGAATTTTCTGTGACCTCTCCAAGGCTTTTGACTGCGTCGACCATGAAACCTTAATCTTGAAACTTGAGCATTACGGACTTGGAAAACTTGCGCTCAGTTTAGTTAAATCTTATTTAAATGATAGACAACAGCAAGTTCAAATAAATGGTGTCAATTCACTCGGTTTAAAAGTAAAAATGGGTGTACCACAAGGATCAATATTGGGTCCTTTTCTCTTTTTAGTATATATTAATGATCTACCCCATTTGTTAAAAACTCAACCACAAATGGTGTTATTTGCTGATGATACTTCATTAATTTTTAAAATGAATAGACGTGCATCAAATCTTGACGACGTAAATAACGCCCTGCAGCAGGTCCAAAATTGGTTCACTGCTAATAATTTAGTATTAAATGAGAAAAAAACTAAGTGCATAAGATTTTCTTTACCAAATGTCAAAAGTAGTAATTGTGAGATAGTATTAAATCAAGAGAAACTAGAATTCGTCGATCAAACTGTTTTCCTGGGGATCACGCTCGACTCTAGGCTTCAATGGGGTCCTCATTTAACATCCCTTTCAGGACGACTAAGTTCGGCAGCATATGCTGTGAGAAAAATCCGTCAATTTACGGATGTAGATACCGCGAGGCTAGTCTATTTTAGTTACTTTCATAGTATTATGTCGTACGGTATTCTACTATGGGGACGGGCTGCAGACATCGAGTCTATTTTTATTCTGCAGAAAAGAGCCATCAGAGCGATATATGGCCTCCGCAGGCGCGACTCTCTAAGGGAACTGTTTAAAGATATTAACATCATGACGGTACCTTGTCAATATATCTATGAAAACATTATGTACGTAAGGAAAAATCTACATCTTTTTAGTAAAAGAGGTTCAAGACACAATTATATCACTAGGAATAGGGACCAATTAGTTCAACCGGGTTTCAGGCTGGCTAAAGTAGACTCATCATTCATGGGGTACTGTTTAAAATGCTACAATAAAATACCTCCCCACATACTTCAGCTGAATGAAACGAAATTTAAATCTTATATTAAACGCACACTATGCAGTCAGGCATGTTATAAGTTGGGGGATTACATCGCTGATAAAAATGCTTGGCTCAACGCTGGTCCTGCTCCACAAGGGCACATAAACTAATTGTATAGCATCTGAAAATACTGTTGGAGCTGCGGAAGATTTTAAAAACTATCTTTGCATTGTATAAATTCAATCTCTTAGCATTGTATAATTGCATAGCACATGTGTGAGTACTATGTACAGACTATAAAGCTACCATTTAGGTACTGGGTATGTCTTTCATTGACTTGAATGTGCCCTGGCGGCTGAGAGTATGTCATGCTCACTCTAATGTCACGCTGACGGTGGCGTGTGTGTTGGATCATTTAGCTCCCTTCAAAATGGTTGAGCTGAATGGTGCTAATCCATGCGTCATGTTCGTGAACGGGCGCCGTCAGTTGTGACTGGTCATCTCATAGCTGCCATGGCTTATTTTAATTTGATTTAATTTTTTAATTGTTTTATTTTTGTTTTTATCTTTTATTACGGACGCTTTTAACGTTTTGCATCGTTCTCACATGTATAAGTTCAACATGAATGATGTAACCAATATTTTGTAACCAAATTTTTATTTAAAAGAGTGTCCGTGGAGTTTCTTGCCCGTTCTTCTCCATAGGTACCTACTACGCTTTGGAATGGGCATCTAGCTTCATCTTTTCTGACTGACCGACCCCTTGACAATTCAAAAGTGCCTGTAATTGGTTTATTTGAAATAAATGCTTTGAGTTTGAGTTTGAGTTTGTGCACCTTTGAGGATGTAATAAACGCCACTAACACTGCTATTTATAATATATTTTATTTAATAATAATAGATTTAGAGATGTTTTGTAAAGATACAGTCTGATTTTTTAATTAATCATTAATAATAAATGCGAAAGTGAGTTTGTTTGAATATTCAATTATTTATTTGTTACACTTTTAAAAACAACTGAAGGGATTTGGATGAAAGGCACACACAGTTTATAAACTGGACTTAGACAAAGGACACTTTTTATCGGTCGTCCTCCCCGTGGAATAATTTCCGACCTCCAAAGCCGTGGGCGAAATTAGTCTATCATAAATAAACAAAGCCTCAAGAAGTTGGCCATATCTTTTGGATCATTACGCCTACTCAAATAATTATAGCATCATGTTTCTCACTTACAGGTTTGGCACTGGTGTGTCCCTAGTATCGGACGCAATTTGATGTATTCCTTTGTTTGCGGAGCTGGCACCGTCTTCAACCAGAGGACCAGGGTCTGTGACTGGTTCTTCAAGGTAAACCAAATCTTTACTGTTTTATGATGAAAGAAAATATCGTGAGCTCTGAGGAAACTTTGAAAAGCATGATTTGTGCTTCTTTTCTGTCTGAGACCATGTAAAGAGGGTTTGGCTATGAAGTGCTGATTATGACTTCGACTATACAATTTGCTGGTTTCATATGCATTCAGCTGCATCCGGTTGGACTGGAAGCCGACCCCAACATAGTTGGGAAAAGGCTAGGCCGACATAGCTGATCTTATGACAAAAAAAAATGGAACGATGAATAGTTATAATTATTATGTTCATCACTGTGGGAATATATTGCATGTTTTTTTCTTGAACATACCATTTTTATCCTGAACATACTAATTAGTCCTATAAAGTTGTGGATATGAATTCAGCCACTTCCATGGGCGTTTTTTTTTTACAATGGTCAACGATATTTTTGTCAGTAAAATTGTGGACCAATTTTGAAAATTCGTTTTTCATTAAAAATAAATTATATTCGGTCCACAATTTTGAAGAAAATATCGAACATGTAGGGGGGGGGGGGGGATTTCTGATTTACCCCCCCCCCCCCCCCCCTGGGCCAGAAGCTGGGTACGCCCATGGCCACTTCGATGAGCTAATATCGCCAGATCCCTTGACTAAGACATAATGATTGTAATTTTTGTTCCATTTAGATAATTATAATAATGAAGTGCTGTTTGTTTCCAGGTGGACTGTCCAAACTCTCAAGCGTACTACGGGATCAATGAAGACTTGTACAAGGACGAGGCCGGCAACTTCATTAACGGGAAAAAGTAGATCTTATCAATATAGAGATGTACCGACTGTTTAGTGACAATCGACTTATTTAGTCGACTAATGACTATATTGTGATATTTTTAGGAATGGTTTTAGTTACACGTATTATATTATCTGTGACTAAAAGCACAATCGGTTGATCTATTCTAAGGCTTCCGTAGACTACAAACCACAAAATGCATTTAGCGGTAAACGAATTTAAAACATCGCTCTATTTCTGTCTATTGTTTTAAGATGACAGGGACAGAATTTTTTTTTTTATACATACTTAATAATCTGCCTTCGCTTAACATGTAAGCAAACACGAGTTTTAGGAAAAACAACCATAATGCCTACTTATAAGGTTTATTTTGCGCAACAACTTCATATTTATACCTATGAATTTTTCAACAGTACTAGTCAGTCTAAAATCAACTTTGTTTACACTTGCATAAAGTTGATGTTTGTTTAATATCAATTGTAAACAAGGTTATAAATAGACATACATAAACGCACGCCTTCTTCTCATGGGGGTAGGCAGAAACTATAGATGTTTTTTAAATACGTTTAGCGTTTAATCCATTTTGTGATTTGTGGTGCAAGTGAGTCCTAGTTATAGAAATAAAAGAAAGAAAATACGATTATATGCGGAAAACATGACGCAAAAAAAAACTAGCATCTTTGGGGACTGCCGATAAAAGTGAAAACTAAGTAACTTTTTGATTCTCGCGTTGATGTCTTTCGTTCGAGCGTTAGAGGACAATGACGAGAGTTCCATGATTTTTGTTCACTCAAAACTTGTTCAACGTGCCTAAAGAAGTTTTCACTTAAAAAAATACAGAATAGATCAAAATAGATCGGCTGAATGTCCTCAAAATGTAAACTGCACAGCTCCAAACCGTGGGTTCTATAAAGCATCAACAAGAAACTGAAGATATATATAACACCATCTTAACTTTTTAAATTATTTGTTGCTAGCGTTAATATACATTTTCACTACGAAATGCTTCACTGTGCGACACGCACCTAGTCTGTTATATTTTTAGTCTCAATTCACCACAACATCATGAACACAATAATATTGAATTAATCGATTCGACTAATTTCTAAGTCGATTGTGTTACTGTAATCGGCACATCTCTAACGTTTAGGTTACAAAAATATAAAATATAGAGATTATTCTCAATTTGAAGTACAATTAATTTAAGTGAAAACGTCATAAGTACAATAATGATAGTATTTTTTATATTTTTTTACAAATTTATTTATTAGGGAATTTTTATTGGAGTTTATAATTTTATGAATCACCTTTATTATTAAGTTCATCAACTCTTTTAACCAACATTAAGAAAATATTGTGATCGATTTGAAATTAGAAATGTGATACATTTTTTTACTATAGTTTAGTCATAATTAAACTTAACTTTCTCTAAGATAGTTAGGTACTTAGTTACCAATTTGCAACTGAAGTTACCACAATTTTATAAAATGTTTAAATGAAAATTAACCATTGGTAAATACTTAGAAGAGTAAAAATAAACTAATTTCACGTTAATTTAAAGAATTTGGTCAAGGCACTCAGCCACTTTCATTACATTTTTTTTTAAATTAATTAAATGAGCACACTTTTAACTTCAAGCATGTAGATTTATTATCTTTAGTTAAACTTTCAATAATTTAACTAAAGATAAAAAAGATTAAATAATACAACTGTAGACTGTCGAATTGTCGATGTCATACGACATTTTTACGATAGAAAAAAAAAACATTTTTATCGATTTGTATTTCCTTTTAACTGACAAAATTGAGCAAGTCTATAGCCACCATACTTGTCATCATATACCTAAAGTTAATTAAAAATTGTGCTTCCAGGGGTAATTCATACAACAATTTGTACGACAGACGACGATTCTCAGCCCGACGCAAACGACATGAGTACGTGATGGGACAATCAGGCAAGACTGACAGTTCCGACATTCAAGATAGGAGTGACAAACTTGAAGTGACAGACACGACACCTTCAGGCAAAACTGACAGTCAAGTCATACAAGCTAGAAGCGACAGAGTTGAAGTAGGGAGTAGAAGAAAACGAGCAAGAAAGTTTAAAAGTCATAAGAAACATGCTAGTGACAAACCCGAAGTGACTGAATCAAGCTAGAGTAACTGACAATATGGACTGACGATTTGTAGAACTATAAGAGAGTTAAATTGAAATTTTAAAATAAGCGCATGAGTTTGACTCTTTGATTTCTGAAAGCCAATTGAATTTGTTGTCCAATCTCATTTCAAGTTGTTATTTTGGTGAATCAAACACAACAGCTAAGTACATGAGGTTTGACAGCTATACTGAAGAGAGACTTGATCAAGTTTTCGGAGAACATAAATATGATTGTCAGTATTGCAAGAATAACGCGTTTAAAAAAAAAGAATGATAACAAATTGTTTTGGACTGTGAACAAAATAGAACTCAGAACTACCGAGACGAAATTGACTGACAAAATATTAGCAATAATATTAAAATGAAAAGTTTAGTTATGAAAAAAAAAAAAACGAAAACTGACTGACAAAATTCAGTAATTTTCTACTGAAAGCGATGCATTAAAGATTTATAGAATATTCCTCATGCTTTCGGAATATTCTGACAATGACTGACATTACAATTTTACCACAAAATTAAAGGCTTGGGAGACTTGGGAACATTTTATGGATGTATATGTATTTAAAGTTTGTCTTAGTTCCTCATACTTACTAAAAGTTTTAAAAGTCTGTAAAATTGATAAAAATTCTTCCGATTATTTATACGATAAAAGAAAAGCTAATACCCTTTGAAGCTAATAACATTTGAAATGTTATTCTGGCCAGTTACATTGTTATAATGTAACTTCGCGTTTCTGTACCTACGCAAACCTAATAAATTATTGTTATTTAAAATAATGCCTACATAAGTACCTAAACTATTTTTTTTAAATGGTTATTAAAATAAAAAGTGGCACTTAATTTAAAAATCATAAAATGTTTTTTGCCATAAAAATCATTATAATTTCTAAACTAGTACTTTTTTAATGTAAATATTATTAATCTTTTAACTATATTTTTGTACCTAATTATAAATTAATTAATGTATTTGATTTTAATTTCATTTAATTTTCCTTTCCCCGTTTCCCAAATTAGTACCTCGACTGAGCTCTGCTTGGGTGAAAATAGAAAATACTCATTTAATAGTTATGATAATTCATACTAATTCTATGTATAGTACATAATAATTCCATGTATATCACATACTAATTCCACATAATCAGCCTTTTAATGTTCCCACTGCTGGGACACAGGCCTCCTCTCAGAGGGAGGGGGCCGTAAACCACCACGCGGGCCCAGTGCAGGTTGGTAGATGTCACATGTCTTAAAAATTTTAGTTCTAGGACATGCTGGTTTCCTCACGATGTTTTCCTTCACCGTTTTGAGAGCAATGGTGAGGAAATAATTTACACAAAGTGAAGCGCCTGTCTGGGTTCGAACCTACGACCTACAAATCGTAAGTCGCGGCCGTTACCACTGGGCCACCACTGCTCGAATACAATTCCACGTTTAGTACATACTAATTCCATGTATAGTACATACTATTTCCATGTATAGTACATACTAATTCCATGTATAGTACATAGTAATTCCATGTATAGTACATAGTAATTCCATGCTGCCATAGTTAATTATTCTAAGGTAGCCATCTTGTTCTAAACTTTGGTCGACTGAGCTCTGATCGGGTGAAAACACGGAGAAAACGAATTTTCCCAGATATGAGACCTAGGTAGATCGATTCTTCGCCCCCGTAACGTATTGCAACTTTCATCGAAATCCAAATATTGCTCATTTAAAATTATAGGACAAATCTCTCTTCTTCAATCGCTCCCTCACTATTAGTATCCCATAGCCATGGTTTCTTTCCATCTGTTACGATCGGCAGTGGCCTGGTTTTTTTTTTTTTTTTTCTTTTTTTTTTTTTTTTTGGGTGGGAAATCATCAAATGACTTCTCCCGCTCGGGAGTGGGCGGAGCGGAAGGGCGTGTCAGACTTTTACTGACTAAAACCCACCCGTGTTCCTTCCCTTGCCTAGACCGAAGCCACGGTTTCCCCTAAGGACTTATCCGCAACCCTGGTGGAGTGCGGCGCTGATAGGTATCTCTAGCTGTTCGATTAAATCCGACCACCGTTTTGGGCTTCGGCCTCTAGGCGTTTTGCCCTTTATTTTTCCTGTCACCATTAGACTTTCCATGTTGTTGGTACCTCTGCGGGCAACGTGGCCGAAGTATTTCACGACCTCAGACCAAATAAAAAAGCTGAGAGGTGTCAAAGGACACCCGGATAGAACGAAGTTATGGAATGAACCTCACAAAGGCATGCCATTAATTAGTACCTGTGGTCGCTCACAGATGGCGTTATAATAAAAAATAAAAAGTGTCGTTACAACTTTTGGTCCCAATTTTTTCCGTCTAGCCCCCTTTCGCAACGCGCGAACGCTGCGAACAATACAGTGAAGCATGCCAAAACTACACCGCCGCTCTGTGTATACACGCTCACACGCACACATTTACAACCTTTTACAATGAAACTACAATCAAACTACACCTCACTACGTGCACGCATGTTTACGAAACAGACTTCACTACACTGTTGACAGCGCTCAGTCTTGGTTTTTTATTTGGTCTGACTTCATGACACGTTGTAAGCAGGATGAAGACAATAAACCAACCGGGTAGTAAGCAAATCTAAGATTGATCCTCTTAATTTTTATCACTCATTAGTCATTACATAAGACAGCAGCTTAGCTGAACAGAGACATGATAAAACTGTAGGTGAATTAAGTTAGGTGTTACGCCTAATAGGAACTTATCAATAAAAGATGAAAAGTAATATTTTCTTTAATTCAACACTTCCTTTTAAAGTACGATTACATGATACCTAACACCAAATTTATGATACTAGGGAAACTGTAGCCGTTCGTAACCAGGTTTCGCAGTCATGATTACTCGGCTTATTTACTGGCCTGAAACGACCAAATCGAAACATAAAAAAATGATTTTTTTCTTGAGGCGATGCGCACGAAGTTAATTTATTTGTGGGCGAATCGGTTCTGGAATTCTTGATTCGTCTAGAAATAAATTTCCCCTCGCTTTCGTTCGTTCGTTCTACCCGTTTCAGGCGAGTAAATTCGTGCGAATCACCGTTGCCGTTGTGTTTGTAATGAATAAAGTCACAAACTAACTGACTGTTTAAAAAAATTGTTTTACCAGTAGAATGCTATATTATTACTGAATAATATAGGCTATAATTTATAAAGATATCACGCGAGTGAAGCCGCTTGCGGAAGCTAGTATACTATAAATGCGTATAAAACTCTGTCTCTTCGTCTATTTGTCTGTCTGGTACCTGTTCATGCCTAAACCGATCGTAATGAAATTTTACAGATAGGTAGCATTTTTTTAAGGATGGGTCATCATCAAATGACTTCTCCCGCTCTGGGCGGAGCGGAAGGGCGTGTCAGACTCATACTGACTTAAACCCACCTGTGTTCCTTCCCTTGCCTGTTCGTTGCCAGGGGCCACGGTCTCCCCTTAGGACTTCCCGCAAATAGATAGGTAGCCTGGAACTTGGAGAAGGATATATGCTACTTTTTATATGACAAAATACAAAATTCAGCCGGATGAAGTCGCGGGCAACACTGCTAGTTCTTATTTAATTCGCGCCGAAACGAGAGAAGTCACTTTAATTAAAATACTGATGTGACATTTCAATACCTATACAACTAGTATCTTCAAGTCTAGCCTTGACAGGATATGCAGAGAGCGGCGCGAAGCTCTTAAATATTAATGTTGCATTCTAGACACACACACACACACATGGTCACACAGGTACAGTTATGTTGCATTGTGTTTATGTGTGTGCAATGTTGTTAGGGTGTGGTTAGAGTGCGGAGAACTCGGATACGACTTTAACTTACAAGGCCAAATAATTCTAGAATGATTTTCTTGGATCTAGATTTAAATGTGACAAAACACACGGTGTGTATGTGTGTGGTATGTGTGAGGGTGTGTGTGTGTGTGTGTTTGTTTGTAGTGTGTGTGTGTGTAATGTTTTCATACTAAAATAGACAACAACATCACGCCTGTAATTCCCAAAGAGTTACGCAGAGGTGTACCTTAGTACACCCACATTTTGCCAGTTATGTTTAAGGCCCATGTAACAGGGGCGAGCCTATTGCCATCAAGCGAGCACAAGTCCAGACACCGGGCTGTGGAAAACCCTATAACACTTTTCCCGAACTGGAAATCGAGTCCAGGACCTCATTCTCAGCAGTAGTGCTGGCAACCACTAGACAAACGAGGCAGTAAAGACAAATTTTAAGATTTCATGATTATTATAGAATTATACAGGTTTTTTTTTTTTTTGTGCTCTAGGTCACAAAAGTGGCTATTTTAGTATAAGTATCACACTGTTAAGGCACGCTGTATTGGCACGGGACTCTATCTCCTGTCCATAGATAACGCACTCGTTATGTATGATCATCATTATTACCAATCTGGTGACTAACACAAATAGTATACAGTTACCTATCTTAACGTTAAGTTTTCACGACAGAAACGAACACTTACAAACTTATCATAGAAATCGCAAAGACTTTGCTAGCCGAGGTAGCCCAGCCTTAACCACTGTCACTTTACACAACTTGGAGGGGCGATGAGGCAGTAAGCTTCTTACCTTGGCCACAAACAGACGTGGCGTAAAAAAAAAAACAAGAAAAAAGTGTTTTCTAAATTCAAACATCAGTGACAGTGCAGTGCAAAAATAGTGTTATTTTTGAACGCAGATTACGGTAATAATTTCACGTTTTTTAAACGTTATGTAATAGCTGCTATATAGTTATTTTGGTAACGTAATATCCGAAACTTGTTTTGTAATCGGAACACGGTTTCGTGTGTATATTCACGCTTTGCTTGTGATGTATGGGCAGAGAATAAATTATAGATTTTTCGTCACATTTTTACATATTTTATTGTTAGTTATCTTTCTCTCTAGGAATTAGATGGTCGTTATTGATTGAAACTAAGATTTATACGTCTTAAATAATAATTAAGGACATTGTCTTCATAAATAAGCTTACTAGATATTTTAATTCTACGTCGAATGAGGAAAATTGGCTTAAAAGTCCGTCTGTTTGGTAACAAGAAGTTACCATATCGTTGAGGAAAGTCATTCATTCGTGCATACAGAAATAAACATTAAATAATATGGTATTGTATAAGAATTGCCTTCTATTTGACAAAGGTCTGAATCCAGCTATATACAGAAATAGGACAGACGTACATAATATATAAGTGTTTAAATATAATATAAGTTTTTAATATTTTAATGCCTCTTTTTTTCATTTCTTGAATAGTTCTCACTTTCAGTAATATTTAGAATAACGCCAGTTTGTTATTAAATGCTTAAACCAATATTAACTTCTTAGATCAAAAGTAGGGTTTTGCTACATATTTCAGTCTCCCTACGAAATATTAGGTACAGTACGACACAACTTAGATGTAGCATAGATTTGAAAATTTTCATTCATTCATTTCAATTTTACGAATGTATTTGGCTATAAGACTGTACAATTTATTGCGTTTTCGAAAGATCATTTTCACCTGAAGCAGTAATAAAGATTGGTGATGTCGAAGGCGCACTCAGTTCGGATGGTGATCGGTTTTACGAATTTTGCCGATGCTACATCTAAGTTGTGTCGTACTATATTTTTTTGATAAATAAGTTTGATTACACATGTTCAGAACTAAATATAAAAGTTATCATATCGCAATCCTCTAGTAACTTCTTTCGTCTGAACGTAAACGAAGCAAAACATACTCCTTGTATGTAACTATTGTATAGAAAGAAGAAGAAAGAAAGAAAGAAAAATGGTTTATTCTGCACAAACTAAACGCACATTACAAAAATATGACATTTAGTACTCAATATTCAAAATAATTCAAATCTTTTAAAAGTTTGACTTTGTCAAACATTTAAATGCAATGTTTAATATAGCTGGTGGCGTTCTATATGTTCTGCCTATCTCCAAGGCAAGAGGCGTGAGTTTGTATGTATGTTCTAGATACAAGGAAATCTTTCTTTTAAAACTATTTTCTCGTTTTCTAAACAGTGCACTAGTTACATCAGACACTTATTATTCGAAACAGGGTAGGCAGAAAGAATACTAATACACTTAGTATTGCGAACTAAAGCCTCGCACGCACTGAGCAACTATTGGGCAACTTGCCCACAACCTGTTTTACGATATTGCCTAATAACATCGTCGATATTGACATACTTACTATTATTAACTTGTTACTAGCAGTACAGTCAACCCCACATTGTTGTTAGCACGTGCAATATGGAAATCGCCCTTACAGCTACGACATAAAGGCACTGTCAATGTTAAATTGTTACCACTGATGTGCAGTTGAGTATAACATGCTTTTTTCTGCCAACCAGAAAGTCTGGCAACCAGTTTTACCAACGGGTATCTTGTTACCTGGTAACTGAGTTGTCGTCAGATAGGCAGACGCCCCATGTAAAATACTGGTATTCAGCAGCATTTGGTTAGACTGGAAGCCGATCACAACATAGTTGGGAAAAGGGCAGCCCGATGATGATGGTGATGCCTATTTCTACCATCAATCAGCGTTCAACATTGAGACTTTTGATCATATTTAAGTTTAATATGAATATTTTATACACATAAACCTTTCGGTTTTTTTTTTCTAAATGGTGGTGTAGTGAAAACCGCATCAAAATCTATAATGTATTTTAGAAGAACTAAGGACAGACACGCAAAAACCGATTTAATTTTATACTATTCATAGATAAAGATATTACATGTGGCAACATTTAGTTGCTCAGTGTGGACAAATCCTTATATTCAACTCGTCAATAAGTTGTCACCTTGATTTCTTGAGGAAGTGGGATATATACGTAAGAGACTGTCACCTTCGAGTGTAAAATGTTACTTTGTACAACATTATATTATCGAGCTTTTATATTATGTATTTCCTTTAAAAAAATTGCACTGGGTTTTATTTATTTATCGTGAAGGTACTACTCAATGGGTATTACTCAGGCCGTAGTGGAAATATTTGTATTTTTATAAACATAACAAAACAGAGCAGTGGTGGCCCAGTGATAACAGCCCCGACTTACGAATTGTAGGTCGTGGATTCGAACCCAAGCAGGCGCTTTACTTTGTGTAAATAATTTCATCACCACTGCTCTCAAAACGGTGAAGGAAAACATCGTGAGGAAACCGGCATGTCTTAGAACCAAACATTCGAAGACATGTGACATCTACCAACCCGCACTGGGCCCCGATTACAGCCCACTCCCTCACACAGAGAGGAGGCCTGTTTCCCAACAGTTGGAACATTAATAGGTTGATTATCATAACATAACAAAACATAATATAACATCACGCCTCTATTCCCCGAAGGGTTAGACAGAGGTGTACCTATAGTACACCTACATCCACATTTCGCCAGTTATGTTTGAGACCTATGGTTTATTGGTCGAGCTTATTGCTGTCAACCGTATCCAAATCCAGACTCCGGGCTGCTACTGAGAAATTCCTAAAGGAAAAACCCAATAACAATTTTCTTGAACTGGTAATCGAACCCAGGACCTCATGTTCAGCAGCAGCGCTTGTGTAGACTAAAGAGGTAGTCCATTCAGTAATATTGATAAATTAATCAAAACAGCGATATACTTGACACCTATTTGTGATGTTTCCATTTCTTGGATAAGATTATACACAAAACCATTGCATATGTAATTTACAAAACATAATTTTTCGTTTAAAATGCATTTCACTGGCTTCTCATATTGCGCTATTAAATACACTTGAATGTTGCTTTTTAATTCAAGAAGCTATCGTGCGGGGTTTCGGAAATATTTCATGATAAGTTAGGTTTTTTTTTATTTTGATTTTCAATGTAGTTATCGGCGATAGAATGTCACTATATCTAGGCCCACAGGTTTCCTCACAATGTTTTCCGCCATCGTAACTGAACAAACAAAATAAACTAGCTAAATAAATATTTCAAGTCCTTTTTATATTACAAGTCGACTGTGGCAACGTCTGTGAAATGAGCGCTACTAAACATTTAGTAACAATAAATAAGTTGTTGCCAAAGAGAATGAAGCTTAGACAAGACTTGCAATTTGATAAGTATTTAAAAGAATCGCTTATGAAATCAGACATGTATCCTCTGTTTCAGAGAGCATATTGATATAATAAGATACCTTCATGCCTGTATTCCCCAAAGGCTTGGGCAGAGTATAGTACACCCAAATTTCGCCAGTAAGGTTAAAGTCCCATGTAATAGGGGGCGAGTCTATTGCCATCAACCGGGCACAAATCTAGACTCCGGGCTATTACTGAGAAATTCCAGATGGAGAAACCGAATAACAATTTGTCCGACCCGGGAATCAAACCGTCATGCTCAGCAGTAGCGAGTGCGACCATTAGATCAACGAGGTAGTCAGTTAGTTTCACTTTTAATGTTTTTAAGTGGCATTTATTTTCTAATTTAACAAACAGCTGTGCTGCTGGACAGTTTGTTGCGCCACTTCTTCTTCCCAGCTGAAGCACTAGGAAGTGGTGAAGGGCGGGCGTTTTTGAGGGACTGTCTTATGTAATTTTGACGTTCAAAAAGTGCTGATTCTCAACCTAGTTTGTAATGAGTAGATTATCTCAATAATAAATGAAAATAAAATAAATATAAATCTAATAAACTGCAGTCAAATAAAATAAACTAAACAATTATATTATATGAAATGAGCTCATATAGTGTCATGTAGTCGTTGATTCTAAAACATTTTGATATCCATAAACCTAATTCAACCAATAAACATCTAAATTATACCTTAACTCACTGAGTAGTCAATGGTTGCTCAACCCACAAGCTGTTCGATAACCAATCTGTGTTGACATCGGTTGACAAGCGGCAACCACTCACTGCATGACTGTGGTGACATCGGTATGTAATTCTATTTCTTAAGTTCAATATAGCTTAGTGGTCGATGGCACGACTGCTGAACAGGTGGTCCTAGGTTTGACAGCCGGGTCGGTCAAAGTGGTGCTGCGTTTTACAATTAGGAATTTTTTGGAGTCTGTGTTATTGTGCCCGGTTAACGGATATAGGCTGGCACCCTATTACATGGCACTAACTGGAAATATAATGCGGTACCGTCAACAATTCATGGTAGTGATTTGACAGCACCTTTCGTAGCAGTGAGGTCACCTTTTGAAGTGAAAACTACTTTAGCAGCGTAGTGCACTTTTTTTAAGATGGGTAAAAAAAATTTAAACTCAGGACACGGGACCCTGATCGAAAATTCGTAAGATTGAGGAAGAGTAGAATTTGTTCGTAACCTAACAAAAAGTACTAGGCTTGCATGAATTCAAGATAGTATTTCAATCATTAGACGTTGTGCACAATATCTGAGCAGTATCCTAACAAAAAGTAGGTACTAGGCTTGCATGAATTCACGATAGTATTTCAATCATTACACGTTGTGCACAATTTCTGAGCAGTAACCTAACAAAAAGTACTAGGCATGCATGAATTCACGATAGGTAGTATTCAATCATTATGTTATGCTATTATGTTATGTTAATCCAGGTAATAAACAGTGCCGGGGTTGCGGGTAGTGCCGGGGTTGCGGGTAGTGCCGGGGTTGCGGGTAGTGCTGGGGTTGCGGGTAGTGGTGGGGTTTGCGGGTAGTCCCAAGGGGAAACCGTGGCCCCTGGCATGGCAAGGGAAGGAACACGGGTGGATTTTAGTCAGTAAAAGTCTGACACGCCCTTCCGCTTCGCCCAGAGCGGGAGAAGTTATTGGATGATTTCCCACCCAAAAAAAAAAAAAAAGGTAATAAACAGTATACTTCTATACTGTTTATTACCTTTTTTTTTTTTTTTGGATTAACATAATATTATAGGATACTGTTTTCACTTCCATCGGCAGTCCCCAAAGACTGCCCCTCATGGTTTCTTGTATTTTTTTAAGTGTTACGACTGACGTATACGGTTTTCCGTTCTATACACCTGCCTACCCATTCGGATAGTACAGGTATGATTTTATGTTATTTTATTTCATACGATTCCATTACTGAATAAAGCCTTCTTAATACAAAGTCTTGAAGACATGTCAAGCCAAGTCAGAAGCCCAAATGGGCGGCTTTAAAACTCTGACACCAGGTTAGTCACTAACAGCACGAAAAGAAGAGGAATACAATATAGTTAAAGTAACCGGATTTTGTGTATAAATAAATAGCAATATTTCCAACGCAGAAGTATGTGTAATATACAATTATACACCAGGATTTCCTGCGCGGTGCACTTCATTATGCACACAAATCAAATTAGCAAACAGTAATAGATCGTTCGTGTGAGTACTTCACGTTAATTATAGTGGCAGGTTTAATGGCTTCTTCTCGCACAGAGAAGGAACGAACATTAATAACTTGCTGCGTGTATGTGATTTCAGACAGTTTTAAGTCCAGGTAGCCTCACGATGTTTTACTTCACCGCATGTCAATAGGAAGTATATAAATAGGTATGTTATGATATTGTAGGCATATTGGTACTAGCCAGAATCGCAACTACGATCATGTGTTCCATAATCAGCCTATTAATGTTCCCACTGCTGGGACACAGGCCTCCTCTCTGTGAGAGGGAGCGTATTTAGCGTGTAATCCACCACGCAGGCCCAGTGCGGGTTGGTAGATGTCACATGTCTTCGAATTTTTGGTTTTAAGACATGCCGGTTTCCTCACGATGTTTTCCTTCACCGTTTTGAGAGCAGTGGTGATGAAATTATTTACACAAAGTAGGTAGGTCGTAGGTTCGAACCCAAGCAGGCGCTTGCCTGCTTGGGTTCGAACCTACGACCTAGAACTCGTAAGTCGGGGCCGATACCACTGGGCCACCACAGCTCACGATCATATTGTGTTCAATAAAAAAAAAGGTATTTATTCCATATTTCTTGGTTCCATTTCAAAGGGTATTAGATTTAGTCTTCTTTCTTTGAAATATGGACCTTTTTTGGTAAACTTTTTCTCCAGCTTTTTCCACAAATCCCTGTCCTTGCTGTATTTGTCCAGTCATTTCCTGACGGCTGGATAATGTCATCAGCCCATCGTCTTATAGGTCTACCAACATTCCTCTTTCCCTTCGCCCTTTCCATCGTGTAGTTTCTATGGGCCCTCTGTTATCCGTGTAGCGTTTGATGTATCTGGATTACTTCCATTTTCCTCTAGTGCATGTGTGAGAGCATCAGTTATTTTTGTTTTTGGTCTGATCTGTTTATTCTTTACTCTGTCTATTTTCCTAAGCTTCAACATGCTCCTATCCATAGCCGTTTGAGAACATTCAATTTTTAAGTGAAAATTTCTTTAAGCGCTTTGAGCACTTTTTGGGTGACAACGCACTGTTTTATTTTTTTTGGAATTTCTTTTAATGTAGCTTTCGTTCTTGTACTGACAGCAAGCCACATAAATTCCTGACATTTTCGTTAGATGGCGTTACTTAGTTTTCACTTCTATCGGCAGTCCCCAGAGACTGCCCCACATTTTTTTTTCATGCATGTGTTTGCTATCTATATTTGAACTTTAAACCAATGTGACTTTACTATCATAGTCGCACATGCAAAAACCTCTTCTCATACAGAGAAGAAGCGAGCATTGACCCCCGCGCCTGCGCACTGCGTGTTGCTACTTTGTAACCACATGATGGTTTATTTAGAGCACCTATAAATCTAAGCCTTATTGCTAAATATCTCAGTAAGAGGTACCCGCTACCCGGTAGAAGTAAGTTATGTGTAGATAATATATAATAGTTATGGTGCTCCAATTTATAGAATGTTTGCTTCCTTGTTAGATCTAGTGATGTGATTAGTTAAGGTCGATTAATTCTCGATTAAATATTATTTTGTTGGAGCAATCGGCATTTGTCATGTCGACTTGCTCAGACAATGATCATTATGCCTTATAACTTTTGAGCTCAGGAACTGTTATCATGAATTCTGCCCTATCTTCATGAACATCATCATTGCCCGCCTCCCAATTTATTTATTTTGTGTCGGCACGACATATCCATGGTATAAATTCTGCTCCAATTGCCCCGTTGGTCTCGTGGTCGCAAGCGCGACTGTTGAGCGTGGGGTTCTGGGTTCCATTCCCAGGTCGGGCAAAGTGTTATTGGGTTTTTCCATTAGGAATTTCTATCAGCCCGGAGTTTGGAAGTTGGCCGTGTGATACCCCCGTTCCTCGGTGCGCACGATAAGCCGTTGGTCCTGCGCCTGACCACTCTCCGGTCGTGTCGGTATGCCGTGCCATCGGACTATGAGAGTGAGGGAAGAGAGAGTGCACCTGTGTCTGCGCACACACGACTGCACTATAATATCTCCCGCACCGAAGGCTAGTCTCCGTTGTGTTTGGCCGCCGTGGCCGAAATACGGTCTGGAGGACTATATACACAAATTCTGCCTTTTGTTAGATCTTAAAATTATTGTGTAGTTCCCGAGTTAATCAAAGATAACACGAACGAAAAACTTATTTATACAGGCAATTGACAGAAATGGAAATGGTTCTAAACGCCGTGAGTAAGCCTGGTGATCAATGTTCGTTTTGAAACTTTTAGACTTGCAGTACAAAATCAACAGCTGTCTAGTAGTATTTGTTATGGAAATAAAGTGGTCTTAACAATAATCATACTACCCAGTAACAAGGTTGTGAAGGTCAGATAGTCACTCTATGTAAAATACTGGTAGTAGATGCATCTGGTTAGACTGGAAACTGACCCCAACATAGTTGGTGTTAGTAACCCCATCGATTTACCTAACAGAAAAATATTACAGAAGATGATAACAAATAAAAAAAAAACATTACAACTTCAAATATTAAACAACCGATAACGCTGCTTTCACCGCAACGAACGAAGCGTGAAGTTTATCTAATTTATCAATCAACAAGCTTACTGTTTCTAAAATCGATTATAATAATATCCCTTTGGTAAATACCGAGGCGAAGTTAATTAGAAGCGTGTCGTATCCTTGAAGTCAAATGTTGAATACGGTTCTTTTTTTTTTTTTTTTTTTGGCTAGGGCATCTCGCAGGTTACCACTGAGGTATTCGCTGCTTAACCGGACTTTCCTGTGGCTGCCTTAAGCTCCTAAAAGAAACTCAAAGCCTCCAGCCAGGGGCATATAAACTAAGCTAATTAAAACTAGGCGAACGCTCGCTAAGGGCACCCCCTGTGGGGTACGAACCTCGGCTTAGGGCGTTCGCTGACGGGAGGGCAGCAAGAGGGACAGGCTGGATCAAGGATGGATCATTATTATTATCAGGGGAATTTAAAGCTACAGGCTCAGCAAAAACGCGGGCTGGCGCATCGTTATCGAGCAAGGGTCGGGGGGGAATTGAATACGGTTCTCCTCAAATCAATATTTATATTGTTCTCAATCAATCTGCCTAGCCTTTCCCCAATATGTTGGGGTCGACTTCCAGTCTAACTGGATGCAGCTGAATACCAGTACTTGACATGGAGCGACTGCCTATCTGACCTCCACAACCAGTAACTGGGTAATACTATACCCCTTGATAGGACTGGTTGTAAGACTTTCGGGCTTCTGACTACCCGTAATGACTGTCAAAAATCTACAAATGACAGCTGTTCTTAACGTCAATCAATCAGCCTATTAATGTTCCCACTGCTGGGACACAGGCCTCCTCTCTGTGAGAGGGAGTGGACTGTGATCTACCACGCGGGCCCAGTGCGGGTTGGTAGATGTCACATGTCTTTGAATTTTTGGTTCTAGGACATGCCAGTTTCCTCACGATGTTTTCCTTCACCGTTTAGAGAGCAGTGGTGATGAAATTATTTACACAAAGTAAAGCGCCTGCTTGGGTTCGAAACCACAACTCGTAAGTCGGGACCGTTACCATTTGGCCACCACTGCTCTAACGTGTTTGGTTGTTATTATTTAGCCATAAATTCTTTAATAATAACAGAACAGAATTTGTTTGTGAAAATAAAAGCTATAATCCAATGCAATAGTCTCTTGCAAATTTGCAAGCCAGTCACTGTATATAATAAGCATTTATAACTTCATGGTGATTTTAAAGATTTTCATCTAATAATATTGCAATAATCTCAGGAATTTAAAAACGTATATTACATTTGTGTTTCCTTTTTAAATGAAAAAGATTTCTTTTTAAAACAAATGCCAAAGAATCCACTCACACAAATAGAAAATTATTGGTATTTGTACTACCTTGTTAAATCGATACAAAATAAACAAATCCCTCACACTAATATCAAACTATCGATATTTCTTTCCCCTCCCTAGCAAGGACTTAGCGCTTGCCACAGACATTACACAAGTGCTGCGACGCTTACGCAACCGACGTATTATCGATAACTCGTTTTATATCAGTAGCATTTTTTGTCTGTCTGTCAATATCTCAGGTATTCAGGTTGGTCTGTATTGCCTCAAAAAACGTGAGTTCGGGTCACGATCTGAACTAGTTTTTTTGATAAGATTTTTGTGAGGAAAGCAGATTTTAGTTAATTTAGTTTAAAATTTTTGTGGTGACAATTCGAGGGACCTTGGGTGAAGTAAAAATGTTTAATTCGGTATTTTGTGTAATAAATAGTTGCTAAAACTAGTTCAAACGGAATTTAGTGATAAATTTTGATTCAAAACTGAATCAGAGTCAAATTAAATTCAATAAAAATATAATTATGTTTAAAATAATAATCAAAGCGTTTTCCTTCTCGGTATTAAAAGAGGTTTTTCTCCTGCAGTGGGTCAGTAAAAAAATAATGTTTTAATGTTATATTAAAGCTTGTATTAATGACAATGATATTAGATATGATTCATTACGCTATCACTTTAAAATAAAGAGTACCAGCAGAATTTATACATAGAACTTTAAAACATTCTATGAAGACATTTTCTTTATACAAAAGACATCAACGCAGGTGAGAGCAAAGGTTAATAATATTGTTTGCAAAACATAAAAGATTTACTTATTTTTATTTCCTATTATTCTTTATTGTTTATATACAAACGAAATACCTACATAACATTTGATCAATAAGGTGACCTTAACACGCCTTGGTATATTTTTGAGAATGAAACAAGTTTGTGAATATTTCTTAAATACGTTTTGTTGCATTCAGCATAGCGTTTTGTTCATTATGCATGATATTATTTTAGTCTATTTATTTAGATTTTATTTATTAATTTATTGTTTTAGTGAAATTGACGAAGAATGTAACGAAAACGAGTGCATTAAATTTCATGAATTGATCTTTGGGCGTACAGATATTATGAAAAAACTACTGGATGAATTTATCCAAAATAATAGTTATTTGAATTTTTTAATAAATTATCTATTCCTGTACGATAAGAATTTTGCCATTTGCATGCACCGGGGGCTATTAATTTACGCCCAAATATGCGTTAAAATTTGCGTTGAAATATGGAAGTTTCGACGCTTATAACTATCATATTTTTTTTTTAAATTCTGTTTCCATACAGATAATGACGAGAGAAATAGATATAATTTTTAATTCTTTATGCACACTGTTAAACAGTGTAGTAAACGCCATACGACGTTAGTATGTGGAAGAAATAACTGACTTGGGGACCCTTAAAGTAATCTTAAGTTCAATTCCATTAACTTCTCTGATTGTGGCAGTAAGAAATTAATATAAATAAGCATGTTTGTCTTATAAATTCTGTTGTCAGAATGTATCCACACACAGCACGAAACATAACATCAGCAGACTAAGTATTAAAATAATTGGACGATAAACAAACCGATTTCTAAATGTTAAGACTTTATTAATGACGCCATTAAGTTGCATTTATTTATTTACGCAATGATCTTAGCTATTTGTTGAGTTTTGTTGGTATTTCAGAATGTTAGAATTAAATGGAGGAGCTCGTGGCTAAAGTCATAACAGCTGCATGCGTCTTTGGCAGTCGTTACGGGTCATCAGAAGCCCGAAAGTCTGACAACCAGTCTTACCAAGGGGTATCGTGTTACCCAGTTACTGGGTTTTGGAGGGCAGATAGGCAGTCGCTCCATGTAAAATAGTGGTATTCAGTTGAAAATACTGGGCAGATGATGATAAAATGAGGTTTAGTGGTTGAAAGACAGACTGTGTGGTCGTGAGGTTCGATTCCCGGGTGATGTAATAAGTGCATTTACAGCCTAACTTACTGACCGCTGAATGTGAGAGGTTCACACGCTCAGCGGTCAGTCAGAGTTACTTGGATTATTTATAACCAGTTTTTAAACATTAAACTAATTCGATATTAATTCTTAAACATTCGTTTTAGCTCGATGCGGGAATTAAACTTAAGAATGCGGGAATCAAGTTAAAGTAATTTTTATTCTACTAGCAGGAAATGCTGTGTAGCATAATACTAGAGTCACATCCAATAAACGCGTATAGGCTTCCCCTAATTACACAACTTAATACCATCTTCAGCAGTATAGGGCTATTCAATAGCACACCTACTCATGTGCCTACCATTTAAACTAGTAAAAATACATCAACTTCAATAAAAAATACCAATTTAACAACAAAATGTGCATTTAAACACAGATCCGTTTACGTAATTTATTTAAATCGAACAGCTTTTAACTAATAAAGCCTTTTACAGTATGATGTGAATTAGATAATAATTTTGGTGATTCAAAATGGACGACGCTAAAATGTCGAAGTGGTTAACATTTGGAAGGACATCCTTTGTCCAAATTAGGTGTCATTGTATGTAGGTGGTTGTTATTATGTCAATTTATAGCTCAATTGACTTAGATGTAGGTCACCTTTGTATCTTAGTGACTTCCTTGGTTTTTTTAGTCTATTCAACTTAATCAATAAAAAACTTTTTACAAAAAAAGAACAACCGACTTCCAAAAAAGACACTACAAAGTCAAAAATAACTTTAATTTTGGAAGTCGGTGTATTTGGTTTTGAACTTTCGTTTTTTGCCACCGACTTCCGAAATTAAAGTTATTTTTGACTTTGTAGTGTCTTTTTTGGAAGTCGGTTGTTCTTTTTTTGTAAAAAGTTTTTATTTTGCACTTTTTAGTTGTGGTACCTACCCCATACAAATTCGAATACCACTAACCTGCTATGTAAATAACAGTGATTGGAAGTTATCATTATATCATCCATATAAACTAAGTGAGAAAAATACGTATTATTGAATCTAACTCAAAAACTATCCAAGTAAAGTTAATAAAATTTATATGGGACCACCTCGGGAGCATACCCTTTCAAACAAAAAAACAATTTTCAAAATCGGTCCACAATTGACGGAGAAATCGCGTAACAAACATACAAAAAAAAAAAAAAAAACATACAGACGAATTGAGAACCTCCTCCTTTTGGAAGTCGGTTAAAAATGAATTAGTTCTCCAAATCTTGTTCTTCCACTTACCATCATCTGCCTAGCCTTTTTCCCAGTCTAACCGGATGCAGCTGAATACCAGCATTTTACATGGAGCGGCTGCCTATCTGACCTCCACAACCCAGCTACCTGGGTAATACTACCCCTTGGTAAGACTGGTAGTCAGACTTTTGGGGCTTCTGACGACCCGTAACGACTGTCAAAGATCCACGATTGACAGCCGGGAGCAACGGCTTAACGTGCTTTCTGAGGAGGGGTCTTGGTATGTAAAGATGGTCACCCATCCACAGACTAACCACGGCAAACGTAGCTTAACCTGAACGATCGACCCGTACGGCTGATTACTTTGCGATAAGCCGCTCTCGTTCTTCTACTTATAAGGTTGGTTTTTGTGACAACAGTTAGCATCATCAGGTTTTCTGGAACTAGAAGTCAAACGACTAGCGACCGTATAGCAAAACACAAAACGGATCTTATTCAGTGGGTCAATCAAGAGCGCTTATCCCAAAAGTGGGCAACGTCGCAAATAGATGTCTGCTTTTTTGACATCTAAAACTAAATATTCGGTGTTACGATAATTAATTATTGCATTTAATACACGCTTTCAGTAAAAATGTAAAGGATTGAAAATTTTTATGCTTACGCTTATTATGCTGGGGGGCTACATTATCGCGAATTAAACTTGGCGCGCTCTTTCTCGCACACCGCTCGACGTTTCGCTGAGCAACAGAGAGCTCGCGAAGTAAAGTTCGACATTGAAGCCCCAGCAATACAAACACACATAAACTCACTCCTCCTGCCAACGGGGGTAGGTAGAAACTATTGAACGCCACCTGCTGACGAAGCATGTGTCCCAACAGTGGGAACATTATAGTCTGAATATAATGCCAATTAAAGTAAAATTAGTGATTACTTACGACAATTAAGTTACTAGGGAAACTATTCTTGGAAGTTAGCAAAGTTTTTTTCTAAAAAAATGCTATCGTTTAGCGATCGCTTTGCCAACAAATGAGATACGATTGCGCCATTGACTCTAACCTCCTGACTAGATGTGTAGGGCTGTGAGAACATATAATTATGTACGTTAGAAACAAAGCTTTTGCAAATGTGGAGTTGCTAAATAACTACTTGAGTTCATGACATGTGTCTATAAGCAATATAACATAACATCACGCCAGTATGTCCCGAAGGGTTGGGCAGAGGTGTACCTATAGTACACATACACATTTCGCCAGTTATGTTAAAGTCCCATGTACTAGGGAGTAAGCTTATTGCCATCAAACAGGCACAAATTCAGACTCCGGGCTGCTAGTGAGAAATTCCAGATGGAAATAGCCAATGACAGTTTTCCCGATCCGGGAATCAAATCCAGAAGCTGCAGTCCAGTAGCACATGATGACCACTAGACGAACGATGCAGTCTATAAGCAAATCACTTTCGGTATACAACCATGGTTTTGGTTGAACTTAAAGGGGTCTTTTAAACAACGTTTTCTATGAAATCACACTAAGCAAAAAACGCCGAAAAATACATGTTTATTGTATCAGGACCTTAATTTTTTTTTATAGAATGGTCTTAGTAGTACATTCTTCTCGTTAAACAAACCATCAACTTCCATAGAGAAACTAACTACCTTTCGGTATAAATAATTCAATAATGTTTTCGACTTTCAAGTAAAAATTCTTGTAAAACTCGTGCTAATTATTATTCTTCTACAGAAGAAAATTACCTTTGAATATAGGTAATTCAATCCAATTCAATTAGTTTTTCATGTGTCATTCAAAAGCGTATATTAATGTTCTAATTGAAATAAATAACAAAAGTTTGACTATGACAATACGAGAGAAGGAGTACCAGGCTAGCATAAGAATTAACAGTACACTGCACATCGGTTGCACTCGAGTGTTCCCAGGTCAATGACCGTTCAACGACCCGATATTCATAACGAAGTGATTTACATCAATCTCTTCGCAATGCTCATAAAAAACTCAACTCTAATGGATTGTAAAATATTTTTATGTCTTTGTGAAAAGTAGTTTTTTGAGCTAGCTAACTTATATACGAAACACTACTCTAGCGTCCGTCTATAGAAACTGACATTAACGTAGTTGGGAAAAGTCTAGGCAGATTTCTTCCATCGGCTTTTCCCAACTATGTTGGGGTCGGCTTCCAGTCTAACGGGATGCAGCAGAATACCAGTTTTTTACATGGAGCGACTGCCTATCTGACTTCCACCACCCAGTTACTGGATAGGTTCGTTTCCAGGAACCTCTAAACGAACTTACTGCTTACTCTTCTGTCATATCTGCACAAACTATATGAGATTCAAACTCAAGCCTTTATTTCAATTAAATCAATTACTAGAGCAGTGGTGGCCCAGTGGTAACGGCCCTGACTTACGAGTTGTAGGCCGTGGGTTCGAACCCAAGCAATCACTTTACTTTGTGTAAATAATTTCATCACCACTGCTCTAAAAACGGTGAAGGAAAACATCGTGAGGAAACCGGCATGTCTTAGAACCAAAAATTCAAAGACATGTGACATCTACCAACCCGCGCTGGGCCCGCGTGGTAGATTACAGCCCACTGCCTCTCACAGAGAGGAGGCCTGTGTCCCAGCTGTGGGAACATTAATAGGCTGATTATGTATGTAAATCAATTACAGGCAGTTTTGAATTATTAAGGGTTCGCTCAGTTAGACGGATGAAGCTACTGAAGCTAGTTCCAGTTAGTTTGTTTTAGGTTCTTAGGGAGAAAATCGGGCAAGAACTTTCATGGACTCTCATAATAATGGATAGTTCGTGCCGAGGTCAAAATGTTTGGTGGTAACAGGGCTGACCGTCTTGTTGAGGCTTTAATATCCACAGTTGTTAAATATTTTAGTTGTATTAATAGAGATTTCCTTTCGCCCGGAGGGAACGCCCTAGAAGGACATAATATACTGAGCTCATTCGTGATGTTCTTCAGAAGGGATGGTTAATGTTCTTACAGCGTGATATAAACCTCTGCCTACCTCCACAGATAACAAAGTCGTCATGTTATGTTATGTTTCTATTATAGTCCAGTTTAATAAGACCTACATTTGTGTAGTCTTTTAGTTTTATCATAGCTCAATGTAAAATGGTCTTATATGCACTATTTACTTTCACTATTCTGTAACTATGTTTTTGCTGCGGCTTTGCTCGCGTTTTGTAATAGTATGTATTACTATAGATGTGTAAGCTTGGATACTGGTTGCAATGGTGCAATGGTTGTAAGCGTGGGTATTGAACTGTGGGTTCTGAATTCGAAGCCTAGGTGGGGTGGTTGTCTATCAAAAATTCAGTAATGCCGTATCTCAGACAAAAAATTAATCTTGCCTCTAATGATACTAGATAATTAAAGTAGGTGGTAATCTATTCTAATTATTATTGTAAAAAAATATTTATGCCATTTTTTTTTATTGTTGTATTAAATTATGTTCTGAAGGTAATAATATCTTCCGGTAATTATTCCATTGCAAGGCGAGGCCCCTTCTCATTCTAAGAAGAAACGAGTATGACATCGGAAATCGTTTAAAGTCAGTCACAAAATTTTAATAACAAACTCGAGTCAATTTGACGCATCATCAGGTTTTAAGTGCAAAATACAGGTTTTCGTCGAGCCACGACTGGAATGGAGACAAATTACATCATTTAGTCAACATTTATTTTCGTAAACACTTAAAAATAAATAATAAGTGCTTAGATAAAGTTTGATTAAATGTAGCCAAGAAAATGGCTATTGTGAATTGGCCTAGTTATTTTTTAACCGCTTGACCGTTACAATGGACATCAGGTGGGCATACCAATTAAAGTTCTATTGTGTCTCTTTAATGACAGCTGAAGGTCTATAAGTCAACGAAAATCTATCAGAGGTGTACATATAGTACACCTACATTTCGCCAGTTATGTTTAGGTCCTACGTAGGGGGCGAGCCTAATGCCATCAACCGGGCACAAATACAGACTCAGGGCTGCCGCTGAAAAATTCCAGATAGAAAAACCCAATAACATTTTGATCGACCCGGGAATTGAACCCAGGGCCTCATGCTCCGATGAGCCACTACCAAAATGGAATTGTCCTCTATGCTGCAATTTAGTCACGAACCCACAAGCCCACCATATTACTCCTATTCCCTTAGGAGATCTGTGCTCAATGAAATCATTAGGTATTATTAAATACTTGCTATGTCACATAAGTAATAATAAAACGTACGAGTATAATTACCGTTGCTTCATAATTATTTCTAGACTTGACCTTGAGATATGACTGGTTTGTGATCTAGTAACCCCTTTTATAAACGTTTAAATTAACAATTCGTTTAGCAACATTGTAATGTCTGCCTCAGTCACTGGTCTAGTGGTTACAAGCGCTGCTACTGCTGAAGGTACTTGGGATCGATAATGTGTGCTTGGGTTCCATTTAAAGAAAAAAAATTCGTTTAAAATATTTATGTACGTCATATTTTTTAAATATGACGCTTAAAACAGACGGATACAAAGGATAAGTCGGCGAAAAATACGCGTCACATCCACGTAAAACGACCATCGCTCAGCATAATGCTGTCAAACGAGGTAGAGCCACTGGTTTTAAGCGACAGCCAGCGTTGAAGTGATGACGTCAACCGGTGCCGCATAAAATGAGATAAAAAATAAGAAATGAAAAATACACAACACGTTATAAATCTTAAAATTCAAACTCAAAAGTCATTTATTCAAACTAGGCTGAGAATCAGCACTTTTTGAACGTCAAAATTACATAAGACAGTCCCCCAAAAACGCAACTTTTTCTTTCTTTCTCAGTAGCAGCCCGGAGATAAGATTTGTGCCCGATTAATGGCAATAGGCTCGCCCCCTATTACATACAATTTAATAAAACTGGGGAACCGTAGGTAGTACTCACCCTTTCAATATATTTAAGAAACCATTATTAAACTCGTGATTGCAACATCGTGAGGAGACTTAGAGCTAATAATGTGAACTCGCCATCACGTCGAGTGTAAGCGTGGTGATTATTCTCCATGGGGAAAATGGCGTGTAACATAACATAACATGATCAGCCTATTAATGTTCCCACTGCTGGGACACAGGCCTCCTCTCTGTGAGAGGGAGTGGGCTGTAATCCACCACGTGGGCCCAGTGCGGTGCGGGTTGGTAGATGTCACATATCTTCGAATTTTTGGTTCTAAGACATGCCGGTTTCCTTCACCGTTTTGAGAACAGTGGTGATAAAATTATTTACACAGAGTAAAACGCTTGCCTGGGTTCTAACCCACGACCTACAACTCTTAAATCGGGGCCACCACTGCTCGCTGCGCTCCACTGCACCACTGGGCCACCACTGCTCGCTGAAAGGCGTGTGTATATGTAAAAGTAATTAATAGATACCTAAATCATGTAATTAACACTGAATATAAAGAAGTACTTAATTCAATGAGGCATTGGTTTAATTGGGGTCATAGCCACAGGCTATAAATTACTTGTTAGTAAGTGGTATTTGCACCGTCTTTAAAATTACATACATACATCTGCTTGCCTTGATGCTGCATAAAAATAACCTACACGAGTGGTGATACTAATAGTAGATTGTTATACAAGGAGCTAAAATGACCCATTATAACGATAAACAGAAACCGAGGTATAATGGGTTTTTAGCGCCGTGTGTTACACTCTACTTTTCACTACGTTTGCGAGAAAATAAAATAGTAAATTAATAAAATTATTTCTTTTCCTTTCTCATCCATCTCCAAATTAGAGTCTCCATTCTCACTAGATGATGACATTTTCACTGATGTAAATCATATTACGGTCACCAATGCAATTTATTGGAGAATAATTTAGAAATAGGATATCGCACCAGTCTTTTTTTTTATTTCCTCTGTAGCCGCAACGCAATGCACGCATTCTACCGAAGAGAATGCCGCTTAAAAAAAAAAAAGTTCTTTTGTTCTTATTCATATAGGTAGGATAGGTCTGATAGGTAAGATAGGTAAGATAGGTAAGATAGGTAAGGTAGGTAAGATAGGTAAGATAGGTAAGATAGGTAAGATAGGTAAGATAGGTTAGATAGGTAAGATAGGTAAGATAGGTAAGATAGGTAAGATAGGTAAGATAGGTAAGATAGGTAAGATAGGTAAGATAGGTAAGATAGGTAAGATAGGTAAGATAGGTAAGATAGGTAAGATAGGTAAGATAGGTAAGATAGGTAAGATAGGTAAGATAGGTAAGATAGGTAAGATAGGTAAGATAGGTAAGATAGGTAAGATAGGTAAGATAGGTAAGATAGGTAAGATAGGTAAGATAGGTAAGATAGGTAAGATAGGTAAGATAGGTAAGATAGGTAAGATAGGTAAGATAGGTAAGATAGGTAAGATAGGTAAGATAGGTAAGATAGGTAAGATAGGTAAGATAGGTAAGATAGGTAAGATAGGTAAGAAGCTTTTTAGAGGAGGAATGGTATAAAGACTTTTTCGTTTTTGGGTGGTAGGGTCGTTGGCAACAGACAAAAATTAAAAAAATTTTACTTTAGCCCCTAGAGGATGAAATGCTATTTTATCTTCGCTCTGGTACGCTACAATGACGCATTTTTTGAGCAAGAGTAGTGAAAAATATATTTCGGGTTCGATTCCCAGATCGAGCTAAGTGTTATTGGGTTTTTCTTTATGAAATTTCCCAGTAGCAGCCAGGAGTCTGGATTCGTGCCCGGTTGATGACAATAGGCTCGCTCCCTATAAAATGGGAGCTAAATGTGGATGTAAATACCTGCTACAAGTACACATCTGTCCAAGCCTTTGGGGAAACAAGGCGTGATGATATGTTATACATTTAAAGTTGATCATATTCGGGCAGTCTCCACAGCATGATTTATTCTATAGTTCGAGAGAAGAAGAATAAATATCCAAAACCAACCCGTATTCAAATTCAAATGTCATTAATTCAAACTAGGCTGAGAATAGCACTTTTCGAACGTCAAAATTACATAAGACAGTTCCCCAAAAACGCCCGCCCTTCACCACTTCCTAGTGCTTTAGCTGGGAAGAAGAAGTGGCGCTACAAACTCCAGCGGGAGTATTGGGTTCGCGTGGTGAATTATGGACACTCCCACAGAAAGGAGGCCTGTGTCCCAGCAGTAAGAACATTATTATCGTCTCAGCCGAAAGACTCCCATTGCTGGACTCATTCCTCTCCCTAGCGAAGCCACATCGAGTCCTGTACTTCTCGCATTCAGCGAAATCCCGAGCCCTAAACATTACAAAGAAAATCATAGTCTGACAATATAATTAATAAAAGGTGGTTGGTAGAAGGAGCGTTGGCAGATAGGTTGACGACCTAGAAAAGACCTGGATGACACTCGCACAGACCGGAAAAGCATGGCACAAAAAGGGGGAGGTCTATTCTCAGCTGGGAAACAAGGCTGCCGATGCATAATCAGCCTATAATGTTCCCACTGCTGGGACACAGGCCTCCTCTCGGTGAGAGAGAGGGGACCTTGTGCAAGTTGGCATATGTTCGAATTTTTGGTTCTAGGACATGGCCGGTTCCTTCACCGTTCTGAGAGCAGTGGTGATGAAATTATTTACACAAAATAACTCATTAGACTACCAATGATGATGAAGATGATACTATTATTATCATACAGAAAATTCTCTATCAAAACCTCCAGTAACAAACACAATACACAAGTCGAAATGACTTAACCAAAATTCGTTTTACCATTGCGTTCAACTTTCTCTTCGTCGCTTACGCAAAACTAAGGCGGTTGGTTCGCTCCTGGCATTACAATGTGCCCCGGTGTCGCTTGCATACGCGATCAAATTAGATCACTTTGTGACGACATTTAGTAATAATTTTGCAAGTATTTAGCGGTAGGAAGTGTTCGAGGAGTGGAATTTGAGAGGGTGTTTCAAGGGCGTTCGATATCTTATTGTATCTGGTGCTTGAAATCTTATTTTCTCGCTTCTTAATATCTCATTGTTATGTAGTAAACATATTATTATGGCAAGTAAGTAATGTGGAGGAAAACATCGTTAGGAAACCGGCATGTCCGCGAACCCAAAAAAAAATCGAACACGTGACATCTAGCAATCCGCACTGGGCCCGCGTGGTGGATTGCGGCCCACTCCCTCTCACAGAGAGGAGGCCTGAGTCCCAGCAGTGGGAACGTTTTAGGCTGATTATGATAAATGCTGACATGGTTTGTAACTATCTTCCTGCAAGATAAAGGCTTCTCCTCATACAGAGGAGGAACAAGCATTCATCACCACGCTGACTCACTCTGGCCTTATTTTTTGGATAACCGTATAAATAAAAAAAAATTTTCTTTGACTGGCTGGAGTAGGGTTTGATTTCGGTCTTTTTCCTGATTCAGGCAAAATTCAAACTGTTCTTAGGTGGCATGTTGAAAATTGTTTATCTGATCAGTTAATCTGCTATCAGTAATGCTGCTGTGTTGTGGTTCGTTCACAACAATAAACCATCTGAATATGAATTGACATCACATTTGACAAAAGAAGACCTATTTTCGGACTGAAAACATACAGACGAACATAGAACCTCCTCCTTTTTGTAAGTCGGTTAAACGTCCTCCTTTTGTAAAACGTTCAATATTAAAGTCGCAATCTCATCTCAGCGACAAATCAATGTCAAAAACTTGTCAAAAATGTCAGAAAATTAGAAGTATTTTTGACAGATTGAGATTGAGATTAGAATGCTGGACAAATCTTATCAGAGTTACGGAAATTGCCCCTAATACGAAGTTGAAATAGCTTTCCGTTGACTTCTAGAGAGACGCGTTGGTCTAGTCCTCGCTCGCCGGGTTCGAGTCCCGGGTCGGGCAAAGTGTTATTAGGTTTTTCCATCCGGAATTTCTCAATAGCAGCCCGGAGTCTGGATTGGTGCTCGATTGATAGCAATAGGGTCGCCCCCAATGATATTATAAGTAAACATATAATATCATTGGTCGCCCCCTATTACATGGGACTTTAACTGGCGAAATGTGGGTGCACTATGGGCACACCTCTGCCTTACCCCTTAAGGGAATAGCGTGATGTTATCTTACTTATAGAAATACCTAAAATCAAGAAATTGAACACGAATGTATTACGAGATACATAAATGGAGCAAGATTATGCCTACACAAAAACTGGTATCAAACATTGCAATACAGATTATGAGAGTTTGATAGTATATACTTATATATAACACAAACCTATTTCTCTTAGTTTTGCAACCTGTCAGTTTCTGTTCAGATCGGTTGACAGCTGAGTTTCTATCACGAAAGGTTTTTAGAGACTTAAGAAATGTAGCGACTGGGAATTTTATGACGCGAGTGTATAGTTTACTTGTAGACAAGCGTGCTGGATCGTAGTATCTTAGCTAACCATCAGGTTAGATCATCATCATAATCAGCCTATTAATGTTCCCACTGCTGGGACACAGGCCTCCTCTCTATGAGAGGGAGTGGGCTGTAATCTACCACGCGGGCCCAGTGCGGGTTGGTAGATGTCACATGTCTTCGAATTTTTGGTTCTAAGACATGGTTTCCTCACGATGTTTTCCTTCACTGTTTTAAGAGCAGTGGTGATGAAATTATTTACACAAAGTAAAGCGCCTGTCTAGGTTCGAACCTACGACCTACAACTCGTAAGTCAGGTTAGATAGTGGACAATAAACCTCGGACAATCCAGTAACAAAATGTTGTCATCGTTACTTTTTTTTTTTTTTTTTTTTTATTCTTAATTTTTGTATGAGGCTTTTATCCACAATGGCATGTCAGCCTCATCGTACCTTAAACTAGTCTAACCTTCATCTACAGATCCATTATACATAATTATTGTCTTAACAAATCAGTAAGTAGGTCTGCTATCTCAGGTGAGGGTTGCGCTAAAACTTTAACATACGAACCAATATCACATTTGTTTACATTTATTCTGCTCCACAGTGTCTCTCTTTCCTTCTTTGTCTTGGTACACTCCATAAGTAAATGGTGAACATCTTCAACCGTTCCACATGTTTCACAGTTGGGAGAATTCACTTTCTTCATCAAATAACCAAACTTGCGGGATGGGTAGTGACCAGAGCGTAATCTATGGAGCAGAACAATATGATACCTACTCATTTCTTTGATAGCAAACCACGGTATTCGAGGAGGCTGACATTGTATAGTCTTATACCAGATACCCTTCTCCTTACTTCGTTCGTCAAAGTACTCCTTAAACCTACCATAACAAATTGTTTTGCAATTACGTAATTGTTCCAAGTAATAAGGTACTATACAAAATTCTTGACCTTGAGTAACCGATAATTTTGCTAGTCTATCAGCCTCCTCGTTACCTCTCAATCCTACATGAGATGGAACCCATTGCAATTTTAGCACTATACCATTGTTCGTAAGATCTATAATCTTACTTAATATGGAGTAAGCTATCGAAATACCTCTGAAGCCAGAGGCACATCGAGCTAAATGCTGCAAACCACTCTTACTATCTGTGAAAATCACAAAATACCGATCTCCCGAGTTGTAAGCAGAGTTAATGGCTTCATAAATTGCAATGAGTTCCATCGTCATAATAGACACATTAGTGTTTACTTTGTACATAGCTGATTTGTTTCTACCAACGTCATAAAACGCTGCTCCCAAGCCATCCTTACATTTGGAACCATCAGTGAAATATTTATTATAATGTAGGTATTTATCGTGAAGTTCTTTAACAATTTCAAATTTTAGAGAAGTAAAATTTAAATCTTTTTTAGGACCTGTCACACTTTCTAAATTACATACAAGAATTTCATCTATTTTAATACTGGTTACCCATACATCTAAGGAAAACATCTCTAAGGGATCGGAGGAATGTACACGAAAAGATTCACATTCATCGAGTACCGAAACAAGTAAAGGCTTCTTTTTTTTTTGCCAATAGCTCATCTGCACAAGATCATTTAGTTCTGCAAGAAGTCGCATAATTATACTATTTGACCAGGACATACTTTTCAGACAGTATTTATATGAAAGAAATAATCTTCTATTATGTAAAGGGGGTAAGCACAGCTCGCTTTCCATTACATGAATGGGACTGCTTTTGATAAATCCTCCGATTATTCTCGAAGCCTGATTCTGTATTTTATCTAATTTATATAAATGAACATTAGCACTATTCCCGAACAAAAAACATCCATAATCCAATCTACTTCGTATCACCGATATGTATAACGTACGTAAATACTTTGGATGCATTCCCCATTTGGAACCCGCTAAGACTTTTAAAAGTTTCAAAAATTTCAATACCTTCTCGGCTACTTCATTAATATGTTTACCCCACAATAAGGGTCGATCAAGCCACAAACCCAAATATTTAAAATTTTCAACTGTACTAATTAAATGCTCATTGATTTTAAGATTTATTTTATTTCTTTTTCGACCTCTGGTAAAAAAACATATTTTAGATTTACTAGGGGAAAGTTCCAAACCTACTTCATCAAGCTTACCCATCATGTCATTAAGTGCCAATTGTAAAATGTTTTCACAATAGTGTATGTCTCTGTGCTTCACATAAATTACATAATCATCGGCATATTGCAATATAGAAACTTCTTCAATCTCACGACAAATTTTATACGTGGTTAAATTGAAAAGTAACAGGGAAAGTGGGTCCCCCTGAGCCAAACCCCTATTTGTCCATCTACTTATAACTGTCTCCCCAGAATATACTTTTATCATTAAACATCTTGCACTTAAAAACTCCCAAATATATTTACAAATATTGGAGCCAACATTCAATTTATCCAACGTATCCACGACACTCTCAACTAACACATTGTTGTATGCATTATCTATATCCAGGAAGCAAGCTACAGTAGGAACGTTATTCGAGAGTCCTATTTGAATATCAGTGACAAGTCTTGTAAGACAATCCAAGCAGGATTGTCCTTTCCTAAAACCAGACGTACCAGCAGACAAAAACTTATTTTTCTCGGTATACCACTCCAATCTCTTTACTAACATAGTGTGAAATATCTTACAAACGCATGAGATAAGAGATATCGGCCTAAGCTTTGGTTCCAAATCGGCACTGCTGGCAGCTTTTGGAATGGGAACAATGCTTATTTCCTTCCATTGACGTGGAATATGCCCAGATGTAAAAATTCCATTATACATGTTTAGCAAATACATTTTGCCAACTGAAGGTAGATTGTAAATCATGGAGTAAGTTATCCCATCCTTACCCGGAGCAGTATCTTTTTTCTTAAGACAATGTGTCATTTCTTGCATACTAAATGGTGATTCCAATAAACTATTACGAGATGTGAAAGAAGGTTGTTTGCTTATTACTGAGTCTGGCGCTAAGGAACATAACAAATCATTTTGTTTAGTTTCTGAAGGAAACGATTTTGACTGTTTATAGCCTTTGAACCAACGCATCTTTCGCCACATTTCAGACACAGAAGTAGTCTCATTAATACTGCTGCAAAATGATTTCCAATTATTTGATCTAGCTTTACTTACCAAAGTGTGCGCTTCTACGGTTCTATCCTCTAAAGTATTTAGATTATCAGGTGTAGGATTCCGTCGGAAAGCACTCAAAGCTAGTCTTCGTTTAGCTACTGCTCTGGACAATGATGGGTGCCAATACTCCTTAGGTTTAAAATTTGCTGCTAAATTGGTACAAATCCTTGTCTCGGGTATACTCTTACTGGCGGACCGATTAATGTGATCCTCAAAATAGTCATATAAGACTTGAATATCTCCTAAATTATTAATATCAGAAAATGATTGTTGAAGATTTTCCCTATACGCTTTCCAGTCTGCTTTTTTGTAATTACGCTTCTTTATATACTCTCTTGATTCTAAATAGTTAATTGTTATTTTAATGATAAGGTGATCACTCCCCAGGTTTTCATTGAATACTTTCCAATCACAATTTATCGATATATCAGACGATGCGAACGTAATATCAGGTGAAGTTCTCTTAACCAATCCGTTTACCAATTTTACCCTAGTAGCATCGCCATTATTTAAGGAAATCCATCCATGTTCCAGTGACGATTCTAGCAGTTGAGTTCCTCTTTGATCTATTTTGTACGACCAATTTGTATGGTGTCCATTAAAATCTCCTGCAATCAAAGTATTGCTGAGCTCCAGATTAAACAAACTATCCCAGTCGGCAGCACGCGTGACTACAGAAGAAGGGCAGTAAATTGATATAATATTTTTTAAACTTATACAATTTAGAATTTTGATGTGAATAATTTCTATGCCTCGGTTTGATAGATGAATAGGACTTATTTGCGAATGCAATGATTTATGAATTATAATAGCAACTCCACCATAAAAATCTGGTCTATCCTGTCTAAATATATTGTAACCACTCAAATTAAAGCTAATACTTGGATCAAGCCATGTTTCACTCAAAATAGCAATATGAATCTTTTCCTGACTTAAAAATACTTCAAAACTACCTAATTTGGGCCTTAAACTTTGTGAGTTCCACTGACATATATTTAACGAAATCTCTTTTTGTGTACTATCCATCACACATAGATAAAAACTTTTTCAAAACTTCTCTGTTCATAAAACTACTAAGTAAAAATAATTTAATTTCCTCACATATAACTTTCAACATCGACACCATTTTTTCCATTAGAACCTGCTTTTCAGAAAAAACAATTTCCATAATACTTTGCCAAATTCTCTTCCATTGAAATTTTCTCTCTTTCACACTTCTTTTTTCTTCTTCTTGATTTTGGGTAACTTCTAGACTTTCTGTAGACACAGACGTATTATTATTATCATTAAAATTTTTGTTATTCTTCTTTTTTGAATTGTTTGTTCCTTTTTTTTGGCTTGTTTCGCATATTTTACTTGCTGCTGTTACACGCTCTTCCTGTCTTTCTTCTATGACAACCGGTTCATCATCCATAACTTGTTCCATATAGTTTTCTGCCTGTTCACCAGTCAACTTTTCATTGGAATTAATGTTTGTGGGACTGCTCACATCCGTATTTATAAATCTATGTACCTTTTTCGAAGACTCATTCTCGAAGTCAAGTGAGACCTGCTTGGTATTTTCCCTTTTTTCCTGAATATACATTTCCAACGCATTTTTGTAAGTAGTATTTTCTAAACTCATTAGAACACGAATCCTCTTCTCTTTTATAAAAAATGGGCATGTTTTATTAATAGCCATATGTGGGCCTTTGCAATTTAGGCATCTAAATATATCTGTTTCACAATTGATGTGTTCTTTTCCACATTTTGGACACAGATTCTTATTAATTGGACAAAACTTCTTATGATGTCCAAATTTCCAACATCCTGAGCACTGGGTTACAGGGAAAACATATTTCTCAACCCTGAATCTACATCCAAATGCATATACATACTCTGGTACAATCTGACTTTTAAAACCTAACCTAACGGTCTCGCTATCAATCCATTTACCTTCTTCATTCATCCGCTTTAGTCTTCGGACAGACACAATTTCGCATGAGGTACTGAATGAGTCTAACATTTCCTTATCTGTCATTTCTAACTCAACCCCTTTGATTAATCCGTAGGATAGATCAACTTCATCAGTAAATTGCGCTCTAATATCTAGATCCTTGTTTTTAGGGAAGTTTAATAATTTTTCAGCTTGTTTTTTATCATCAAACTGCACGAATACCTTATAAGGGCTTTTATATTTAATTCTAATGATATTTTGAATATTCCCGCTTCTTAACCATTTAGCCAGGGCCATCTGTTTCGGTAAAACTTGTAATGAGGTCAAACATATCTCAAACGTATTATTTATTACGCCATCACTCTCCGCAGCCGCAATATTATTATGTTCATAACGTTTATTTAATTCGAATCTGTGTGTACTCAAGTTTCCATTTGATTTACTTCGAACGAGTTTCTTTGGTCTTCTCCTATTAACAGTGATAAAACCTTCTTCACTACTATCCTCACTTTTTTCCCTAGATCTTTTCTCCGTTAGTCTTGCATCAGTTTGTTGGTCCTCATCCACCGTACTCGTCATCGTGTTCATCTCTCGCTCACACTCATTTATAATCTCAGTGTCGCTTCTATCGGTCAACGCTGCTTTATCCGTACTACCTCCCACCATTCTCACTATTAGCGGGTACACCCGCACCGAACGTGATCAGTACACTAGCCGGAATGTTTTGCGATAAGAACGTGCGTACAAAACACCGCCTCACGCGCAACTGTCATCGTTACTTGTATAGAAACAATACACTATCTCACCTGTATTCCCCGACGGGTTAAGCAGAGGTATACCTATATAACACCCAGATTTCACCGGTAAATTAATAAACAGTCTAGTTTAGCAAACCAATTGCTAGTCAAACGCCTCTCATATAGGGAGGAAACGAACATTGATAACCACGCTTAGGTACTCGTTACGTGTCCATTTCAAACCTATTCAAGTTCAGATTTCTTCACTGGTTGCTATGCTACTATGAAATTCATAGTGGGAAAAAAATATAACAGTTTGCCCAGAATTCAGGACTCGCACTTGTGAACACTAGCTAGATTAACAAGGCAGTTCAGAGTACCCTGGATTAAATATGGCACATCGATCTACAGCTCAAACAATCTGCCTAGCCTTTTCCCAACTATTTTGGTGTCGGCTTTCAGTCTAACTTGATACAGCTGAAGACCAGTAATTTAGATGGAACGACTGCATACCTGACCTCCATATTCCAGTAACTGGGTAACGCGATACCCCTTGGTAAGACTGGCTGTCAGGCTTTTGGATTTCTGGCTACCACTGTCAAAGATCTACGAATGACAGCCGGGAAAAATTGTTTAACGTGCTTTCCGAGGCACGGAGGGGTCTCGGTATGTAATAGATGGTTACCAATCCACGATCTGACCGCGTAGCTTAAGTTTCCCGTGCGACTTTTTTATTTAGCCACGAGCACCTTTACTAATGCTCGTTGTATCATATTTACACCCGAGTATAGAAAATTTGTATACAAGGCGGGCTTGTATACAATTGTAATTCCTTGTATTATACGGATGTTCGCAACCCGAAAAGAGTGCGAGGGTCGGGCGCGGAGCGGGTCGGGAGCGGGACCCGCGCACGCGTTTCGTGTGCTTTTTGTGATCGTGCATTGCGTAATTGGGGGGCAGAGCGTTGGCCTAATTTTTGGCCAAAGTATCAGCATTGCCATATAACGTGGCAATGCTGCCAGCCTTTTGGGCCTTTTCCAAAGGACATTTTGGGAAAGGGACATTTTGGGAAAGGGACATTTTGGGAAAGGAACATTTTGGGAAAGGGACGTTTCGGGAAAGGGACATTTTGAAACCAAGGGACATTTTGGGAAAGGGACATTCTGAGCCTTAACGCTGACATCTATATACAAGGAATTACAATATATATATACAAGCCCGCCGTACTCCCGTCCCGACCCGCGCCCGACATGCACCCGCTTTGCGTGTGTTTTGGGAATAACTTAGCAGTATCTCTGAAGGAACTAAGTTGATTACATAGTATTATGTTCCTTGCGACTTGAATCTTGTAATTAAGTGATGTATTCTCTATTGTGTATTGTTTAAAAACGAAAGTGCGATATGTATGTGTGGCTCACGACATTTTTAATTAAGGTTATTGACGGTTGTGTGCCTTGAAAACAATACTGTGTTTTTTAAGGCCGTGTTCCGATAGATGTTACCTAAAGTGGCTGACCAAATTAGAATGTTTATGTTCAGTAAACGTATTTTTTTTTGTTTTCTTTGTCCTTTCTTTTCTTTCTTTTCTTTCTTTTCTTCCTTTTCTTTCTTTTCTTTATTTCTTTCTTTTCTTTTTTTTTTCTTTTCTTTCTTTTTCTTTTCTTTCTTTTTCTTTTCTTTCTTTTCTTTATTTTCGCTCTTTTCTTTCTTTCAGTAGGTACGTATCTTAAAAGTCGTTTACAATTATATTAACATTCGATATACAATGTCGCCCATGCGCATGTGACCGCCCGTAATTTTCTGAATATTCATGAAAAAATATTGAAAATAAACTTCAAAAGGGGGGGTCTATCTATAACATTTTTCACTAGTTTTTTTTTAATAAATATACAAATTTTTACCGAAAAAATGACTTCGATTCCGTTTTTTTTCGTAGTCGATAATTTTTTGTAAAAATTTTAATTAACCTGTTAAAATAACTCATAAGCTTTTGGAAATAATAAACAGAATCCAAATCGACCCATAAACTTCGGAGATGTGTCAAAAAACAGAAAGCAAATCTTTAAAAAATAAAAAATTGAATAACATGAAAAATGTTATAGATAGACCGCCCTTTTGAAGTTTATTTTCGATATTTTTTCATGAATATTCAGAAAATTACGGGCGGTCACATGCGCATGGGCGACATTGTATTATTTCTTATATGTTTTGGAAAACATCGAGAGGAAACCGGCATGTCCTAGAACCAAAAATTCGAAGACATGTGACATCTACCAACCCGCACTGGGCCCGCGTGGTAGATTACAGTCCACTCCCTCTCAAAGGAGAGGAGGCCTGTGTCCCAGCAGTGGGAATATTATAGGCTGATTATTTTATATATTATCTGACCATTACAAGTAATTGGATGGAATTTACAACACACTTTGACCTCTGAGTTTGTTTAAGAATTTCTTCTCAGAGTGTAAAGTTCATTTAAATGGCCTGGGTTTTACTCCGGTAGAAAGCCTATGTTCGGTAGTGCCCCTATATTCAGCATCTGGCCGTTGTAGGGGTATCCAGCAGTGCCTATCTCTGGCCGCGTCCCTATGTTCGGCTCTGCGCCTTAGTCCGGCGACCTTAGTCACGCTAAACAGTCAGATTACCTCACAATTGCACGTAATAAGTACTTTCTATAGATAAAAATTACGCGTATGTTAGAAAGGCGTTCAGCTCGGTGCGCATGAGTTCAATGCCTACACTAACTGTCATAATGTTTAACAATTAAGCGGTTAATTTGAAAATGGAATGGCCGCCATCTTTGGTTTGTTTGTGAGAATGTAATAGATATGTTTCGTGTTTGTTAACAGATTTATTATTGTGTTTCACAATATATTATAACTTCACGGCTATTCTTGGCAAAGGCGTAGACAGAGACAGTGGTATTTGGTACCTTTACCCACATTTCGCCAGTTATTGTAATAAGGGTTAAATAAATCCAGACACCGGGCTGCTAGACAGATTTTCCTAATACAAATACCAATAGACAAGCTAATTATAATCTAATTTACGTCTATCCTAACTATAATAATATCATAAATTCAAAATCAAAACTTTGTTTGTTTGTGACGCTTTCACGCCAAAACGGCTGAACAGATTTGGATGAAATTTGGCACATGGATAGACCTTGACCTGGATTAGGACATAGGATACTTTTTATCCCGATATTGCCACGGGATTGAGACTAACAAGGGTGAAACCGCGGGGAGCAGTTAGTTTTAAATAATCATGAAAGTATTTCCCTAAGTTTTCACCTGCCTGTAGGTAACGCTCCAGTTGGCTCAACCAAGTAGCTCCAACACGCAATTGGTTCATTCATTATTCTTTTGTAAGTAAAGCCTGTCATCTTCTATTTACTAATATAAAACAATAATGAGGTATCGTGTTATCCAGTTACTGGGTTGTGGAGGTCAGATAGGCAGTCGCTCCATGTAAAATACTGGTATTCAGCTGCATCCGGTAAGACTGGAAACCGAACCCAACATAGTTGGGAAAAGGCTGGCCCAACTATGTTGGACTCGGTTTCGGATGATGGGTAGCAAACAAGCAGGTTTCCATGATGGTAAGAGTCACCGCCGCCGATAGCGGTGCGTTGTCATACCAGAGACAAAGTAGAAATGTCTCTGTGAGCCTGTAATTATACCGGTACCTTTCATACCGGAACAGTTGCTGGCAACTGCTTGGCGGCAAATAGGTTTTTAGAGGTATGAGGAACAGGGTGTAAAGTTCACTCATCCCCCATAGAAAAGGGAGGATCCTCCAACCAGACGGTTGTTATATCTGGCGGGCAACTGCCCATATGTTGATTTCGGATAGTCTTATCTATGTTATTCGCTCAGTAAACTCTAACTGCGAGATGTAGGAATTGTGTGACGTCATGTCTTTTTGTTTCGTAGTTTTTGTATGTGGCGGTCTAACCGCTACATCACTCCCCTCCGGAGACCGGAGGTCGATAGTGGGCTGAGTCTTGGATCTTGCGATGCTTCACAGTGCCAGCTGTGGTTCCAGTGAGTCGGAACCGGGTGCCGCATAGTTCACGGTGAGTCGGAACTGTCTGCGGTGATTCCCCAGTGAGTCGGGGTGGCGGTGCGTCGTCATCCAGTGAGTCGGATGTGGTACAGCGCCGGGTTGTGGTTGAGGGTGATGACCAGGAATGCGCGTTCGCTGCATGCTGGTGGTCAGGATACCCGTTGAAGCCGTGGGTGCTGGCTGGCTGTGTGACTCGCCTCACGAAAGCTTGCGGGAGTGATGATGATGACGTCACGCTGAAGTAGTTGCACGAAGGCTGCGTTGACGTTCATTCTCGGGGTCACCAATTTAGGGGCAGATATGAGGAACAGGGTGTAAAGTTCACTCATCCACCATAGAAAAGGGAGGATCCTCCAACCAGACGGGTTGTTATGTCTGGCGGGCAACTGCCCATATGTTGATTTCGGATAGTCTTATCTATGTTATTCGCTCAGTTAACTCTAACTGCGAGATGTAGGAATTGTGTGACGTCATGTCTTTTTGTTTCGTAGTTTTTGTATGTGGCGGTCTAACCGCTACAGGTTTATCTATACTATGTACTATAGTATATTTCATATATATCTAATAGATCAGAAAACGTACCTGTGCATGCCAATTTGTAGCGCCAACTTACCAATTGAGTGTTTTGATTTGAATATCGAAATACTTCAACCCAAAAAATATATATATAAAGTTAAAACCTTCTCAATACAGATTAAGTTTCAAATTCCCTTTAGTAAGAAATTGTGTAACAATATAGCCTGAACAGGGTTTGTTTTCACGTACGGCTGTTACTTTAAGAACAGGTCACACTTTCCCAGACGGGGTCTTTGACAAGACTAGCTAGGCTATCCATATTATTACCGAATTATCAAATATATGCTAGACAGACAAACAAATCTTATGATTATCGGTACTAACTCTCATTTAAACTAGTAATTATGTCATTTCAATAACTTAACTACTAAGTAACGGGCTATAAACTATGCAATTTGGAGTTTCTTGATTTGTTACATAATTCTTTTTATTTGATATAATCTCTCATTTTAATTATACACAATTGCCTTTCTCTGCTGTTGATGTAATAATTATATTGTTATTTTTATATCTTAGCGGAATATAGAAATGGAATAGAAATAATATCAGCGTATAGCCGTCTCACTATATGGCACCGGCCTCTTCTGATACTGAGAAGAAATGAGCATTGGTCACCAGTTCACTGTTTACCACGCATGCTCACTGCGTGCTTATGTTTCAAAAATAATATCAGCTAGTAAGCACCCCAGTGCATGGCAGCGGCCTCTTCTGATAACGAGAAGAAATGATCATTGATGCACTCTCACTGCGTGCTGAAGCTTTCAGAAGTTTAGTTAACAGTTAATTTACTGTCGCGATAGTCAGTTAATGGTTCATTTACTATGGGGATAGTTGGATAATGGTACACTTACTGACATGGTAGCCTATCAATTATGGTACATTGACTACCCTGGTAGCCTACTAATGGTACATTAACTGCGAGGGTAATCTATTAATGGTTCATTAACTGTGGGGATATGCGGTTAATGGTACACTTACTGACATGGAAGCCTATCAATGGTACATTGACTACCCTGGTTACCTACTAAAAGTACATTAACTGCGAGGGAAATCTGTTAATGGTTCATTAACTATGGGGATATTCCGTAATTGGTTCATTAACTGCTGACTGCCTCGTTGGTCTAGTGACTGCCTCGCTGGTCTAGTGGTAGCAAGCGCAACTGCTGTGCTCAGCAGTTGCGCTTGCTACCACTAGACCAGCGAGGTCCTGGGTTCGATCCCCGGGTCGAGCAAAGTGTTATTGGGTTTTTCTATCTGGAATTTCTCAGTAGCAGCCTGGAGTCTGGATTTGTGCCCGGTTGATGGCATTATTACATGGGACTCAAAAACATAACTGGCGAAATGTGGGTGTACCTGCTACAGGTACACCTCTGCCCAACCCTTTGGGGAAACAAGGCGTGATGTTATGTTATGGTTCATTAACTGTGATGGTTGTCGGTAAATTAAACTTTAGATAGAAGTGCAATAAGCTGAACAAAACAAAAGTTTAAATTAAAATACCGCATCTATTTCAGTTTGGCAATTTAGTTAGCAAATAGAATTTGTAGGCATTTATTGGATAAAATTAGCCAATATGGATGCAATGTTGTAATGTTTAATCAATTTGATTTCAAGCAGTAAATAAACTTGTTTATTAGAGAATGGATATATTTTATAATCGACCTGTAAATGTCAAACTCTCGAGCCTCTCTCAAATAAGCCACCATAATAATTATTTGTGAGCTTTGTGAAGGCCGCAGGAATCCGTTGGATGCGGGAAGCACAGAACCGGTCGAAGTGGCGGTGCTTGGGGGAGGCCTATTTTACCTCCTACCTTTTGGAAGGGGCGGTAGAATCAATACTATATTTTGTAAATTTTGACGTTCAAAAGTGCCTTCAAGGGCCTATTTAAAATAAATGACTTGACTTTGACTTAATCCAGGTCATGATCTATCTATGTGCCAAATTTCATCTAAATCTGTTCAGCAGTTTTACCATGAAAGCGTAACACACAAACTCACTTTCGCATTTATAATATTAGTTAGAATTATTCATCATTCCCGTTCTCCTTTACCAACTATGTTGGGGTCGGCTTCCAGTCTGATCGGATGCAGCTTAATACCAGTATTTTAAATGGAGCGACTACCTAAAAAAAATACAATAGACGATGTATATTTACTAACTTAATCCGCATAACTATTCTTAAAGAATCTTAGAGAACCCTGTAAGAAATCGACACGTGTTTCGCCCCTCAACGAGGCATCCTCAGGATGACGATTGACTTGTTGCGAACTCGGACACGAAGTGTTGCTACGACACGAGCCGAACGCAAAGTGAGCTTAAATACGAGTATTCCGAGGCCTCGTTGAGAGGCGAAACACGTGTCGATTTCTTACAGGGTTCTCTAACTCTTTAAGAATAGTTAAGCGGATTAAGTTACTAAATATACTCGTACATAGTCTATTGTATTTTATAATGGATTTCCGCAAAGTCACGCCTGAGTCAATTAACTATCTGAAATTGAGCGACTACCTATCTAACATTCCCAACCCAGTTACTGGGTAATACGATACCCCTTAGCAAGACTGGTTGTCAGACTTTCGGGTTTCTAACTACCCGCAACGCCTGTCAAAAATCTACGTATGACATCCGGGACCAACGACTTAACCTGCTTTCAGGGGCACGAAACGGTATGTGTGTGTAAAGCTGATCACTCATCCATGGACAGACCGCGGCAAGCGCTCAACCATCCTACTCATATCAATAAGCAATACTAAGCAATACTAATCGTGTGGAAAACTAAATATTTAGCCTCACATTGAGTATTTCCGGTGGAAATCGGAAAATATCGGGTGAAGCGTGAAGGAAATGATTTTTTGAAGGAAGGAAATAGTGTTGATTGCATGCGTCGACTTGGTTCTGTTGGAGGAAGCTTCGTTTTACACGATATCGCCCTCGTATTGATTCCTGGCGGTTCGAATCCGTGCAAGTATTTCTATAATTGTGTGCAAAAATGTCAGTTATTAAAATAATTATGTCATGTCACCTTTTATAGTGATTTCTGGGTTGCTTTCTAAGGACAGTAAAGAATGGACTGCCTCGTGGGCTTAGTGGTCGCAAGCACTACTGCTGAGCAGTAGGTCCTGAGTTTCGATTCCCGGGACGTGCAAAATGTTATTGGGTTTTCTCAGTAGCAGCCAGAAGTCTGGATTAGTGCCCGGTTGATGGCAATAGGCTCGCCCCCTATTACATGGGACTTTAAAATAACTGCCAAAATGTGGGTATATTACAGGCACACCACTGCCCAACCCTGCGAGGTTTGCAGGTGTGATGTTATGTTAGCAATACCGTATTCCAGCCAGTTAAGTATTCGACTACATGGTACCTGAGGAGCAATTTTCGTATTTCAGAACTTTAGCATCGTAATCTCAGTTTTTAACATCGAGGGTCTAATTCTGGCCTCTTCTCATACAGAGAAGGCTCATACAGAGAAGGAATGAGCATTGATCACTACGCTCGCACACTGCGCGTGGGCAATGTAGACCATTCATTCCATGTTTCCTCAATCGGTTTCTACCAAGACAGCATAATTTAGAGTGTAGTTATTTTAAGTCAATGAAATTACTTATTCTATGTTCGTGCGATCAATATAACGTTACAAATGCTAGTTCGATTTCACGCGCAAGCGCAACTGCTGTAGTAGGGTCACCACGTGAAGCTATGTTAAAGTTTTTTTTAACAGCTTGTAGTATTAATAAACGTATTACGTTAATCAGAAAGTCACTAAGTATAGTTCTAGTGACAATACTTATGGCGTCAATCCCTGATCTGATACTGGAATCAAAAAATGGTAATCGTAAGATTAATAATTGTATGAAAGTCACATCGCTTTTCGTAAAAAAGTATCCTTTTCTACCTCACAGCTGGAGCAAGGGTACTCTGTCCTCATTTCACGCGCCACCGCGACCTAGTCCTCACGGTACGCATCCAAGTCTTCTCACCAACTTTATCTGGGCTGGCTTCGAAGGCAGGCCCCTTCCAAAAATTTTGAATTCGGATTAAATTTTTCGAATCATCATCCTGATGGATTGTAAATACCCACCTTTTTTTATTGACCGCTGGATTAATGACCAAAATAAGCAAGCGCCAGAATCACCACTCTTGACAAAGGCCATTGCTTTTGTTTTTTGTTATTCTATATTTCCCACTGCTGGGAAAAGCCCTCCCCTTTTTCCTTCCAAACCTCCATGTCTTGTGCGATCCCTGGCCATGTTCATCCTGCAAACATTATATAATGTTTTATGCTCTTGAAATAACCCTATAATCGCCACCATGAGGAAGAATGAAAGGCCATATACCTTGGCGGAATATAGTTGAGACTAACTTTTTCTCATGATTTATAAAGGGTTACCTAGTAAAGCATTAATAGTTATATAAAAGATAACGAATGATGAATTGTAATAGACACCTTTAATGGTCTGTTAGTAGGCTAATAAAATCATAAACAACAGAACTTTATGGTTATTAGCTATGTGGGTGAATTTCATCGTTATATGACATCATTATTTCCTGTGTGCCATCCGCTTTGTATTTCCTCAACAACGTTGTGATCTGCCAACCGGTCTTACCAAGGGGTATCATGTTACCCAATAACTGGGTTGTAGAGGTCAGATAGGCAGTCGTTCCATGTAACATACTGGTATTCAGACTGGAAGCTGACCGGAGTATAATTGGGTAAAGGCTAGCACATGATGTAGTAGTCGGTTTCCAGTCTAACCAGACATAATATAACGTTTTCTGAACGAAAATAGTGTAGGTAAAGGTTTATATGGTACACCCACATTGTGTTCGTTATTTTTTTGAAGTGTGAAAAGTTCTTTAGCGGCGCTGTGCACTTTTTTTGGGATGGGTACAAAATGTTAAACTCGCGTCAGGACACGTGACCTGATCGAAAATTCGTAAGACGGAGGGAGAGTTGAAATGCACAACGTTAATATTCAAGTTTTCACTTCTGCTGGCACTCCCGGAGTGCAACCCGTTGTATTTTTTCATTTTATTTTATTTGGTAAGGGAAAACAACAGTAGTCTATTTATGTTTAAATTATTTACAAATAATTAAAGACAGATGAGAGTGGAATTCAGGGTTCAATCCTCAATCGTGAAAACTATTCTTGAGTTATTCCATTCGATTTTTTTTTTGTAGCATCCCTAAGGCCGAATTATAGGCAATAGGCTCACCCCTTTAACATGGGACTACATACTTCTGATAGTTAATTGACTCAGGCGTGACGGCGTTCGACGTGGCAACACGTCGTGTCTAGGTTCACAACAAGTCAATCGTCATCCTGAGGATACCTCGTTGAGAGGTGAAACACGTGTCAATTTCTTACAGGGTTCTTTATGACTTTTTTTAGAACAGTTAAGCGGATTAGGTTACTAAATATACTTTGTCTATTGTATTTTAAATACTTCTGCTTACCCTTTCGATGAACACAGGCCTGACATTATGTTATTTCCCAAAATCAACTTAAAAAACTTCAGTTTACCTAACATAGATTTCTTACGACACAGTCAATAAGCCTTGAGTTCTGTCCCCGAGTTACCCAACCGATACTCACAGTACTACCCCCCCTTCATGTGCACGCGTCGACCAACCAGTCATTACTGCGCGCGCGGCGATTACAGACACGATTTTATATATTTCGTTACAACTTTTTTTTCTTACCAAATTCAATTTTGGAAAATCGTGTGGTACTTTATATTTCTTTTGATTTTCACTGTGTGTTTTGTTTATTAGAGTTTTCATTTGTTTTTTGTTATAGTGAATGTTATTTATAATACGTGTGTGACATAAGTGTTGTATTGCTTTGTATGTGTGTGTGTGTGTGTGTGTGTATTGTGAGATTTTCCTATGTTAATCTTAGTAAATCTTTATTTTATAGTAGTTTGTTGTGGGATAGTTAGAATTGTGAATATTACGATGACAATCTTTTAGTTTTCAGTTTCTTATATTTAGAAGCTAGACCATGAGTATCGATAAACTAGTGCTTTTGAATAATATAGACGATTGATTTCTGCATTTCACTTTGAGTAACTTTTTTTACCCGACTGCTGCGAAGCCCATAATTATGGTTATAAAATCGTTAAATAAGTATCTAGGATATAAAACTCCTCTTTTTTAAATCCTTTTCAAAATTCCAAGTCATGTGACATTCTATTTAATTAAGTTTTAGCATTCACTAGCTATTTAACTATTAACAAATTGTCAAACGTTCCAATGACAGTATTAAGTAATAGCAAACTGGTTCTATGAAAGTCTTTTAAGCCAGATCGTGAACGTTACAAACGAATGAAAGGGTTTATTATATTAATTAAAGACTTAAAAGCCCTTAATGATATGCAATTTAGTACACATTGTATTGTAATATATTAGATACTAAGTGCTAGGGTTAATCATAATTATTTTGCGGTAAAAAGAAACTCGACTTATAACTGATTTTTCATCGACAGATAACTTTCATCTGAGGAATTAAAACAATGTTTTGATACCTTTTGTATAGAAAATATGTCAAGCTACCATATTTTATTCTTCAAATAAAAGGTTACTTACGATAGGAAAATCAGCCGCAGGCGCACTTCAAGGACGCTGCATTGAAATAATTAATAGCTTAGCAGCATGTCAAGAATATTTAAATGTTTGTCAAACAGTTTTTTTTTTTAACAGCGTTCCAAAATAAAGTTGTCAATTTTATACACCTATTTTCTTAATGCCGAGAGATTTTCTTCATCCCCCTTTATATTATATTTTAACCTATAAATTATAGATATATTTCACTGTAATAAATATTAATGATTGAACATTTTTAAGTGACGTCTCTGTTCAAGGATATACAGGCTTATTAATAGGTACTAGGCGTGAATTCACAACACATTAACAGAATAAGATTTAGAATCTCGACCTCTTGTCTCAGCAATCTTTAGTCCATTGTGCTTAAATTCTCAACATTGTATGAGAACCATACATTAACACACACTCATACAAAACATACACACTTATAAATTACAGGAAAATAATGGCAACACCTCTTTAAATGCATAACAACGTTGACGAAAGTCAAAGGGGAATTACCCAAAAAGTTTTAACTTACATCAAAGACATTTTTTATCTTTATTTCAAATTCGCATTTTATGCTGTAGTTATTTACATCATTTTCTATATTTTCGATTATTATCTTGGATTATAAACTTTTTTTTTTTTGTATAGCGATGTGAAGTAATAGTGTGAAAAGTGAAGTGTTCAATGATATAAAAGACTGTGACTTTTGGTGATTTTTTTCAACAGGAAAAGGAGATTTTGGTAAGTTGATTTTATTACTTTTTTACTACAACTTATTGTATATTTGTTAAATTTTTACTGCTATCGACTTTTATCTGTGCAACGGGCGAGCCAATAAAAAAAATTTGTTGAAAGTATCAATAAATGTACGACACGGTACAGAGTGTTGCTCTTAGCAACACTATACAAAATAAGGCAAACGTACCATAACCAATAACTACTGCATTTTGAAATCGGGGTGCTAAGGTATTTGTCATCTTCATGCATGGCCTTCTCCGAGCCTGTGCAGGACAGTAAAGCATTCTAGTTTTTACACCATTTTTTCTAATTTTGTGCCAAACTTGTCTAGGCTTTGCCGACGATTATAATAATTTCACCGAACCATTTTGTCACCGGATCGCTCATATTGTTGAAAAACCTCTCACTTATTTATACAAAAAGAAAAAGACAATAAAAAAAAAATCGTCTTGAACTATGAAATACTTATTCTTTGCCAAATAAACCCAGCTATAACCAATGATGTAACGATTATTATTTTTACTATTAAATGTAGGCCACTTCTGTTATAGGCACCAGCAATAATAAGATTATCTCATACTGTTACTACCGGCACTGCCGGAGGGCGATCGGAATAATAGCTTTAATAGCTTTAATGACTAGTTCTAAATTGCATAAACATCTTTTTAATCTGTGAGAGAAAAAATATACAGGCTGTTGAGAATTAAAATTGACACTTGCTGCCTTTTGAAAGAAATAAAGAAAGAAAATACATTTATTTAGCACAGACTTAAAGGCACACAGTACAACAGAATTACCTATAACACAAGTGAGAAAAACAGGAACAACTTTTGGCAATGTTTTTTTGTTTTTCTGACATGGGTTTCGTAAAGTATTTTAGTTAATGTCCAGTTAGTTTTCCAAAAAAATTTATAGAAGCCTTTTGACCTCGTCCAGGACTTTCTGTTTTTTTTTTTTTTTTTTTAATATCTGTACTTTTGTTTTTTATGTTTTTATGATTGAGTTTATTTTAGTTTGCGATCTTCCTGTATGAGTTATTCTTTCTTTCTAAATGAAAGAGAAAAAAAAATATTGGCGGTGTAACTATTCTTATATTTAAATTGTCTCAAATTGGAACATCCTGTATATGAGTTATGTGTCGGAAGTAATAGTGTTTGAGGTCAACGGGTTAGCGTAGTGGTTATAACCAATGGCTTCCGACTGATTGGTCCTAAACACGGCTGTAGCTACTGGTAAGGGCCTATTAAAACTAAATTGCGCTTGTATTAAAAAATTACATTATAGACTAAAGACTTTAAATACTTTACTTGTGTTTATACATAACATAACATCACGCCTTGTTTCCCCGTAGGGTTGGGCAGACGTATACTTGTGTACACCTACATTTCGCCAGTTATGTTTAAGTCCCATGTAATAGGGAGCGAGCCTATTGCCATCAACCGGGCACAAATCCAGACTCCAGGATGCTACTGAGTAATTCCAGATAGAAAAACCCAATAACACTTTGCCCGACCCGGGGATCGAACCCAGGACCTCGTGCTCTGCAGTAGCGCTTGCTACCACTAGACCAACGAGACAGTACTTAGGTTTATCTTACCGTGTTTTATAGATTAAGGCGATGATAACCTACTTTTTACTAAACGAGTAGTGTTAATGATTTGAAAAAAATATATGTTAAATAAGAGCATTTTTTTATATTATTAAAAAAATGCTCTTATTTAACATATTTTTTTTTCTATATATACAAATATTTTAGATTATGTTTATATTACATAGTGAAATTAATTTGTAAAGTTATGTCTAACGCGGATTAAAAACTGAGAATTACGCAAAAGCTATCAATCGTATTTTTCTTAAACCTTCACCATTTTAAGGTTAATTAAAAGACAAATCTTTTAGTATACGTGTTTTATTAAAATACCTTTTGTTATAGGTATAATATACCACTCAGGGTCACTAGCATATATCTGCGTCATAAGTGGAAAAATTACATGCAATTCCCTATTCCCTTTGAAAACTTTCACCTCACACCACAGCTCCTGTGACCTCCAAACTACAATTTATTACAAGTCTTTAAATAGTTACTTAAACACGCCTAACGGTAAGCCTCTCATAACATATTCAAGTCAGGTTTATGTCGTAACTATATAAGGATTGTGCAACCCATAACCTCCCTTTTGTGGAGTAGGTTACACAGTGACCTGCTGCTCTTATGGGGTCGGCAGCCTTTAGCCTTGGTCTATAAAGAAACCTTTCCTGTGTCGGCTCCTAGTTTAGGCAGAAGCCCCTTTTTGCAATTGGTCAGAATATCGGTATTTCTCGGTGATTTTGTAGGTCACATATGCAGTCGCTCCGTGGAAAATACTGTTATTCAGCTGCATCCGGTTAGACTGGAAACTGACCCCATTATAGTTGGGAAAAGGCTCGTCAGATTATGATGTTTGCGCAGCTTCTGCTGGGTTTTAAAAGGTCTGAATATTAGAGTATTCTAATACTGGCTAAATGAACGATCAAAAGAAAAAAAATCACACAAATATTTTACATGGACTGCCTATCCAATATCCACAATCCAGTTACTGGGTAATACGATGTCTCTTTGTAATTATGACTGGCTGTCAGACTTACTGGCTTCTGACAACCCCTGATGACTGTCAAAAATCTACGAATGACAGCCGGGACTGAAGAGCGTACCTACATTCTGAAAGTGGGCAACGTCGCATTTAGATGTCATATATTTCGCTGTTTTTATTAATTTTTGGCAATATTACTGTATGGAAATTTGAAATATGGCCAAATAGGGAACTAAAATACTGATTATGGAATGCAATAATTAATATCGTAAAACCGAATATTTAGTTTTAGATGTAAAAAAAGTATTTGGATACTTTCCAAATGCTTTTTTACACCTAAAACAGTTTTAACATCAAATTCAGTGTTATAATTGCAATTCATAATCAATATACTAGTTAGCGATATTTCATATTTCCATACAGTAATATTGCCAAATTAATCAAAACAGGTAAATATAGCTATTTGCGATGTTTCCAACTTTTAGAATGAACGTTCTTAACGTGCTTTCCAAGCCACAGAGGGGTCTCGATACGAAATGGTTGATCTTTTAAAACCTGATTTATAAAAGAAGTCCCTTAAATCCACATAACTTTCACGCAGCGAAATCAAAGTAGATTCTAAAAGTCAACACACCTAATCGATTTCGCAGTGCTATCGTTATAAATCATTTGAAAGCTGACGATTAGACTGTGTCTAATCGATTCTAATCGATTGTAACAATCGCTTCTGCTGTTTCGTAATATTTTGACATCCAGTTTCATAGTTTAAGTGTTTTTAAATTGCATTTCATGTCTTCATCGGGATTTAATTTGCAATTTGAGATGAACACAAAACGCTTCAATATTACCTGTCCTTGTTGTTTTCTTATAAAACAAGGGAGAGAGCAATATAATGTAACAACATTTTGGCCCGCGAAATTCAATTTGCAGGTCAGTATCAGGTTGTATGTTGATCTTAATATGATTCGCGGCCGTATCAAATGTTTATTATAGAATTATAATCATAAAAGTCATCAATACATAAGTTTCATGTAATTGTATTGAATGACTAATTCATGAAATCATGACATTTGACACTTGGAAGTTGTATTGCTAATTCTAATGAGCGGAGAACGGCTCGAGCTATCCTCATACATTTCGTGACCATACGAGAGAAGGAATGTTTTAGAGGGGCTCGTGGGTAATAACAGCCCCGTCCGAGGTCGGTTCGTGGATGGGTGACCATCTTTAAAAGCCGAGATCCCTCTGTGCGTCGGAAAGCACGTAAAGCAGTGATCCTGGCTGCCATAATTGAATCTTTGACAGTCGTTACGGGTCCTCTGAAGCCCAAAAGTGTGACAACCAGTCTTACCAAGGGGAATCAGGTTACCCACCGGTTAGACTAGAAGTTGACCACAAAATATTTAGGCTAGGCAGATGATTAATTTGGTTATTTCTAGTGTTTCACTAATAAATGTCAAATATCTTTCGACACAAACGTCCTTCACAAGTTTTTGTTAAAATTATCCTCAAAGTTCAACGTGGTTCTGAGAATTGTTGTGTTACCGGTTTTTCAGATAGGCTATTGCTAAAATTCAATCAAATATGCTATACTGCTATATTTTGTTAATTGATTGAATACGTAATAAGATGCCTCGTCATGAAAATCTATACTAATTAATTTAATATAATAATATTTAATATAATATAGAGATGTAATATTTTTTTGTTTGTTTGTAAGAACGCATCTCTGAAAGTACAAAAAAAATGTCTGATAGAAATCTACACTATAATTGCCAAGTCCCATAGAATATGTTTTATTTAGTTTAGTTGAGTTCAACGCGAACAAAGTTGCGGGCAGAAGTTAGTGTCAAATACATCGAAAGGTGTAAAATTCTTCATGAACCCCGCCCGACCAGGACCGTGGAACTAAATAGTCAACAACACATTCATTCATCAAGGGACCCTACATCTCTTGCCGTCGATACAGTACCTAATAATAATATAGAGATAATCAGCTCTATGTACAGTATGTATGCATATTACCCATAATTGGATCCACATGCTGTTCTGGCTAATTAAGACAAAACCAGTTTTTTCTAAAGCTAAGATGAGACCAGTCTCTGCTTTTATAGAAATATAATAAAAGCTGTCTGACCTCCGTCACCTTTGTGGAAACTAGATTCTTTTTATTTTTCATATTTTAAATAACTGAATCGTTGTACGCACGGCTACACGTTGTACGTTGTACATCAGCTGAGCTCGCATTGTACAAAAATCCTATACGATGCGAGATCAGCATAAACTGGAAATGTATAGCTTGATGTGTAGCCGTGTGCACTAGTGGTTGAAAATGCGACTGTAAAGGCTTTTGCAGACCAGCGTGACTTGACGCGCGACGCGACACGAACAATACAATTTCTAAGAAAACTTCACGGTATAACAATAACCGGTGTCGCGCGACAAGTCTCGTTTGACCTCCCGGCAGTGTTGCTGAGTTAGGATATTATGTTATACATAAGGATTTTTTATAGCAACCAAACACTATCCTGTTACCCGATCTCTGGGTTGTGCAAGTCAGATAGACAGTCGCTCCATGTAAAATACTGGTACTAAGCTGCATTCGGTTAGACTGGAAGCTGACCGCAATATAGTTGGGTAAAGACTAGGCAGATAATTAACGAGAAGAAGTGTGTGACCTTTTAATCACAAAGAACAGTAAGTTCCAGGTATTTACGGTATTTATTTATAGGAGCATCGACCATTTAAAGTTGTATGAGCAATACCGTCCCGTTTTCGACAAGTCAAACGAGTTTCGCCAATATTAAATGATGTTCTTTTGTGATTTTTACAACACAATTAATTCGACTGGTTTTTATTATTATAGAACTTTTTAAAGAAACTGCGTAATAGTTTAAAATTTTCCACAACAATGTAGAAAAATCTAGACACAAGAGTAGGTACAGCTTCTTGTGGTAAATCATCTTCACATATAATTATAAATTAATGTATACAAAATATTGTGAAACGTTTTGAAAGAGTAACTTATGGAGTTTCATGGTCATTTTGGTTGGTTGGTTGGCCATTGGTATGGAGAACCATACGAATCAACCTATTAAAGGGTTTTAAGGATTATTCTATTTTCTTGTAAATTTCGACGTTCAAAAGTGCCTTTTGATTATCTACTTAAATAAATGATTTGACTTTGAATTATGTCTGGGATGGAACCTACCAACCATTCTTATTTGAAGAAGGGTATGGGTACTCTTTATTTTTTGGGTGGGAAATCATCAAATGACGTCTCTCTCTCTGGGTGGATTGGAAGGGCGTGTCAAACTCTTACTGACTAAAACCCACCCGTAACGTGTTCGTTCCCTTGCCTGTTCGTTGCTAGGGGACACGTTCTCCCCTGAGAAATTCCCGCAACCCCGGCAGGCATCAGCCCTAGCAGACCCCGTCAATTTTGCTGACATCTTTTTGAGACGCGCGTAGAACACGACGCGCCGTCGACTCGGGCCTGGTCCTTATCGGACGGCGAGCTACGGTATGGGTACCCTTCAAATCAGAATATTGAACGCCAGTGTGCAAGCACATGAGTTAGATAATTCAGTCTGGGATGGCAATGCATCTGCGATCCTACCTAGACGTATCTTATGATTAGTTACTGCCATAATATATCCTCCTTATCATCGACAGCCTAGTTCCAGCCACTACTCAGTATAGACCTCCACCCTTTTGTGTCATGCTTACTAGGTCTATGCGAGTCTCGTCCAAGTCTTTCCTGCGATTTGTAACAAAGTAAAATTCATCTCCTGCGTATGGGTAGGTAGGTGACGTATTTAAGTTATTTTTCTTGCACTGGCCTCAACGTAATTGGTATGTAGAAGTATCTACCAAAGCCATCAATGGCTTTGAGGACGCTGCAGAATGTCTTTCTCCATACATCTTGAAAGCCATGCCATTATCAGCTTACCTTAAAAACTTATACGGTAAAATAATATGATTCGTGGATGATCGTGACCATACGTGCCTTGGAAAGGCATGTGAAGCTGTTGGTCCCGGTTGTCATTGGAGATCTTTGACAGTCGTTACGGGTAGTCAGAAGCCCGAAACTGACAACCAGTCTTACCAAGGGGTAACGTGGTACCCAGTGGGTTGTGGAGGTCAGATAGGCCGTCGCTCCGTGTAAAATACTGTAATGCAGCTGCATTCGGTTAGACTGGAAGCTGACCCCCAACATGGTTGGGAAAAGGCTAGGCAGATTGATTTGATGAGGATTTTTTTCTATGATAATGAATATGTATCGATTAGTTGTTTAATAGATCTAGACCATCAGGCAGGGCAGGTGTCCAACACGTTTTAAAATAGAAACATCAGATTATTTGTATACTTCAAGTATTTCTGTTGAAATATCGATCTATTCGATATTCATGTCTTGTTTCTTGAAAGTTTTTTGACCTTCAAGCCTTATTATAATTCTAGCGATTCCAGATATTTATGTGGTGACAAACATAAGTTGTAGGGTGAATGCACCGATAAATTTCTGTTGTTATTTTTGTAGAAATAAACAAAGACATTAAAAAACATGGTTTTTATTTGAATCAAGGAATATATTATAGTTTTTTTTCTTTAAAAAGATTAATATTTTTTATTGTTCTGTTATATTATGTGATCATAATAAATTACGAAGAAAGGTTATTGATTGTAAATATTGTGGTTTTTAATTTACGTAACTTTAGAATTTTTTTTTAGCACGTACTCCTCGTAAAAACTCACTAATTATCCAAATAATCCGGTATTGCAGTCTTATGTGCGATTTGAGAATTGTTTCATAAATACAAGAACGAATAGTTATGAATGAACGAAGAAAAATTACATCGCGTCTGAAGGAAAGTGGTGAAGTTCTGCTCCGATGCCTCCGTACGATGCGTTACACAGTGGAAAAGATACAAAAAAGAAATTCATACTTCGCAGCTGTGACAGACAGTGAAACATGGTAATGTTGTCTGTAAAGATTAAGTGATTAAATTGATTTTAGAAAAGAAAGACTGGCTGTAAAAGATAATATTCATTTTATACTTTAAACAGCGACCTGCCCCTGCTTCGCATGGTTTTTAAAAGTTGACAAATCATGAAGATTTTTTTAACATACATTTTAGAAATTCATTCTTTATAGGATGTTGAAAACCGCTACAAATCCGTGCGTAGTTAGCAGAACTCCGCGGTCATACAGACAGATACAAAAACCGACTTCAATTTATAATAATGTATAGATATAGAACTAAAACGTATAGAAGATATAGAACGTATGGTGACAGTACTTACCTACTCGAGTAAATTCTATCACGAGGAACTCAAACTACTTCAATTTATAATAATGTATAGATATAGAACTAGAACGTATAGAAGATATAGAACGTATGGTGACAGTACTTACCTACTCGAGTAAATTCTATCACGAGGAACTCAAACTACATGTACGCCTAAATGTATCCATAACATGATTTGGTAACATTAAGATGAAATACCTGCATTCGATCACTTAACTATATACATAGGAATCACAATACTATTGTTTTGGTCATTTATTTGTAAATACAGTCTGTCGTTTCCAAATGAATATCAGTTTAGTTTACGATTATCTACAAAAGCCAAAATTTTCATGGTTTAGACAACAGAATTGTCATAGTAACAGCCAATTCCTTTTTCTGAGACCAAGTCTTTAAGCATAGTGAAAATTATTAACTAAGAAAATAGACATTTCACCCAATTTTTATATTTAAATGACCATGTGAGATAACCAGTTCTTTCTTTTCTCAAAGTCAAATGATTTATTTCAAATAGGCGCCTTAAAAGGTACTTTTTAACATCTAAAAACTATTTATCATAATACCATAATATAATCACATCTCAAAAAAAAACAAACCTTAATATAAATAATGCTCAGTCAACAACTGCATCACTCACCCTATTAACATTTTAAATATTTTCTTTGTTTATTTCTATAATGATACGACAGAATTCGGGCAAAGACAACAATTTATTTCTTTAAACATAAACAAAGATACATGAAGGTACCAACCTCATTTTGTTACATGCAATCAACACTCCCACTTAACAAAATAAGTATAATATGTATATTTCATTCAACATAACATAACTTTTCACTTTATATTAAATAAACCAAACATAGATAACAAACTGTAATGTTTACTCTTACACAAGCCCTTGGTCAACAAATCCGCGGGCATTTCAGCAGTAGGTAAATATTGAATTTTGACAATTTCGTTAGCAACTTTCTCTCTACAGAAATGATATCGCACGTCTATATGTTTAGACCTCTTATGGTGTACAGGATTAGCAGACAACTTATGGGCAGATTGATTATCATTGAAAATTGGTATTGGATACAATTCATTCGTTATTTCTAACGTTAGATTTCGTAAGTATACAGCCTCTTTACAACAATCTGATATGCCCATGTACTCAGCTTCTGTGCTGGACAGAGCCACAGTAGCCTGTTTCTTGGTTTCCCATGAGATAGCACAATTTGACAGTCTGAAGAAATATCCAGTATAAGATCTGCGGTCAATGACATTGCTGGCCCAGTCTGCATCCACGTATGCTTCTAAATGACTATTACCTTTTGCAGAAAAAGTCAAACAAAACGATTTGGTTTTCTTTAGATACTTTAGGACTCTTTTTGCATAAGCCCAGTGTTCGTCATTGTAGCAGTTATTAAACTGGCTCAAGAAATTTACAGAGAAAACTATATCAGGCCGAGTAAGTACTGCGATGTACATAAGACTACCAATCAATTGCTGATAGGGTAGTCTCCTATCACAAGTTTCACTTTTAGTTACATTTATTTTCGATTCTATAGGTGTATCAGCAAATTTACATTCAGGAATATTAAATTTTAACAACAATTCTTCAATATAACTTTCTTGGTCTATAGTAATAGTACCCTTCTGTTTATTGACAACTACTCTCATTCCTAAACAATTTCTAATACCTCCTAAATCTTTAATCTTGAACACTAATGACAAACTTTTCTTTAACTCACTAGTAGCTTCCTCACTATTCGAAAAAATAAAGAAATCGTCGACATAAAGTGCAATTATGATTTTTATATCTTTATTAATCTTAGTAAACAAACATGGTTCTAGCTGTGACCTTTTATAACCCAAAGATTGTAAAAATTCATCAACTCGTTGATACCATGCTCTAGATGACTGTTTTAAGCCATAAATAGCACGTTTCAAACGTAAAACCTTGTTTACATCATCACTACTACTTTGAAAACCTGGTGGTTTCATCATATAAACAGTTTCATTTAGAAAGCCATTTAAAAAAGCAGTACAAACATCTAAATGACAGATATCTAAATTAAGTTGAACTGCTAAAGCGAATAACAATCTCAATGTTGAATGTCTTAGGACTGGTGAAAAAGTTTCGTCGAAATCAAGACCTGGCCGTTGTGTGAAACCTTTGGCGACCAACCTAGCTCTATATCTAATTTTACTATCGGCTTCAATTTTTTTTTTAAAAACCCATTTACATTGAACAACTGTGCCATTAGGTGGAACATTCGCTAACTCCCAAGCGTCATGGTCTTCAAAAGATTTTAGTTCACTCTGAATGGCTAATTTCCATTGTTCGCTTTCGGGTCCATTCAACACTTCTTCAAGACATAAATCGCCAGCACTTAATTCTCTGCTTACGCACACATTACTGAAGCCGTACCGATCAGGGCGTTTACGGACACGCTTCAAAGGGAGCGCTGAAGAAACTTCATACCTTGTTGCAGACTCGACACCTTCCAGACATTCGGCTCTTGTCACAGGCTCAGCCGCTGTCACATCAGAAGAATCTTGAAAATCTTCCACAGAGCTGGAACTTTCCTCTCCTGTGTTCGGCTGTGCTACTACCTTCTCCCCCACTTCTTGGGTAGTTTCTCCCAATTCTACGAAAAAATCGCCTGTGTCTTTATTCGTATTCAAATGTATTACATCTTGCTTCGGCTCAATGCCCATAACCTATAATGATACGACAGAATTCGGGCAAAGACAACAATTTATTTCTTTAAACATAAACAAAGATACATGAAGGTACCAACCTCATTTTGTTACATGCAATCAACAATTTCGTTTGTCCCACCCGCAGAAGGAATACAAATTAGACAATACTAATACTAGGTATTGCTCAGAATTGCCCAACCTTTTGTGTTATTTCTTGGTTATGTATTGTTTGCATTGTTACTTGTTATATTATAGTCATTGTTGAAGCAATATTTTCCTTACATAAGTAAATTGATTCCGTTGTCTGTTTGTTTATTAACGTTGCCTCATTGGATGTTGAGGCATATACGTGTATGAAAATGTTACCTCATATTTGCGGTCCGTTTCCATATATTCACTCCCTTCGAGCATTTCAATGTGATATCGCATAATCGCATAGTTATTAGGGTTCCGTAACCAAAGGGAGCCAACGGAACCCTATTACTACGGCTCTGCTGTCCGTCAGTCCATCTGTCACATCTTTTAAACCGTAATAGTTTTGGGAACGACACAAAATGAAAAGGGGACTTTCAGGAATTCTTTTTACATTAGTGTCCCGTTTTAATAAGCCTAGTTAGACACTTGAATGTCGAGATGGCCCAGTGGTTAAGGCCTCGCCTCTCATGCACTAGGATGTGGGTTCAAATCCGTGCAAGTACCTATGTGACTTTTACAATTCATAAGTACTTTCCGAGTTTATCTTAGACTTTACTGACATCGATGAAGGAACATCGTGAGGAAACCTGGACTTAAGTCAATATAAGTCTGAAATCGCCAACCCGTCTTGAGCCAGCGTGGTGATCAATGCTCGTGCCTTCTCTGTACTAGGAGAGGCCTTTGCCCAGCTGTGGGACAGGAACCGGCTGGTATTATTATATAGTTAGACACATTGAGATGGCCACTATGGCCGCTTTAACAACGAATAATAAAAATATGTACTGTTCAATAGTACGTAGTATAATGGTATGGAACCCTTCGTACGCGACACGCACTGGGCCGCTTTTTAAACATTGCCTCGCAAAATTGTTGATCTGTTTCGCAGGAGTGCTTTTAGAGACACTAATCTCATAAAGGTACAATTCGGTAGACAATTGCAGGCGGCAGCAGAAGGCGACGACGTGTCGCTAGCTCCGGAAGATATTTCATAGAAATACATAGTAACCAGCCCCCTAATTACGCAACGCACGATCAATTTTAAATTGAAACCAATTGAAAAAGATTGCAAGTCCATTGCTTCATAAGTTCGACAAAAAAATCTGCTCAATTTTTTTTTCATTCATCTTTTGATGGATTAAATCGATATATTTTGATTTAAATACAATATGCAAGCTATCACTAAAGTATATAATTATGTACAAGTATATAAAAGAATTTGCAGTAGACCGGGAAAACTGAAAAGATGGAAAGAAGTAAGACCACACAGGCTTATATAATAATAATATAAAAGAAACAGAAAGAAAGAAAACGAATAAAAAAAAAGAACAGGGAGAACAGTATTGTTTTGTGCCCGATTGATGGCAGTAGGCTCGCCCCCTATTACATGGGACTTAAACGTAACTGGCGAAATGTGGGTGTGCTGTAGGTACACCTCTGCCTAGCCCTTCGGGGTATACAGACGTGATGTTATGTTATAGAAAAGGGAAGGAGCTCATTGGGCATTCAACAATTCGTCCGCACTGCTGTTATCAGGAAAAATGCCCAAAAGGCTGGCAACATGCCACGTATGGCGATGCTGATTCTTTGGCCAATAAATAAGCCAGCCCCCTGGTCTCGCAAAGAGAAGACTTGACCAACCGCTTGGTGATGTCTTAAAAAGCCAAGTGAGCACTCGGACCCCATGGCCATAGTGTTTCAACCTCAAGTCACAAATAATTACAAGTCCCAATAAGACACCTATAAAATTGAAGTTCAACAATCATTCATTAAGTTATAGTTACCTATTGGTTCATTAACTTTAATTGATATCTTATAAAAAGTAGTTGATGATAAACTTCGTCATGATTAGTATTATTTCATTTTCTATCGTAGCACTTTTCCGACAAACTGTACCATTACATTTGATAGGCTTAAAAAATAATAATTTAAATATTATAATAAAATTTTTTTTTTTTTTTTTTTCTGATTTTAATATTTTTAGAGATTTTCTTGATATTAATGATTTTAATAAATTTCCTGAATTTTTTATTATTTTGACGAATTTGAACAGTTTTATTATTTAAAGATGATTGTGATTTTGTGGTTTTATGCGAATTATGTATTTCTGATATTTAATGTGTAGATAGATAGTATGATTGTTGTGTGAATTATATGGATTGCTAACATAGTTATTAAGTATACCTACTAAAACTACTACAAATTATAGATAATTTTGTCTGAAGCAAATAAATAAATAAAATTTTAAATTAAATTAAAAAAAGCGGGTGGTTTCAAACTAGGGATGAGTATGAACAAATAAGCCGATTACGCAAATGTAAAATAAATAAAAACTTTACTTTCATTTAAATTATATAAAGCCGTTTTAATAATAATCAACATTAGATTAAATGACAAAAAGTTGCTCCTAATTAGGTGTCTACAGATTTTATAGCAGTATATGACATCATAAATGCCATTTGATGACTATTTTTGTGAATCAAATTAGCATTAGTAATTGTAAGTTATTAATTAAGTTATTGCATAAGAATTTAAAGTATGCATTAGCGATAGACTAACTTTTTATTCATGCTTAATATTTTTATCTCGAAACGTGCGTTACCATCATCATAACCCAACCATTTTTGGGTCGGCTTCCAGTCTAACCAGATGCAGCTGAATACCAGTAAATCACATGCAGGTCGCTCCATGTGATCTTCTGGTATACAGCTGCCTATCTGACCTCCACAACCCGGTAACTGGGTAACACAATATCCCTTGGTTGCAAGAGAATATCCTTATGTGGAACCATTGAGTGCGCAATAAATCCTTGTTTGGGATATCAAACCCAGGATCCCACACTTAACAGTCGTTTATAACCACTATTTCAAGGAGGCAGTCATTCACAAACATGAAAAATATAAAGAATCTAGTTTCCATTAAGGTTACAGAGGTTAGACAGCCTTTTTTACATAAATAAAAGCAGATACTGGTCTCATCGCAGCTTCAGAAAAAACTGGTTTTGTCTTAATTAGCAAAAATAGCATGTGACTCCAACTATGAGTTATACATACTTATGTATTCATATATTATATACGACACTGGGACTGTTCAACGCTATTTATTTATTTATCTATTGGTCTATCTACAATATTGTTACACTGTTCAACCAATTGCAACCAAAAGTCAGCAACATGTAAAAACATTGTTATCAGAGGCAACAGGAAAACAATAGGTATATAAGTACAGAAAAGGCAGTATTTTACAATAGTTGGGGTAATTGAGTAAACATAGTTATTAGTTACATGTTTTAGTGGACTTGGCGCTTGAATTTTTGAAGTGAAGTGCAACAAATATTAATCTATTCATCAGAATTATGTGAAAGTCTGCAATATCTTGGGAGACTGGGGAGTTAGACCCTGAAACAGTTTTGCGGAATGAGGCACAGAATGAGGGACGTAACATTATGATAGGGTGACGCGGATATTTACATGTATTTATTTATTTATATATACTTTATTGTACACCAGAAAATACACAGCAAAAAAAAACGTACATCTAATGTACTATATAGAATGTAAGAGATGTATCTACCTAATTCCAATAAAATCAAAGCATTCATTTAAATTAAATCATTTACAGGCACTTTTGAATAGTCAAGGATTCGGTCTGTTAGGCAGAAAATTGCCCATTTAAAGTTAAAAATCTCTATGGAGAATAACGGGCTAGAAAATCCATGGGCTCTTTCAAAAATTCTTGTATTAATGTCCATTGGGTACCTTTCAAATTTAAGGTGAAACAATTTGATATTTTTTCCATACAAACTTCGGAGGGGTTTTACTCCACTATTTGTCATCGTACATTCAAAGTTAAACATGATATCGTTAGGTCTCATTATTAAAATTGTCTGTACGGAAGCAGAATAGAAAAATAAAAAGCCATTAAAAAGTTATGAGCCAACAAAGATTCGTTTTTCTTGCTAATTTTAACGCAACTTTGGGCGTAAATAAGTAATACAAGAAGTGTGAAATCTCGAAAACAAAATCCGTACCGACACAGAAAAATTAACGAAGATTTCAATAAATTTTATTAGTAATTGATTTATGCAGTGGTTATTTCAGAAAAACCTTTTTTCCAAAGGCCTTTTCGTAATTTTTGACGCGCTCGTTTTACTAAAATTGGTCGGTACGGTGTTTCTGTGCGTGCGAACTATACGTTGTCCATGTAGATCAGCTTCTAACTGCTCATCACTGATACTATCTCTGTCGGACACGATGCCAGGTGAGACCGTGTGGTTTTTGGCCAGGCCGACCATTGAGTTCGAGCCCGCGACTAGTTGCACCTTAAATTGCATACTGTTTCCACGATTGCGGCCCTAGACTAGAATCAATCAATCTGCCTAGTTTTTTCCCAAATATGTTGGGGTCGGCTTCCAGTCTAACCGGATGCAGCTGAATACTAGTATTTTGCATGGAGCGACTGCCAATCCGACCTCCACGACCCAGTACCTGAGTATTACGATACCCCTTGGTAAGACTGGTTGTCAAACTTTCGGGCTTCTGGACGACCCGTAACGACTGTCAAAGATCCAAGAATGACAGCCGGGAGCAACGGCTTAACGACCTTTCTGAGGCACAAGGAGTCTCGGTATGAAAAGATGGTCACCCATGATGGCAGATTGATTAATTGCGGACGAGGCAATACGTCCTTCAAATTTAAATCACTTACCTCTCCTAGGAATAGAGTTATGAAATGAAATGAAATGAAATGAAATGAAATGAAATGAAATGAAATGAAATGAAATGAAATTGTTTATTCTGTAAATAGGATATCGGAATCACTTTTACACGTCATATTAAAAAAAATGTTTAAAATAAGCTAGATGAGGTCGGCGTTTCCTAACTGACTACTCTGAGAAGAAAGGCCGAAACAAACTCAGAGGTCACAGTCTCTTTTAAAGTCCAGACATAATCTTGGTCAAGCCATATGAGAACCATGTAGATTAGTGTCTGAAATGGTCTTTTGAGGAAAGAACCACACAGATTTGAGTGGACCTGTCCAGTCAGTGCAAGCATTTGTCAGTAATCGTGGAGCTCAACTCAGAACTTAAGGAGCTCAAATCGACGAACAATACCAAAGAAAGGACATTTGGGTAGGCCGCATCAACTACTCAAACTGCCAGACCATCATTAAAACTACCTGAGAAATAAAATTTAAAGAGGAAAAAAAACCCACATAGTCCTCACATTCACAATAATTAAAAATAATTTAATACTTTACAAAGTAATCATGTCATTTTGTTTAAAATTTTAAATAATGTCAATGTGAATATAAATCTGGTTTATTTTGATGTTTATAAGTAATAATTTAAATTTCAAGTATTATGGTTTTATCACAAGGCTTAGCAGAGCGAGCAGCTCAATCCCAAGCTTTTTTATCTTCTAAATAATCTGAAACGTTACGCACTAATCTCAAAGGAATACCACATTACATGATCCATTGCAAAATGTCGACGTAACTGACAGTCCGTCGGTCCGCCATTATGTCTATAGGTGACGCAATAAAACTAGCTTTAGGTCACTTGCGAAAGATCTTGATTTTTGATAGACTGTTGACAGATTAGGTGCAGATTGTGGTGGTAGAGGGCGCTATCCTAAAAGTTATGTATAGAACAGCTTTCCGCCAGATATGCTTGGGTCTTCAACATTTTTTTTTTGCCGTGCAAGCTCTTGACCTGCATCTCACCTGATGGTAAGTGATGATCAGGCCGAAGGTGGAAGCGAGCTTCACCCGGACTCCTCAACTATAGAGGAACTGGCTATCTTATCTCTAACTGCCGAAACACAACAATGCTGTTAACATTGTTGTTATGGCGACGGACTTAGAACAAGCCCTACCTCATTTTTTTTTTACAAGATTCTTTTATAGTTTATAGTTTTCTGCTTTATTAAACTGCACCTGTCGTGAAAATGTGCCAGTTTTGTAATTTGTCGCCTTATCAGTTATGTTAAATAGGGTCCAGGCAACGCTGCATAGTGGCACTATAGACTCGATGACCGTTTAGGTATAGACTTGTTCTTGAGTGCAGACCGCGAATCGGCAAATAAGGGTAGGACACACTATAAACCCTGGTGAAACGAAGATCAGACCAGAATGGCCGGTAGAAGCTGGATGAGAACCTTGGGATCAAGTAAAATTACTAGCAATTGGATAAACTTAATCCCAGCGGTGGAGCACTCCACCGCAGGCATTATATCATAATCAACCTATTAATATTCCTACTGCTGGGACACAGGCCTCGTCTCTGTAAGAGGGAGTGGACCTTAATTAACCAGGCGCGCCCAGTGTGGGTTGGTAGATGTCACACATGTCTTCGAATTTTTGATTCTAAGACATGCCGGTTTCCTCACGATGTTTTCCTTCGCTGTTTTGAGAGCAATGGTGATGAAATTATTTACACAAAGTAAAGCGACCTGCTTGGGTTCGAACCCACGACCTACAACTCGTAAGTCAGGGCCACCACCGCAAGCATTAGGCAGTAAATGATGGTGAAATTCAGACTCCTGGACATTTTATTTTTTAATAGGATAAACAGACGGGCCATGATCATTACAAAGTAGGTGCCTTAAGACGGGGGTCATCACCGAGGCAGGCCTAAGAAACGCTGGCGTGAAAATCCGATTGGGCGGTAGAGGCACAACATAAAGAAAACTGGAAAAGTAGGGCCCAGAAGTGGACAACATTGGTTAACCAAAAACTGTTCAAACCATTAAGTGATCGAACTCAAGACCACACGTAAAAAATGGTCCCGCTGGCTACCAGTAGGTCAACGAGGAAGTTAATTCTGTTAAGTAGTACAGTTCAGTTTATCGAACACTAACTAAACAATAACCTTTCTTCACACTCAGTTTAATGGAGGCTCAATCACATTCACCAATAACAAGTAAAGTAAATAAGAACTATGTGGGTCAGCAGGTCGCGCGGTCATACTGAAGTATTGAGGTAATAATTAGCACTTGTGCACGCAACATGTCAATGTTTTAGCGACTATTATTAGGTAGACATTTGATTGTCCTTGGACTTTCTGTCTTCTTATAGAATTGTGTGGGGAGACTGGTTTTTAAAGCTCCTTGCCCAAAAGGTGCCAAAGGGGCACTGCCATATGTCCATCTCTCATAGGAACCTCTCTTTTAACGGTAATAGGTACACTTGTAATTTTCACAGGGAGTGTACTACTATGGCTTTTTTTTTATATTTGACGTAGTAACCTTATTTTTTATATTTTTATTTCTATTCCTTTTTTGACATGTAATTTTTTCTTATTTTTAATTTTGAAAAAGCATAGCGCGCTTGTAATTTTTTTATAACAAATATTTTATTGTACCTACATAAGTTAACTAATGATTAAATGATTATGATTATGATTATTATGGCCGCTATAATGACACGCTACATTCTACGCTTTGGAATGGGCATCTTTCTGACTGACCGACCCTTTGACAATTCAAAAGTACAGGAATTGGTTTATTTGAAATAAATGCTTTGAGTTTGAGTTTGAACTAAATTCAAACATACGGGAGATCTCCATAAATGAAATGTGGTTTTTTCAGCGTTTACAAAAAAATATGTAGTATTATATTGTACGGTGGTGCGTAACCCTTCGTGTACGAGTCCAACGCGCACATGAGCGCTTTTTCCTCTTAATACAAAGAAAAGGGCGTTTTACCAACTAAGTGGCTCGTAGTATAATTATTTTAGTTTTATTTTTTGGGTCACGAAACCTCTGTACATACCTACCTAACCCCTGTACTATACCTAGGTCAACAACAATATTTCGTTAAATCACATGACACCTTAACAATAATATAACAATACCTCATTAACATCTAACGGTGGGCAGTAATACTATTAGTTTCTTGACCGACTTTATCAAAGAGAGGTTATGTAACACGTTACAGCTGCCATTGATATTTCCGGCGGCTGCTTTTTGTTCATCTGTCTGTACAAGATGTTTTCTAGTAAACATGCTTCACGGTAGGTATACTTTAGCAGTGAATTCGTGTAACAGATTTTTTTTGAGAATAGGTCATTTAGATTACCTGCGTTTTCTACACGATTAGCGTTACCTAGTATTGTTTATTGATATGGGTAGGATAGTTGATCACTTGCCGCGGTCTGTCCGTGGATGGGTAACCAACTTTACATACCGAGACATCTCCATGCCTCGGAAAGCACGTTAAGCCGTTGGTCCCGGCTGTCATTCGTGGATCTTTGACAGTCGTCACGGGTCGTCAGAAGCCCGAAACTCTGACGACCAGTCTTACCAAGGGGTATCGGACTATTTCCCAATAACTGGGTCGTGGAGGTCAGATAGGCAGTGGCTACAGCAAGGTCTCACATTCATTTATTTGATGATACTTACCTAACAGTTAACGTACATCTATTGAGAGCAATGACCAAATACTACATGTATACAGAATTCATTCTATATAAGTACATTATGTACATGTATGTATGTATACAACGACCTTGCCAAGTTGGTCAGATGCGCGGAGGCTGAACAGTGTCCTGTATTTACAATACAGACGTAGTTATATTTAGACTGGCACATATGATTATGTAAAAAAAACACTTTCAATATACGTAATTAGGGTTCCGTGCCCGAAAAGTACTAAACGGGACCCTATTACTAAGCCTTTGCTGTCCGTCCGTCCGTCTGTCTGTCAGCGGAATGAATCTCATGAACCGTACTATGTAGACAGATGATTTTTTTATAGATTGCGTATATCTATTGCCGATATAGCAACAAATAGTAAAAATTTATTTAAGTTATTAATTAAAGGAGGTCGTCATTGAAGAAAAGGGTCACGTTTGGCGTTTGTTGCTCGATCTTAATACCTAGCCCAGTTACTGGGTATCGTGTTATCCAGTAACTGAGCTGTGGAGCTGTGGTGTGTGTGTATGTGTGATAGGCATTAGCTAAAATTCAACACGCTCCGCAGTCGGGTAAACTGGTATTATACAAGTTATACAACACCTTCTTAAGTCTATGGCACTTTGTAACTTCGTCACTCGCCAACTGACCTTTAATTCTCATGACATTCATAGGCAAAAATAAAACTTGTCTTTTACTAAGATGATCTTTACTTATTAATTATGTCGTTAATTAGTTACTGGGATGTTTGAAAATATTGTTAGATAATTACCGTGGGTGGGTAATTTGTGAGCACCGTGTAAATATTAACATAGAAATCTGTCATACCTTAATTTGTAATAATTTGCTTACTTCTGGTACAAACAGGCGTGAAATACCGGTATTTTTGGTAACCGATACCATTGGCCTTGTGTGTGATACCGGTACTATATTTAGTACCTGTACTATTACTACCGGTACTGGACGTAGTACGTGTTACTATATTGGTCTTTCTAGTGAGTATCGGTACTATACCGGTACCAAACAAATATTTCCGTAAGTTAGAGAGAGAAAACAGATATGTAGATAGATATAATAGATAATAACAGATCGATATATAGTTGAAGTTGACTTTGAACTTTTGAGAAGAATTACGACGAAAAATCGTCATGAAAACCTGGAATTAATGGTCTAAAATTACCAACACGCTGTGAGCAAGCGTGGTGCTCAATGCTCGTTCCTTCTCTGTATGAGAAGACTTGCCCTGCAGTAAGACAATAACAGGCTAACAATATTACCTATCGTTGCACAACAGTAGTAAAATTCCCACGTTTCACGTCAATCTTAATGTTGTATGAATGTATGTGTATGACCAATGTTACATGGTATTTGTATGATGTCAAACAATTGGTTACAGACACACTGTAATAGTTATAGGTATATTTCAATTTTAATTACATGTTGTTATGTCATTGTCATATGGAATGATTGATTTGTCGTTTATTTTTTTAAGTTGGCCACATTGAATGCTGTCAACTTGTTTGAAATATCGGCAACCTAGATTTTGCGATGATGTAGAAGGATTTAAAATTACTTATTGGTTAAATTAAAGTTTTGGCCGTCAGCCTACCAGCAGTTCATTGATGGACCTCTCCAATTGCACGTCATTCAGCTGGATTCTCAGCAACTCTCATTCAGGTGTTACCAGCCACCCCGCTTAGACTGTCGCTCCATCGTAGCCTGAGGTGGTCCTACCATACCCTGACCGATTAGCGGTCTTCTCTCGAGAACACGTCTACCCTAACGGTCATCTGTTCTACAGCTAACATGGCCGGCCCATTGCCACTTCAGCTTGCTTATTCTCTGAGCTATGTCGACAACCTTTTTCTGGTCTCTGCCGGATCACCTCATTCTGGATTCTATCCCTCAGAGAGATTCCAAGCACAGCTTGTTCCATAGCTCGTCAAGAGACCTTGAATTTATAGACCAGCCGCGCCGTGTGTCCACGTTTCGGCTCCGTAAGTAATAATAAACAGGACGCACTGATTGAAGACTTTAGTCAGACTTAGACTAATACGCGATGAGAAGATTTTCCGAAGCTTCCCAAACGCTGCCCAGTCCAGCTTAATTCAAAGTAGTACACATTGAAAGTAGGTTACTTGATTATTGATTATTTTCCAGAACTAATTGGGGCATTGTTTCAACGGTGTTACCTAAGTCAAAATAGCGTTGAAGGCTGCTTTCAAATTTGTGTCATATATACTTATTACAAATTATTATTCCTACATATTATAAATGTACGCCAGAGAGCAGTGGTGGCCCAGTGGTAACAGCCCCGACTTACGAGTTGTAGGTCGTGGGTTCGAACCCAAGCAGGCGCTTTACTTTGTGTAAATACCTAATTTCATTCCACAGCTCAAAAAAACGGTGAAGGAAAACATCGTGAGGAAACCGGCATGTCTTAGAACCAAAAATTCGAAATCAGTGACATCTACCAACCCGCACTAGGCCCGCGTGGTAGATTACAGCCCACTCCCTCTCACAGAGAGGAGGCCCGTGTCCCAGCAGTGGGAACATTATGATTATGAAATTTAGGGCATAGTTTGAACACCAAGAAGAGCATGCATGATACATTTATAAAAATAACCAGTTTCAAAAATTTTTTTAGTTACTGTTTGAAATTCCGAAATGATCAGCGACTTTTGTACCTGAGTATACACTAAAATGTGTTATACCGTTAAAATTACAATACAATAATAATAATTATTAGAAAAAAATCACCTTGTTTATAATTTCAAACATAATGTAGGTCAGTACAGTCACGTCTGTCCGTCCGTTTGTCACTTACGTAACGGTAACATTACGTGATCGGAAAATATTTATTGTATTCAAATGCAATTGTATGAAGTGCAAATTGCGAATATGGCGCTTTTACCTTTATGGTGTAGGTAGGCCTTAAATGGGACCGGTATGAATTGAATTGTATAGGTAATTTGATTTACCATTACTTTTCGTTTATTTTATTTTTATACTTATTCAACACATTTTTAATTTTTGAAGTGAAATTTTCTTTAGCGGCGTTGTGCATTTTTTTGGGATGGGTTAAAAAAATATTACACTCGCGTCAGGACACGTGACCTGATGGAAAATTCGTAAGAAGGAGGGATAGTAGACTTTGTTGACAGCGCACTCTGTTTTACTTTCTTGGAATTGTTTTAATGGACCTACAGCTTTCGTTCTTGTACCGACAGCAAGCCACATAAATTCCTGACATTTTCGTTAGATGGAGTTACTTAGTTTTCACTTCCATCGGCAGTCTCCAAAGACTGCCCCGCATGTTTTTTTTTTATATAAAAATCATTTAAAAATGTATTTAATCAAATACATTTTAATCAAATTTCATCCATATCCGTTCGGCCGTTTTTACGTGAATGAGTAACAAACATTTAAACACGATTTCAAATGATAAAGAAGTGTCTGAGGTCTCAATTAAGTACCTAATTAACACAAGAAACAAATGAATACGTTTAGTTACAAGCGAGCTATTCCATTATTTAAATGAAACCATTACGAGTGCTGTACTTTTTAAATCATCATAATTATTTTCTTTTATAACAAGGCGTTAAAAACCTTATAAAACTTACGCAATATAACAAAATTATCATATAAAAAGCGTTACTTACATAATGTTCATATAAAACAATGCTCTTGTTATAACTTCAAGTGAGCAGAGAAAGTGGGTAGGCAGTGGAGCGTGGCGCGCGGCGTCACGTGTGGCGCGACCTTCGATACTACTCATGCTGTATCTGTTTCACTAATAATTATAGTAGTAGGAGTATTAGAGGGGCTCGTGGCTCAGTAACCAATATTTTGTAACCATATTTTTATTTAAAAAATTGTCCGTGGAGTTTCTTGCCCGTTCTTCTCCATAGGAACCTACTACGCTTTGGAATGGGCATCTAGCTTCATCTTTTCTGACTGACCGACCCCTTGACAATTCAAAAGTGCCTCTAATTGGTTGATTTGAAATAAATGCTTTGAGTTTGAGTTTAACACGCGCACGGCTCGATCCCTCAGGTTAAGCTACGCTAGCCAAAGTTGGTCAGTGGATGGGTGACCATCTACATATTATATTATACCGAGACTCCTCCGTGCTCAGCAAGCACGTTAAGCCGTTGGTCCCGGCTGTCATTCGTGGATCTTTGACAGTCGTTACGAGTTGTCAGAAGCCCGAAAGTGACACCAGTGGCACCAAGGGCATCGTATTACCCACTTGCTGGGTTGTGGAGGTCAGATAGGCAGTCGCTCCATGTAAAATACTGGTATTCAGTTGCATCCGGTTAGACTGGAAGCTGACCGCAACATAGTTGGGAAAAGGCTAGGCAGCGTGGGACCAACGTTTTAGCGTGCTTTCCGAGGCACGGAGGAGTCTCGATATGTAAATATGGTCACCCATCCACGGACCAACCCCGGCAAGCGTAGCTTAATATGATGGATCGACCCGTGCGGCTGTTATTACTTAGCCACCAGCTCTACCTACCACTTTACAATAAAAGTCGTGACAATATTACCCGTTCGATATTACTACAAAAGGTAAAAGTGCTCTACACAAGGACGTCGCGAAGGTGAACGCCCTGCGGTTGCATTCTCTATGTAGAGTATGTAGAGCTACTCTATATATGTAGAGTTTTATACCAAGTGTTATTGTTCGTTTATATCCGAGTTCTAGAACTTACGAAGCGTGTTTTGTTGAAATTAAAATTCATAGGTCTGTATTTTTATGCAAAAGCTAACTTGAAAGTACCTAAATTAATAAATTCCTATTAATAAAAACAAACTATTGTAATAACTTAGTCCGTGCAAAAGTTTAAATTCCCTAGCAAAGTCTCATGTTGGCTGTTGTGGTTTCATATTGAAACGACAACATTTACTCATAATGAGTACATATAAAACAGAATAGGCATTCAAAAACGGAAGCTGTCAATTTTGTTTACACTATTCAAGTTTCTTTCGCTCTCAGCCATGGTTAATCGAAGACTTAATTATCCTCTCTCTCATTTAAATCAAAGACTAACTAATCCCTCTCTCATTTCAATTAAAGATTAACTATCCCCTCTGTCATTTAAATTAAAGATTAGTAATAGTAATATTTATTTTCACTTCAAACTTATTAACTAACCTCACTTTCATTTAAATCAAAGACTAACTATATTATCCCCTCTCTCATCTAATTCAAATACTAACCACCCCCTCTCCCATTTAAACTAAAGACTAACTATCCCCTCTCTTATTTAAATCAAAGACTAACATTCCCTCTTTCATTTAAGAGGATAGGCAGTGTCTGCTTATTACAAAATCTGCCAAAAATGTTTATTAAAATACCTATTTCTTGCATAAAATATCAATCAACTCAGCCTAACGCAGTCCACCAGTGGACATAGGTCTCTTCCGATTCCCACCATAACATCCGGTTATCCGCCAAATGTAGTAAATTGCTGTTATTCTTTATTTCCCTATGGACATTACGTTATTGTTAAATAACTAATTTGTTCATAGAAGTATACACAATGATAGGAAGTGCCACCGTATCGTGTATCAGAGTCTATTGTCTTGTGTAGTGGTGGGCAAGCATCGGCAAAAAATGTCGATAGTTTTTCATATCATTTTTATTCAAAAATAAAATTTTACATTTGCATTAACAAAAACATACCATCACAAATAATCACGGGTATTGTTACTTTTACTTGTTCGATTAACACCAGACTTTAAAAGTCTGAACAAATCTCTGATTACTTAACCTACATTAAATGTCATAATACTTATTGTGATGGAGTGTCACTGCCATAACCAATCATACGTCTAAATTACAGTTAATTTCTCGCTTGATGGCAATAGGCTCTCTCCTTCATAAATGGGCCTTAAACAGAACTTACGTTATGTGGTTATACCGTACCTAACCTAACCTACGCTATAAGCAGAACTCTGTCTAATCCTGCGGGGAATACAGGCGTGGTGTTGTGTTATGTTATGTTAATTGTCAACCAAGTCTTATATTCATGTATTACGTGCCTAACTATCTCTTTTTTTTAATATTTAAGCACTTTTATGTGCCAAATTGAAATAAATTATTTGACTTTGGCAGTTGGCACTAACTGCCATAAAGAAAAATAGACGTTGTTCAGACATTTGACCACAAACCACACAATTTCAATTGCTGCCTTTTAAGCCGGAGGTAGATGACAATCGTACCTCCGTCATATAAATAACGTATAGTTATAAATTCTGCTTATCCCCCAAGGTTAAGCAAGCGACAGTGTACATTGTAAATACTTTAGTAATGACCACTAAGAGAAGTTAGCCTTCTACTGATTGTTGACGGTATTTCAGAAATGTGCCATAGTTATGTCTATGTATAGACTGGGTTTATAGGAGATACAAATAATTGAGCTCTTTTTCCTTAAGACACTATAAAAATATATCAAAATAAAAATAACTGTAAATCACAACTAATAAATTCCAACAAAACCGGAATAAAATCAATGGAAACAGAAAAATAATCTTAATAATTACATGCTTTTCAGCCTAAAATAACCTAAAAATGTAAGTATTATAGTTGTTATTATATAATTTAAATTTTAAAAAAACGATGGTATTATTAAAATAAGGGAGACCTTTGCCCTGCAGGACACAATTGACTCATAATATTAATCATATTATTAATCATGTTTGTACATTTTTGCAACTATCAACAAACCAAAAAGTAAAAAAATCACATTACTGACAAGGTTTTTGCTAGGCTTCTTTTTATATTTCCCAACTGCAGAGGTCAGGAAAGAAATAATAAAATAGGCAGTTAAGTTTCGCAAAAAAATATTATACAATAGTGTGAATTCGCCTAAATTAGTTTCGTCTCTTTTTATGGAGTTGCATGCAATAACAAAAATTATGCAGTTTTTTTATTTATGCATAATCTGCAAAGGAAAAATATTATCATTTGACCACTAATATAATTTTTTTCTTTACTTCTTATTCAGTAAACATGACTGACTGTTTTAAATTTTGCCTTGTACGATATATTTTGTGCAATAATTTATTTGATTTCTTAGCATCATGTGTAAGGTTTGCTAATTTTTTATATGTTTACCATAAATTAATCAGCAACAGCTACACATTAGAAATAAAAATAAATTATTTAACAGGAAAATCACACCACTATCCAACATGAAATTTTATCAAAGGTCAAAGTCGATATTATCGGAATAACATATCGATAAACACGTCCCATCACTAGCTACAACAACACAAGGTCTTACATTTCACTTTACTCAACATGGAGTGACGTAAAGGGAGTGCTGTTTTTATGTCTGTCTATGATAGTCATTAATTAATGATTATGTATTGCAACACGGAAGGCCTAGTGGCTAAATAATAACGGCCGCACGGGTCGAACCGTGGATGGGTGACCATCCATTAAGCCGTTGGTTCCGGCTGTCATTTATAGATCTTTGACGGTCGGACGGACGGAAAGCTTGACAACCAGTCTTACCAAGGGATATTGTATTACCCGGTAACTGGGTACTGGAGGTCAGATATGCAGTCACTCCATGTAAAATATTGATATTCAGCTGCATCCGGTTAGACTGGAAGCCGATCCCAACATAGTTGAGAAAAGGCTAGACAGATTGATTGTAATATTGTGTTTTCAATTAATTATCGAAAGAGACACTGAACTGATGGTGGAAGCTGGAAGTATTTTTGCACAGAGATCAAATTGTTAGTTTTTTTGTAGGAGGTAATTTCTGGAGGTGCTGATACGATTACAAAAATGATTTCCCATATAGATAAAAAGTTACACTATTACCAAATGTCATAGGATATTTTATATTATGGTATAGATGACTTCCATGCGGACGAAGTCGCGAGCAGAAGCTAGCTTAAAATATCTGCGTATTTAAAAGTGAAGGCAGAATTTTACCCACGTCAAAACGACACCTTGTCTGTCCGCTGTCTTACCCAACTGCTGTCCGACTGTGACAGCGAAGACAGGGTTATGCTTTTATCAAAAACTTGAGGTTGTGGCTTCAAATCCGTGCAAGTACCAATGTGACTTTTCCAATTCATATATCTTCTGAGTTGACCTTGGACATTACTGACATGGATTTGTGCCCGGTTGATGGCAATAGGCTCGCCCCCTAAAACATAACTGGCGAAATGTGGGTGTACTATAGGTATACATCTGCCTAACCCTACGGGGTTACAGGTGTGTTATGATGTATTAAAGAGGCAATGATGTCGACAAATTATATGAACCAATGTTTTCTTTGTTCTCAGGTGGAAGTGGCAAAATGAAGCGGTCCCGGCACAGATGGGTGGGATTAAGCTTATTTTGTAAGTATATCTATGTATTTACTGCCTTCATATGTGTCATCATCATCATCATAATCAGCCTATTAATGTCCCCACTGCTGGGACACAGGCCTCCTCTCTGTGAGAGGGAGTGGGCTATAATCTACCACGCGGACCCAGCGCGGATTGGTAGATGTCACAAGTCTTCGAATTTTTGGTTCTGAGATATGCCGATTTCCCCACGTGAGTTCCTTCACCGTTTTGAGAGCACTGGTGATAAAATTATTTACATAAATTAAAGCGCCTGCTTGGGTTCAAACCCAAAACTCGTAAGTCGGGGCGTTACCCCCACCACTACCCTCAGCGTGCTTCTTTTGTGTACAGTCAAGAAAAGTAAATAATTTTAAGTAATTACGCACACGATAAGCTGAAGTGGCAGTGGGCTGGCCATGTTTGTCGAAGGACCGATGGTCGGTGGAGCAGACGAGCCCTGCAGTGGAGACCGCGTATCGGCAAGCGTAGTGTGGGACGCCTCCCAGCTAGATGGACCGATGGAACTTAAGAAGGTGGCTGGGACAGACTTGATGCGGAAGGTGGAGGACAGTGTGTTGTGACGCAGCCTTGGAGAGGGCTATATTCAGCAGTGGACTGCGATATACTGAGTTAATTTTGATTGACGCTCGCTATAATCATAAATTGTCTCGGGAAAACGTGTTAATTTCTAATCGTAGACTGAAAAACTTTAAACTGTTCATCGATTTAACAGTAGTCATATTCACGTCACAAGCAGGTGTTACTATCCGGTTTCAACCAAAACCTCATAATGATATAACATCTAATTCTGTTAAAAAATATATAAATACATCATGTAGATAAATATATTAAACAAGTATGCCAATTCTTGGTAGGATACTTAATACTTAATGTCATCAGCGAATTTGAATACTGAGCCAAGGTCAAATAAAACTATAAGGAAGGAGAAGACAATCTAATTTTAGTATTTAATGCTCAATTCGCACGCGTAGACCTTGGAAAGATCTAGAATGAATTTGGAATAGGCTAAGACTAGTAGGCTGGGGTTTAGTGGAGAGAGAAGTAGTGAGTTTAGTGGAGAGAGAAGTAGTGAGTTTAGTGGAGAGAGAAGTAGTGAGTTTAGTGGAGAGAGAAGTAGTGAGTTTAGTGGAGAGAGAAGTAGTGAGTTTAGTGGAGAGAGAAGTAGTGAGTTTAGTGGAGAGAGAAGTAGTGAGTTTAGTGGAGAGAGAAGTAGTGAGTTTAGCACACACATCAAGCTAAACATGTTGGGCTTGTTTCTCAAAAGGGTTATGCAGGGATGTACCTATAGTACACCCACATTTTTCGCCAGTTATGTTTAAGTCCCATGTAATAGGGGGCGAGCCTATTGCCATCAACCGGGCACCTATCCAGGCTCCGGGCTCTACTGAGAAATCCCAGATGGGAAATCCAATAACAGTTTTCCCGACCCGTGAATCGACTCCAGGACGTCACGTCAGGACGCCGCTCCGCCCAGAGCGGGAGAAGTCATTTGATGATTTCCCACCCGAAAAAAAAAAAAAAAAAAACTTTTTACAAAAAAAATTAAAGCCGACTTCCAAAAAAAACCACTACAAAGTGAAAAATAACTTTAATTTCGGAAGTCGGTGTCTTTGTTTTTTATTTTCGTTTTTTGCCACCGACTTCCGAAATTAAAGTTATTTTTCACTTTGTAGTGGTTTTTTTTGGAAGTCGGCTTTAATTTTTTTTGTAAAAAGTTTTTATTTTTCACTTTTTAGTTGTGGTACCTACCCCACACAATATCCAATACCACTAACTGCAATAAATAACAGTGACAGGAAGTTATCATCATATCGTCCATATAAACTAAGTGGGAAAAATATGTATTATTGAAGCTAACTCAAAAACTATCTAAGCAAAGTCAATAAAATTTATATGGGACCACCTCGGGAGCTTACCCTTTCAAACAAAGAAATAATTTTCAAAATCGGTCCACAATTGGCGGAGATATCGGTGAACATACATAAAAAAAAAAAAAAAAAAAAAAACATACATAAAGTCGAACATAGAACCTCCTCCTTTTTGGAAGTCGGTTAAAAAAAAAAAAAGGACGTCATGCTCAGCAGTAGCGCTTACCATTACATCAACGAGGCAGTCTGGTTGCAACGATGCATATGCGCAGCTATGTTTAAGTCCCATGTAATATGCTTTAGACTTTTGAAATCATTGGCTTTAGATCTAACATAATGACAGTATATTGACGTGAACGAGCAAGGAGTACCTCGCAAAAGGATATTTTATTAATTGGAGGAGTTTATAAGAATGAGGAACTCGTAGCCAAGTAATAACAACCGCACGGGTCGATCCATCAGGTTAAGCTATGCTTGCCGGAGTTGGTCCTTGGATGGGTGACCATCTTTAGATACCGAGACTCCTCCGTGCCTCGGAAAGCACGTTAAGCCGTTGGTCCCGGCTGTCATTTGTGGATCTTTGACAGTCGTTACGGGTCGTCAGAAGCCTGAAAGTCTGACAACCAGTCTTACCAAGAGGTATCTGGAAGTTAGTTACTGGGTTGTGGAGGTCAGGTAGACAGTCGCTCCATGTTAAATAGCTGTATCCAGTTAGACTGGCAGCTGACCCCAACTTAGTTGAGAAAAGGCAGGGCAGATTGATATATGAAACAATAGATTAGGAATTTGTGTTACATAATTTGAGGTGCTGATGTCATATTTTATATCCTTGGCCTATTCTTGACCGTCAAATAAAATTAATAGGTGACCTATTAACCATATAAGCACATAATGTTCTCATAAATATAAAAATTTCCTAAATTAGCTAAATGTGTATGTGTGGTATGTGAGTAATTTTATTTCAAATATTATAATGTATACAATCTGATATCTTTATAGTGTTGTTTTTATATCGATAGTTTTGAGACGCTATCGATATTAGTTTTATATGTCACCAACTCGTCCTCTGCTGAGAATGGGCTTGAGCTAAACTGCCACCTTCAAAGCTCATGCCCGCCAGCCTTGCCGCCGTCAATGCCGCACAAAGCCGCAGAAAGAAACGCAAAGAAAATGAAGGCGCAAAAGAAGGAGGCACGTGCCGCGCGGTAAGAGCCGGCGGCCATGTCGCCGGCTCTGTGTGTAGGAGCTATTAGGAATTTATTAGTAACAGCCCGGAGTTTGGAAGTCGGCGGTGTGATACCCCCGTGTCTCGGAGAGCACGTTAAGCTGTTGTTCCTGAGTCTGATCTCTCTTGGGTCATGTCGGATTGCCATCCCATCGGACTATGAGAATGAGGGGACAGAGAGTGCACCTGTGTCTGCGCACACACTTATGTACTATAATATCTCCCACGTCGAAGGCTAGTCTCCGTTTACGGTCTGGAGGACTGTATAAGAGAAGACGTGGTTTGTCCTTTCTAGGAAAATATCGATAGTCAAACTATCGATACTTGACACCACTAGTCTATGGCCTATATCTATATGTTAATTACCATAAGAACATTTCAGATGAGTTGCACCACAGTGTTTAGCTATCCAAAAGTCAAGGACTTGAAATGTTGAAACTTTAGCAGAAATGCCAAGATTTACATTACATAAATAGTCAATATTTAGCACATATAAGGATAATTTATGAAGCTGTTGATTGATTCATGAAACTTTTTGAATATCATAACATAACACCATGGTTATATTTAGCAAAGGGGTAGGCACAAGTGGAAGTACGGACCACTGATTATGACCAATATATTTTCCAAGAAGGTGTCCTCTGGAGTTTGTTTTGGTGTTTCTTCTCAGAGTAGTTGTATAGAAAATCTCCTCATCTATATAGTTTTAAAACATTATTGACCTACTTAAAAACAAAACTCACAGTACTCCACATAAAATATAAGTTTAAGGGCGAGCCCCTTTTACTGGGTACAAAATTACTAATTATTGATAGGTAATGGAAAATCCCAAATATACCTACTGTACCCGAACCGGTGCTCGAACCTCGGGCCCTAAGCTCTGCAAAAAAGCAGCTTTTTAATCCATATTTAATATTATAAATGCGATTGTATCTCTGTCTGTCTGTTACCTTTTTCATGCCATAACGGAGGATTTTGAAATTTGGCACGTAGTTAGACCACAACCTGGGTTAGGTTAGGTTAGGTTACACTTCGCTACCGTGGGATAATTTTCGGACGACGCCGCGGGCAGAAGCTAGTTCTTTATAAAAACCTGCGTGTTTCTAAATTGTATTTTACAAATACAACATTCATTACTGCTCCTTAATTTTTTTAGTTTTTGATGTAGATAGAATATACCTAAGTAGGTTACTTGTTTGAAATTCCAAACTCAAAGTTCATGTTTATTACCTTTCTTGTTACCAACAAAACCACAAACTACACAGCGAAGGTAAACACATTAATTCTCAGAACCACAGTGAACTTTGAGGATAATTTCAACAAAAACCTGTAGAGGACGTTTGTGTTGAAAGATATTTGACATTAATTGGTGAAACACAAGAATTAACCAAAGTAACAGTATTAATCATCTGCCCTCTTCCCAAGTATGTTGGAGTCGGCTTCCAGTCTAACCGAATGCAGCTGAAAACCATTATAGACATATCTCACCAGGACGCCATGATGACGTCGCCAGGTCGCGCTGCCAACTAAATGTTTACAGGTGGGTGGGTGGCTCACCTGGCGTCCGCTTGGTTACGGGGTCAACCATACATTTTGTTGGCGACGTGACCTGGCTAAAAAAGAGATTATGGCTCTTACTTGATTCTTGCATGGAGTGACTGCTTATCTGACCGTTACAACTGAGAATCACAATCCCATTAGACTGGTTGTCAGACTTTTTGGCTTCTGACTATGCGTAACGACTGTCAAAGATCTACGAATGACAGCCGGGACTACGGCCGGGACCGACCGGCGGTGTCACGTGCTTTTCGAGGCACGGAGGAGTCTCTATATGCTTGGCCACTAATGCTCTTCAATCGACTCATGCGGTTATAATGAACGACTTTTAATGATTTTATACTGAAGATCACGTCTAAACGAGTAGTGTTAATGATAAGGAAAAAATATTGTTAAATGAGAGCATTTTCTTAATAACTTAATATTTTAGATTATGTTTATATAACATAGTATAAGTAATTTGTAAAGCTATGTGAAACGCGGATAAAAACTGAAAATCACGCAAAATCTATCAAGCGTATTTTCCTGAAATCTTCACCATTTTAAAGATAATTTAATTTTTTTAATATAAGTACGTGTTTTATTAAAATACATTTTGTTTTCTTTATAATAAATTAATAATGCGTCTTATTTCGGACAGCGCTTCATGATAGGCGAGTCCTTTTACTGGGTAGACGTACGACGCGTTGCGTGAGCTCAGCACGGAACACACAAGCGAACCACTCAAGTGCATTGGCATTTAATGAACTCTTAACCAGGAGCCCCCCTGTTGAAAACTGTCCTTTATATTTACTTACAGGAATTACATCGTTCAATGTTGTTTATTTTACTGTTTTCAATTCTTCTTACCATGTTCAATTCTCTCTTGTTCCAGGTATTTCCGTAACCCTCCTGGCAGTTGAGTTACCCACCACGTCAGCAGCAAAGGCCACATCTCTCTTCTTCCCCAAGACTTCCACGTCCACCACAGCGGCGCCAGAAGAAGCTTCTGAAGATGGAACTGAGGTTAGTAAACCTTTATCATTAATTAGCTTCTCTCTTCGATTTCGTCCGCGTGATATTTCTTGTTCGCCCGCCCCATCCCGTCGAATCGCATCGCCCGCCCCATCCCGTTGGATTACATCGCATCGCCCTCGTTATAACTTCGTTTTCACGTAGCGTTCTTTCCGACTTTTTCTCCTTTTGCTCGGCTCCTTAGCCTAGCGTTGTTAAATAACCTAAAGCCTTCCTCAAGAATTAGAGCTATCAGAAGCAAAGAATTTTCCAAATGCGACTGGCAGCTCCAGAGATTTTACAACTGTGTTCCACTTTTCAAAATGTGCCTTAAAACAAAAATATAGGGTCAGCTGCTTTAAGATAATAAATAATAAAGTTTTAAATAATAAAACGTTTATTTCGGAACACACATACGACTAAGTAAAACCAATAATAGTTTGGAAATTCCAAAAGTGCACGCCTCATAACACACATTCATAAACGAAAAAGAAATTCAAAACATAGTTTCTAACAAAAATTAACAATTTATCACTTTTCATGAAGTATGTTTTGACTGCTGTTTTACCCATCAATATGGGTAAATTTCTAACCACGCAATCCTTACGTAATGTCAAAGACTATTTATTTAGATTAGATATTTACGTTGTGGGTTGCTAGGCAACACGATAGGTCAAGGTTGAAAATATTTAGATAAAGATATTATATTTTAGTTAGTATTTTATTAATTATAATTAAACTACTTTGAATAAAAAAGCCATTTTCAATAGGGTTCCTTTTATGGCCGAAACCAATGTATAAAAAAAAAATTGAATCAATTAATTGATTTTATCGCAAGCTACAATGTTTTCAAGCTTCATAAATTGACGGACAGGAATTTTTTTTCAACTATTTTGATGTTTTTTTCATTTCTCTTGCATTAAATCAATTGGTAAAAAGTACAGTATTAATCTCCATTTAATCATCTATACAATGGTATATAAATTAAGTAGGGACTGTGTACTAGCAGGAGTGTAACAATAATAACAGTTGCAGAAATGGGGCAAAAAATATTTTTCGATCGTAGAGCACACTCTAATGCTTCGCATTACGAGTCGTGCAAAACGATGATAGCTGCAAAAGTATAAACTGTAGCGCAGCTAACAACGCCCTTCCCCAGATACAAAATGGAATGATGTTCCACGCCAAAAGTGCAATAATTAAGTTAAATTTAGATTTAGTTAATTAATAATAAAAAAAAAATAAGATGAAAATAAAGATACAAAGACATTAAATTGATTAACAACTTAAATCTCTTTGTTTAGTTATGAGGTTTTCATCACAGACGCATACAACGTTCGCATTCTAATAATCTGTCTCAGTCTGTCAAAAATACTTGTAATTTACAAAGATTTTTGACAAGTTTTTTAAATTGACTGACGTGATTTTGAACGTTTCTAAATACTCTTCTCTACTATTCTTATGTTTTCCATAAATTGGAGACTATTTGAAATTTGTATTCGCTTTAAAGAAAGAGGGCGCTACTGTCCAATATTTCATTAACTTTAATGACGACGGTAGCAAAGATCAAGTAGCCTATTCCATTAACCACTTATAACCACATAGCTATAAATCTACCTAAACCCGGATATAAAATAAATAGTTTTATTCAAAAGCCTTCAAGGTTGTAAACTTTTATATTCTACAATGATTTATAACGTTGTTAAATATTAATAAGTTAAGCTGATCGGACGCGTGTTGGAGCGAAAGTTCTGTGAAGGCACGGTGATTTAATAAGTTAACATAACATAACATCATGCCTCTGAAGAAAGGGTAGGCAGAGCTGTATCAACAGAACCTATCGCAGTCCACTGCGGCCTCATAAGCCTCTCCCAGGCTGCGGCACAACACCCTGTCCTCCGTCTTCCGCATCCAGTCTATACTAGCCTCCTTTTGAAAACCTTAGAAAGGAGTAACTGGGGAGTATAGCTGGGGTCGTCCTACACTGCGTTCAGGCAGTTGTATAGTACTTCTTAATTTTGTCAGTTTATGTTACAAGTTCCATGTAGTTTTGGGTACAAATCCAGACTGGTTTGGGCTGTTACTGAGAATTTACTAATGGAAGAATCCAATAACACGTAGTTTGCCTGAGCTGTGGATTGAATCCAGGACAACAATCGTGTTTGTGGCCATAAACGAGCAATGAAGCAGCCACACTTAGGTACTTCCTAAGACACATAATAATTGTATAGGACCTAACTATTTGACAGGGTTTTGAATAAGCAACTTTCAGTAGTTCTCTTTTTCTTCAATTCGCTCTTGACAGACCGGTCGTGGTCACAATGAATTATGTCCCATCGCAGATGTAGTCGCTGACCCCCTCACTATCTCTCTCCATCTAGTGCTGTTAGATGACAGTCTGGTACATTCATTAACAGGGTATCCAACCGTGGATATAATTTGATCGGTCCACCTCATCGGTGACCTCCCGCGTAGCCTATTACCTTCCACACTGCCCTGCACCACTAGACGCTCTATGGAGTCGTTATTCCATCTCGAGACATGATCAAAGAACTTCAGTATTCGAGACAGTAGTAGTGTTGATAGACGCTGTTTGATGACGAGTTCTTGGAGTATGGAGACGTTTGTGCGGACTCCTGTTCATCCCAAGTATTCTTTAGTAGTAACATGAGAATAATTGTCAGTTTAACCACCCAACCCGACCAGCCAAGACTATCGCTTGAACAATTTCTTCAAGTGGTCTTTATTATTCGGAAGCGCTACTGCTGAATATGAGGTCCTGGGTTCGACTCTTTTTTGGCTGTAGTGGGTACTCGTCATGGACGCCCAGGCTGCCTCACAGATGAGCCAGTCTGGGCAGTGCCGGACTCTTACCGGCTAAAACCACACTCCTGCCTCACATTTCGCTATTGCCAATATTCGATTCCCGGGTTGGGCTCTCTCACAGAACATCTTTTCTGTGGGCTCTGTATTACATGGGACTTGAACATAACTGGGAATATTTGGGTGTGCTGTAGATAATACTCTGCCTACCTACCGGGGAACACAAGCGTGATGTTATGTTGAGTCTCATCTTTATTGACCTTTAAAGATTCTAGCTTCAGAAAACTATTATTACACTTTGATCCCTTTTGCAGGTAAAAACGTTGACATTTCCATAGCAAAATGTTCTTATAATATTCGTTCTTATTTATGCAAAGTTGACCTCAACATACATAGTGGGTTAAATGCTAAGAAGACGAGACCTAGATCTGAAAACATCTACAAACAATAGCTCATCATTATAAATCTATTTGCTCGTAAACTGTAATTTGACTTAGGTGACCTATCACGCTAGGTCTGCAGTAGAAACTAGATTTACTTACAGATAGGCAAGTTAAAGTGCCAAGGATGCGCTCAGCAACTCTTGAGCAATAGCTACAGAATCTTACAGTCAAAACGAGCTTCAAGCACGATAGCAGAATTTGAAGAAGATATTTTGATTTGGTCTCTGGTTGATAGGAGCAATAAATGTATTTTCATCACACCTATTCGAAAAACGACAAATGTCTACAGAGGATAGCGGGAGCTAAATTAAATTTGCTCCCATAGGAGTTTGAGCTTTCTCTCTTCTGATTGGTCCGCTCCGTGCTTCTCACGGATATCTATGGTGCTTCTTATAGATTTGCGCATTGTATTTGGAGGCATGGAGGCGCTTGCGTGTAGGTTTAATGTAAAAAAAAGTTTCAAGTAGGTAGGTACTCGTAACTTTTTATTTTTCTCATAGGTGAGTTTTGATTAGTGATGAAAAATAGTGTGTATCACTCGGGGACAAAATATTTTGTTCTCGGATGGCGTATATAAAATTCCTCGCTACGCTCAGAATAACGCCCTGGAAGAACAAAATATTACTTGTAACACAAATAACTATATTTGCAGCAGTATTTATTTATTTATTTAGAGGCGTAATTAGCGCTGCCGCTACAGCTGCAGAAAACCTGAAGCGGCAAAAGTAATAGCTTTATACGAATTATATTTTTGAGCCGTTTCGGGAACTCAAACTCAAAAGCAATTAAACCAGGCAAACACAGGCAGTTTTTAACTGCCAAGTCTGTCAGTCACAAATATGAAGCTAGTTGCTCATACCAAAGTGTAGTAGGTTCCTATGGAGAAGAACAGGCAAGAAACTCCATAGAGACTCTTCAAATAAAAATAAAAATTAAGGAAATATGACCAAACCTTCTTTGTTTTATCGAACATATTAATAATACTCTCCATTTCTAATTCCAGGCCGAAACCACAGCGGAAGGCGGCGAGACCAACGCCACCAGCAAATACATTGGAATCCCCCAAGTGGACTACGTCTACGACCCCAACCTGCCCCGAGAGCTGAACGGATATGACCTCTCCGACTACCCATTCTACTCGACCGTCCCCAAGCCAGAGTTAATAGACTTCAAGTGTGAAGGTCTACATGACGGGTTTTATGCTTCGATTCCCACTAAGTGTCAGGTAAGTCAAATGTTTTTCTAGAATCTTCAACAAACTGCCAACGTTTTTTGCGCAAAAATAATGAAGACCACCGTTATCTGAGGGCATTTGTAGCAACCCAGAGACAAAGCTCCTTGTGAAAAAAATTATCCGGGAAACAAGTGCAACTACAGGGTCAATTTAAATTAGCTAGTCAAACTTCGTATACGATGAGTTCGTGGCTAAGTAATAACACCCGCACGGGTAAATCCATCAGGTTAAGCTACGCTTGTCAGGGTTGGTCTGTGGACGGGTGACCATCTTTACATACCGAGACTCCTCCGTGCCTCGGAAAGCACGTTAAGCCGTTGATCCCGGCTGTCATTCGTGGATCTTTGACAGTCGTTACGGGTCGTCAGAAGCCCGAAAGTCTGTCTTACCAAGGGGTATCGTATTACCCAGTTACTGGGTTGTGGAGGTCGGATAGGCAGTCTCTCCATGTAAAATACTGGTATTCAGCTGCATCCGGTTAGACTGGAAGCTGACCGCAACATAGTTGGGAAAAGACTGGGCAGATGATGAGACAAAATCTTGAGGATTCCACTCAGAGAACTGATTTCAACGGCACTGGACCGAAAGGCACCTAAGCTGTTCCACTGACCGCACTGAAAAATTGATACAGCTTAGGTGCCGTTAGATCAAGTGTTGTTGAAATCAGTGCTCGGAGTTGAATACCTTGAAATGTTATTGTCATACTGAAACGAGGGTTAAGTCTGTTCTATCATTGCTCCATACTCACCCCACTTCCAATCTTCCAGGTGTACCACCACTGCCTGTACGGGACCCGCTACGACTTCTTGTGTGCCAACTACACCGCCTTCGACCAGAAGACGTTCATTTGCCAATTTGTGTCCGTAGTGGACTGCAAGAATTCGGCTAACTACTGGCATAGGTGAGTAACTAAGACCACTATTTTATATACTCCTTTCTATGATGATGGAGAACGAGTAAAGAAAATTTAATATGTCTAGCACACTCTGTGCAGTTAACATTGCTGACTAGACAGCTGTGTTGCTGGCAAGTTCGTTGCGCCGCTTCTTTGTAGCTACTGCACTAGAAAATGGTGAAGGACTGGTGTGCTGGGGCTTTGGGGGACTGTTTTATGTAATTTTGACGTTCAAAAATGCTGATTTTCAGCCTAATTAGACGAAAAGTCTTTTTTCGATTTTTGATTAATAGTATTGAGTGTTGTTGTAATTATTGTTGTAGTCATAGAAAGTTCGTGTCGACACGAGATATGAAAGGGTTTACTACCGGCTTTTTAGGTGTCTTTTAAAGCAAATCAGATGATTTATCGAAACAAGACGTACAAGAATCGCTTATGATAATGGCTAGCCAATCAGCGTCGTCTGATAGTGGTGTTAAATGCGCTAGATGTGAGGAGGTGTAAAAATATAAAAAAACTGGAGCATTTGGAACAAATGGGAACCTTTAGTCTGATTGACCATTGAGATACAGAAGCTTCAGTGGAATTTTAAATCCCTTTTTTCGCAAAATGTGGGAATTGTTTTCAAAAGTACCTATACCTAATATGCACATCGTGATTTGTAAAACCAAGAACAACAAAGTCACGACTCAGCCACATTGAAAGTACCATTCCCTTCTTACCAAGTTTATAGAATAATTGTATAAAGTGTTTGTAAGACCTAGGTAATTTATTAGTTTAAGCAGTGGATTTAAACCTCAGTTTCAACTTAGTAAAAAAAATATACAAAAAATAATAATTTTATTATGGAAGTCAAACCTAAACGAAAATCTATCTGACTGTTTGCAACATTCTTTCGCCTGATCTGTTGAAACTAAAAGAGCTTGGAGAACCGTGTAGGCACCAAGTTTCTTATCTGCTAAATCTCATGAAAATCAGTTCAGTAGTTTGATAGATGACTGATTTTTGCATTCATAACAACGTATAAGGTGGAACTTATCTAAGATATTTACAAAGCAATATAATTTATTTAAACCACATTCTACAAAGTAGATTGTCATGCGGTTTAGTAGTTCTAGGAAATAGCGCAGTACTTATTGTTCCTAGGTCACAAACGACAATGCTAATTTACTGCTGTGGCAGAACATAAATCGAAAGTTGGTTATTCGATTGTTGGTTCTACTGAACGACTGCTGAACTTGAAGTCCAGGAAAAAAAATCAGCTGGGCATCATTGAGTTACCTATAAGAAAGTTTTTAAGTTGACTGGTAGAAAATGCCTGTGGCATTAAGTCTGCATCTGTACATTTCTGTGCTTGAAGTATTCAATAAATAAATAATAACAGTGTGGATTCTGCAGTTGAATCCAGTGAATGGCTCGACCAGACTATACCTGCTCGGGGCAATGCAGGCGTGATTATTAAATTAAAAATTAAATTATTTATTTATATTTCAGACATAATTCTAGTCCATAGTTTCTGGTTACATAATACATACATTAAAGTTCTAAACAGATCAAATTGTGATTAATTAAGTTTAAATATTGATCGATTCATTAAAAATTTTAGTTAACATTGACAAAAAATTATCAAAATGTCAGAATCGTATAGAAATAATTTGTAAAATGTTATAAAATGTCAAAATATTAAGCATTAAAGTTATTTAAATTGTATACAAAATAATAATATTACAAAATTAATGTTAATTTAAAATATATGTTTTTCCAGAAACGATGCTCTCTACCAAGCAACGACCACAACCACACCAGTGCCACCACCCACCACCACGACCACGACCACCACCACTCAGCGACCACCGCGACCAGGCCGCAGGCGACCAGCGTACAGATATGATTATGAAGACGATGATTATTACTATGCTAGGGATGATTATGATTATGAAGACAGGTGCGTAGCATCACATAATTATTTCTTTATAATACTTTCATACGTTTTTGACATTGCTATTAACTTACGCTCTCAGAGATGGCCCTTCAAAATACTCAATCATTAATTTGATGGACAAATATAAATGGAAAATAAAACGATTATTCATCAAAAACTTGCAATACAATGTGACATGTTCGATAAGCCACACACGAATTGTAGCTCAGAATGAATTTAAGACCTTTATATTTAAAACCTTGTATGTACCATATTTTATGCAACATAAAGAAAATTATTAATATTAGAAAATAATTAGCAATGGCATTAAACAATCAAGTTTATCTTCAATACAATATCGTATATTATATCTACAGTTGTTTGTCTGCAAAACTAGTCAATGTTATAATTAACATAACCAATTACATGAATATATCAAAGATAATCAATGGATCTGTTTATATTTTTAGAAGGAGACCCAGACCCCGCAGGCCTGGCAAGAAGAAGAGGCCACCAGTAGACGACTATGAAGATGATAGGTATGTATTCATAGCAAAAGTAATAGCTATCACAGTGTTCATTCATTAAGAAAATTATATAAAGATACGATTTCGAAGGCGATCACAGACCACACCGACGTGGCCAAATGCTGCAATATCGCCATCTTCGGAAGCGTTTTCACAGAGTTACATAGAAACCAATAGTGTCGCTAAATTAAATTAAATTTTATTTCATAATCCTAAAACATAAGAAGAGAAACATTTACAATGTATTACTATATGTAACTACATAGTATCTTTAAGTATTAGACTAGTACAATATGCTCAGTTTTGTGAAACTGCAGACACCCGAACTAGGATGAGTCCTGTATCTCAAGTGTCAGCGTTCCCTCCTACCGACCAGGCACATTGTGAAGCTAAACTTATTTATAGGTGTTGGCTAAGGTCGGTCATTGCGATTTGGGCGGGTGGTTGGAGGTCAGTGGTCGGCTTCAAATTATACCTTATAGTAGCAATAGTCCAATTGAATAGTCAATTCATGATTTCGTACTCTGTTTCACTACTTGACATGAACTCATCTAAGCTATTCTCCTGACCTAATCGATTCCTTCGTCAATTAAAGTAATTAGCCAAGTTATTTCAAAAAGTCATTACGAGTATAAGTAGAAATTAAAGGAAACCCAATACGTAAAAATATCCTTATCGATAAAATATCTTTAAAATATTCCAGATCATACGAACGCCGTCCAAGACCAAGAGACGAGGAACCAGAAGACGATTACGAAGAAAGAAGACCGTACGACAGAAGACCAGCGAAAAGACCAGCATACCCTGAGAGGAGACCATACGATGATGAAGAGGATAGACGTCCTACTTCAAGAAGACCTAGACCGAGACCCAGGGATGAAGAAGAAGAAGCAAGATATAGGCCTGATGATGAGGAAAGACCTAGAGTGGGACTGAGAGATCAGAACAGAGAGGATAGGCCGAAAAGGCCAAGACCGAGAGATGAGTATAGGCCTAGAGATGAAATTAGGCCAAGGGATGAAGTCAGACCAAGGGATGAAGTCAGACCAAGGGATGAAATCAGACCTAGGGATGAAGTTGTGAGGCCAAGAGTTGAATCAAGAGTTCAGGATGAGGTACGGCCTCGTGATGAAATAAGACCACGTGATGAAATCAGACCTAGGGAACCAATAAGGCCTAGAGAAAAAATAAGGCCACGCGACGAAATTAGACCAAGAGACGAAGTTGAGCCTCGTGACGAAATAAGGCCAAGAGATGAAATCAGGCCACGTGACGGAATCAGACCAAGAGATGAAATCAGGCCCCGTGATGAAATAAGACCTCGAGATGAGATCAAGCCCAGGGATGAACCTTCCCGCGAAAGACCTGAAAGAAGACCTATTAGGGAAGAAGCAGAAATAGAAGAAGAAGTAGTAGTAGAACAAAAGACAGTCAGACCATCCAGGCCAAGAGAGGACAGGTTTTCCGAAGGACGAACGTATAGAGGAGGAACCCCTTTTAAAACTAGGGACAATAGGCCATACACAAAGAGTGATTTTGTCCAAAGACCATACGATGACAGAAATGAAGAGAGGAGGGATGTGCCAACTGCACCCGAAACTCCAGCTACTACCCTGGTAAAACCAAATGGTTCTGGTCTTTTCGGCAAACCTAGAATGCCTCCGAAGATTAAAAGACCAGTTCCAATAAACGAAAAAGATAAATATGATTATGTACCTATTGCTACTACAAAAGCTCCTCCAAAAGTAGATGATGATGAATATTATGATTATGAGGAAGATGATACAAGTAGACCATCGTCTTCTGGAAAGACGAGCATAGTTCAGCAAAGACCAAAGCTTGAGCCTGTAGAAAAGGAAAGATTTAAGCCCACAAGACCACATTATTCGGGTAAAGGAAGAAAAACCAAAAGACCAATAGACTATGAAGAAGAGGTTTATGATGAACCAGTGAAATCTCAAAAGTATACCTACAATCAGAGAGCTAAAGAAGAGAGAATTAAACCTAAACCTGTACCAGCAGACGATGAGTACTATGATTATGAAGAAGAAAAGAAAGAAAAAGAGAGATTCAGAGCAGGAGAAGACATTACAAGTAAAATTAAAGACTTGCGACCAAATGTGAAGGTAGTTAAACGTCCTTTTTTACCCTCTAGGGGTGGAAGCCCGTACCTTCCCCGCGGACTACAACCTGTAGCGGGAAGGGATGTCTCAGCACCACTTAATACCACCCCGAAACCTACCACCACTTCTCCTAAACCCACAACTACGCCTACCCCTACTACTACCACTTCTACCACTACCACTACTACTACTACTACACCTAGCACCACTGTCACTACAACTACAACTACCGAAAAACCCACAACAACAGTCACAACTGAAAGAACAACTACAGAAGAACAAAAAGATGAGTACGAAGAAGAAGAATATTACGACGAAGAAGATATAGATTACGATAAGAACAAGAAAGAAACTACAACAGTTGTTGTGACAACACAACCTACAACTACAAGAGCAACAGCAACAGTTGCCCCGACAACAGCAGAACCAACAACACAGGAACAAAAAGCTAAAAATTTAGCTTCAAAAGTTCTCCAAGTATACAACGATAACTACGAAGCAATTCGTGGTAAACTAGAATCTACATTATCACCTGGAGACTATATAAAACCTTACTTAGCTACAGCTACACCCATAGTCTCAGATAATCCATACAGACAGTCAGAATACAAAAAAGACGTCAAACCTAAACCAGAAATATCAAAGCCTTACACTGCAACAGGAAAACCATTACTACCAGAGAACATATCCATAAAACAGAATCTAGCCGACAGTATAGAAAACGATTATGATGTCAGGTTCAATGAAGCTTTAACACCAACTTTGCCCGTAAGCAGAGTACCATCTGGATTTGTTATTCCATCAGATAGAGATTATACTTTTTCTAGATTTAGGAATAACTTGCAACCAGCAGATCCACAGTATGCTGCGTCGGATATATCGAGTTACCAAGTCAGAAAACGACCTCAAGTTTCCGGGGTCAGTATAAGGACGCCGTCTTCTTACTATATACATCCCCAAAGGCTGGTGTATCAAGATGATCCTTCTCATAGGTATCCTAGACAGCTTTTTTATAGGTCTGTAGACTTTTATTAGAGTTACTGGGCATATGAAAACTTGTAGGGTAGTTTTGTGATGATCCGATGGGTGTGGCAACATTTTTGTGAAGGTAGATTGGAAGTTTAAGAATTTGATGTCAAAATTTATGAAAAGGTAGATTGATATTTTTTTATTTTAAATCTATGCTGATTCAGTCCATGTTTTTTGACGAAACAACGATCAATTGGAATTATTACAAACCGACTTTATAAAAAGAGCTAAATTATTATGGATTTTATTTGATCAAGAGTAAATATTACTTGAAAATTCAGGATCTCATAACATAGCTGATACATAAAAAAATGCAAAAGTAGAAAAGTATATTTTAATACTTAAAAAAAAACCAGGAAGTAATTAATGCATCAAATGTTGCACATTCGGACAATTTTGTTGTTTTCAACAAAAAATATTATACCCTACAGGTTTTCGTATAAAGAAGTACATTTAAAAGATAAGTCAATTAAGTAAAATAAATTATGTTAAGAAAACTAACTATTTTCGGAACATTGTCGACCACTGCCAATTTTTTAATTTATAGAAATTAAAAGAAAAATATTTGTGTAATAAAAAATACTCTTAGTTACCTGTATTTTTAAGAAAATTTCAAGTGTTTTTGTGATCGAGAAATCATAATTATGGCATGATTACGTTGATGACATGTCAGTTTGAATGTCACTAGCGCGTCAGCTGAGCATTGGTGTAAGGTTCGGCCCCAAGTCGGGCAAATTTTTGTTGAAAATTGTCTACATTTATAAAATAATTACGGCGTTTAAAAAATCTTTTAATAATGCCAAGAAGACTTTAATAAAAAAAATGCATTATTCTTCGCTCATTCTTTTTCTCGATTACATTCTCACTCAAAATATTTGTACATTTTATAAATACGAACAACATTTTTTTTATTTTGTACACAATAGTTTTAAGGAGACTTTCCTATAATAAAAAACTATGTAAAATAAGTTACGGTTTTCTTTTCTACCACCTGCATAGACTACATATAGAGCACGGAGATACCTCGGCGTCATAGACAACACTTTGCATACAAACCAAGCGTGTCACCGTTTATTCGTACTACGACACCAATGACGAGAAACTGATGGCTTTGAAGGAGTTCTGTGAGACCGTGACAGAAGATTTGCGCTCAACGCACTTTCGGCGACACGAGTTTTTTTAGTACTGCTGACACTGCTGGGCGGCGCCGCCTCGCCGCCGATGTGTCGGTGTTGTTGTAGGTACAGTACAAAAATTTTCTTAATGACCCTCGGCAATCATCGCATTGCTACATTACCACCTTTCCTTCCATGTATAAAATAAATCAGTTAAAATAGTATTAACAACTCTTTACAACGTTATTGTTTTTTATACTAATCCTCTTAAGGGGTCATTGTACTCATCATTATGAACAACTTTCAGTATGGCACCAACGCTGAAATCGGGAAACAAAAATCAGCTGTTCCGTACATTTATGTTCGCATATCTCGTCAAAATGTAGGAAACAGCTGATGTTTTTTAAGCAGCTGATAGAAATCCCTCGACTGATGAATCACGAAGTTTGTCCAGGGACATTAAGAAAATAGTTGTACTGTACCTAATAAACCTCCCCACCGACCTAATGAGAGGAGATAAGGAACCCTCTGGTACAGCAAGCGAGCAAAATGGATTTGTTAACATCAAAGCAAAAATATAAAATATGTCTAGTTATACAGATAAAGCTGTGAACTCGTCAAAAAAAAATTACGTCCGACTGTAGGCCGCTAAATGCACGCATACTAGAAAAGCAGTCGCACCGCGTCATTATGACGCGGTGCGACTGTAAGATGTATCTGTCAAGTAATAAAAAAATAAAAAAATTGCAGAAAAAAATGGATTGACTTAGTTCTTTTGCAGCGCGACACGATCTAGACATAAAATAATCGAAAATAACATTTTTAAGAATTATTTGGATATTTTCTAAAAGAGTATAACTTCTCAAAAGAAGGTCAAAAACAAATCATTCAGGCCTGAAGAGAAAAAAAAACAATAATAAAATTAAAATTGTTCTATATTTTCTTTAAACTATAATTATTACAAACACATACAATTAACACTTAATAAAATTATTATATAGGGTGTTTCGTAAGGCGATGACAATTATAGGGCAAAAGAAATCATAACAATCATTTAAAAATTACGATCAACATTTTTTTCTATAACACACACTACGTGCAAAATGGTGATTAAAGTTAGACTTTCACTTAGGTTTAAAATACTAATCAGTTGCATTACATTATTGACAAAACCACAAAAAAGATGCAGTTGCATCTTCCTTTTAAATATTGAAATCGCTTTACAAAATACCCAGTAAACTTATTCTAATATTCTTAGAAACTTAACTTATAAAATATCGTTTTACAAAAATACAAAATTGGAATTATACAAAATCCGGAATTTAATACACAACACCAAAATGGAATTATGAAAATCAATCTTTCACTTTAAAATTGTTTGAAGTGAAAAGTCCTTTAGCGGCGTTGTGCACTTTTTTGGGATGGGTAAAAAATGCTAAACTCGCTTCAGGACACGTGATCTGATCGAAAATTCGTAAGACGTGCATGTTTTTGTTGACAGCGCAATCTGTTTTATTTTTTTAGAATTTTTTAAATAGAATTACAACTTTCGTTCTTAGTGCACTTTTTTCACATTTTTCTGAGATTTTAACAACAAAATAATTACACACAGTTTTTGGTCAAATACTTATCACAGTCTAAACCTAGAAAGACATAATATTATTATGTTTACAACAGTTTTAAATCACCAGTAACTAAACTAAAATATTGTCATGTAATTTGTCAAAAAAAAACTAATTAAGATTAAATATCACCGATTCTTAAGTTAATAATGCTCTGCTGTATACATTTTAATAAATCACAGCCATTGGTAGACTTAGAGCCAATTTATAGAGCAACAACAATGTCATGAATTCAAGACAAGCTTAATTTTTAAGAACCCGTTTTTAAGCGCCTGATTTTGGGTCAAAACCTGACTTGATTGTGACTTTTTCAATGTCATAATGTACTTTTTAAGTTAATGTAAGACACCACTCACTGATGAAGGAAAACATCGTGAAGAAACCTGGACTTAGAAGCATGGAATTGCCAACACACAATGCGCATGATTAATGCGCGTTCCTTCTCTGTATGAGAAGAGGCGTTTTGTCTGCAGTGGGACAGTTCACCAGCAGGTTCTATAATGGACACATTCAATGGTAAGCTTTGAGAAATTCTGCTGGTACTAGGATCAACGTCAACCTAAGTCCGACAAGCTGATTATCTGGGTCTGCAGGATGTGACAGCAACTTTAATCCAATAGGGAGCCTAACAGCAACCTGGTATTAACGGTGGGCATCCAATCACACATCATCAACCAATTACATTAAAACCATAACCAGAAGTCAACCAATCAGAAGCTAGAGTTCTCAATCTGACTATTGGAGCGATGCTTCAACCAGCTCTCAGGAATACCACTAGATTCTTCACTGTATGCTCCATTCTGGATTCCAGTCTTGGTTTGCTGAATTTCTTTCTGGTCACTGGATTCCTCTCGGTGGAAGATCCGGTTGACGGGGTATTGGAGGAAGTAGAAGATGAAGGTGGAAGACCAGATGAGCAGCTGGTAGAGGCAGACCTGCCACCAGGTCATGATGCCGAAGACTGCGTACAGCCAGCGGTGGGAGAAGAAGTAGATTGAATAGTAGCTGGAAAATAAAAGGTACATTATTTAATTGAGTAACTTATCATTGTTTATAAGTTGTAGACACTGTGATAGACAGACAGGCCGACTCTGTGACTTTAGTCAGTAGTAATAATAAGTAGGATAGGATGTCTTTCAAATGAAATAAAGAGACTAGTTCTTAGGCGCCAGAATTATATGAACAAGTTCGTTCGGGTAAGTAATTATACTCGTAGCTAACATAACCTATTTCTGGTGCAGTAAATTGGCTCAGGCATAACTTCGCGGAAATCCATTATAAAATACAATAGCCGACGTGTATACGTAGCTCTGCGTTCGGCGCTTGTCGTGGCAACACGTCGAGTCCGGATTCACAACAAGTCAATCGTCATCCTGAGCATGCCTCGTTGAGAGTTGAAACACGTGTCGATTTCTTATAGGGTTCTTTATAACTCGTTAAGAACAGTTAAGCGAATTAGGTTACTAAATATACATCGTCTATTGTATTTTATTTCTGGTGCCACAAACCGTGCATGTTCCGCTTTTAAAGGCCTTAAGCAGTGTCGATAACTGACACCAGAAACACTAACACAACATTTAAGATATTGCAATCCCTTTGGTATAACATTGGTGCCCATCGTTTAGGCCACTTTACTATTTGCAAACTTTTATTTTAATTATGTTATAGATTGACAAACAGGCCAAAGACCAACCAGATAGAAATCGGCACCTAATAAACCGCTTTGTAAAGAAACCATCACCTACTCCGTGTCACCAGGGAGCCAAGTCTACTAATTTACAAACGTCATAATGGTGTCACGATGGTGAGTTTTTGACAGATTTTGTATGGCAAATCTGTCAAAAACTCACCATCGTGACACCATTATGACGTTTGTAAATTAGTAGACTTAGCCCCCAGGGCGTTTGTCAATACCTTGTTCATCTAAGTACCTAACATAACATTTTTTTTTTTTTTTAAATTATGTTTTGTTATGCCTTTTAATTATTAACTTTCTTTATTTTTTATTCATATAGCGGCAACAGAAATAGGTATGTACCTACATAATCTGAGAAAATTTCTAGTGCCTACATACGATTTATTAAATACAGCCCGCTGACAGATAAACGGACGCGAACGACAGCGAAGGCTTAGTAAAAAAAAAACTGGGCAAGAGCGAGTCGGACTCGCGCACCAAGGGTTCAGTAAGAAGCTTCATTCGTATAGGTACCTAAATAGTTCTGTGCCCAGAAACTAGTCCTCTAAATTGTATGAGCGCCCATACAACTCAGAGGACTATCTTAATTGGCGTCAACTATGTATGTATGGGACACCCTTTAATTTTCAACTGTACTCATGTAGAAATGCTTTCGAAGTCTTTTCAAAATACTCTTTTAAACTTTGTTATAACATAAGTAATACTCACACAATAGCATACAAAACTCCCGCCCCACCAGTCAGCCACAACTCCAGCTTAAAATGCGTGGGATGTCTCCTGGCCTGCAGCACCGTCTCGATCAGCACCACGACCGTGATGTTGGTGTGCACGCAGTGGTTGAACCACCAGGGCACCAGCTGGTCGTAGACTTCCGGGAACACCAGCTCGCGGTCGATCCAGTAGAGGGTCCAGAACATTGTGGTAACGAACTGAAAGGAAAGAAATTGAGAGGTTATTGAAATGTAAGGGTAGTGGTGTCGCCGATATCCGGCCACCGTAGGCGCGGGCTTGCAGACGGAGAGGAATGAGTAGCTCGCCGTCCGATAAGAACCAGGCCTGGGTCGACGGCGCGTTGTGTTCCACGCGCGCCTTAAAGAGATGTCTGCACAACTGACGGGGTCTGCTAGGGCCGATGTCTGCCGGGGTTGCGGGAAAGTCCTAAAGGGTTACCGTGGCCCCTGGCAACGTACAGGCAACTGAAGGAACACGGATGGGTTTTAGTCAGTAAGAGTCTGACACGCCCTCTTGCTCCGCCCAGAGCGGGAGAGTCATTTGATGATATCCCACCAAAAACATTTTTGTCTAGGTTAGGTGATGCTAATTTTACCCAATAATTTGGTTGAGAAGACCAAGTAGCAATCGCGTTCTATAAAATACTGAAAATCCAAACCGTTTACAATGAAATTCAGTTTCATAAAATACCATTCATACATTCTATTTCATACCTACGTAGTGTAATTTTGATCAATCGATAGCGTTACGCCACGTCCTAACCAAAAATATCGTTTGCGCGAATGAATGCGCGACCGTCATGTTCATTTATAATGATGCCACTGTCATTTGTTCGAAAAACTGGAAGGTCTATGAACAAAATGAATGTGACGATCGCATTGGTTAGGACGAGGCCTTAGACAGTCAGCTGATGGTACATACCGATATACTTATTTCAGATAAAACTCAACAAAATATCTCACCAGTGTCAAAGGCACCACGAGGCCCGAGAACAGGACGTCCCTCACGAACTTGAGCTTCCTCCCCAGAGCAGAGTCGTGGTGGTCCAGCCACTCCATGATGTCGTAGACTAGGGACATCGTCAGGAACGTGGTTTGGAACAGCTAGAAGAATTAGAAACAGGAGTTTAGTCTTCAGAGTACATAAATATTTAATAAAATAAATAGATACCTACGTTTATTTGTGAAAACAGTTACATACGTAGGTGTTACTTAATTAATATGTCACAGTATGTGACATACAACACAAATATTTGTTTAAAATAATAAATAAATAAAACTTGATTGGCAAAAAAATAAAGTGAAGATATTGAACAGCAATGAACAATATTAGTAGGTGCTACGCTTTACTGACGACCCCTTGACAATTCAAAAGTGCCTGTAATTGGATTATTTGAAATAAATGCTTTGAGTTTGAGTTAGTTAGGTACCCAGACCGACTTTGCTAATGCAGAAAATAATAAAAATTAATTATATTTAACGAAGTTTTTTCTTAAAGTTAAATAGTAGCTATCCTAATCAACCTGCCTAGCCTTTTCCCAACATAGATAGGATCGGCTTCCAGTCTAATCGGATGCAGCTGAATACCAGTATTTTACATGGAGCGACTGCCTATCTGACTTCCACAACCCAGTTGCTGGGTAACACAATACCCATTGTTAAGACTGGTCGTCAAAGATTCGGGCTTCTGTCGACCCGTAACTACTGTCAAAGTTCTACGAATGGTAGCCGGGACCAACGGCCCATTAATGTGCTTTCAGAGGCACGGAGGAGTCTTGGTATGTAAAGATGGCCACCTATCCACAGATCAAGCAGTGCTTAACCTGATGGACCGACCCATGTGGCTGGTATTACTTAGCCACGAGCTCCTCTAAAAAGTATCGTAAAAAACAAAGTTTTGGTTGATGAATATTCATGTAAACCACGCGCAAATTTTTAAAAGTAAAACAAAAGAACACTCAGTTCAATGGAGAAGTGCTGCCAGCAGTCTTCGCCACATCATTTTCACATCATGACTCCAGCATAAAAGTAAATAATGTACCCAAAATAGTTTAGAGTTTCAAAACATAATAATATATTTCAAATTACAATCCTCTTAAGTGAGACAATAAAGCAAAGTTCATTGTTTAGAATATTAAGTAACATTTATTCATAAAATTAGGTAGATTCCTACCGCTAACAGTTTGATAGCTAAAACGACGTCAATTAAGAAAAGATTTATAGATTTTCGAACAAATGTAATTGACAAAATTACTTTGAATCTTATAATCTTGAATCGAGGTGGTGGCCCTAGAAAAGGATGCTTGGATGGATTTGGGGGAGGCCTTTGATCAGCAGTGCAACAGGGAACAATTGCAAAAAAAAAACCCCAAGTTATTAAATACAGTAGATCACTCAATATACCGGTTCGATTTTACTTAAACAACAAAAGTTGTTCAACAAAAAAAAAATTGAATATAAAATTCAATTTGATTGAAAGTCTGTTCAGATGGTTCAAATTGCTTTCGACATAGCAGTTGATCAACTAAAATCGAACCGTGTGAACGCGGTATAATGCCAAATTGATAAATTTAATTTAGCATTATACCGTGATTTTAAGAATTCCACAAAATTCCTGATCACAAAGAGATGTCTTATTAGATCATGATAAAACAAACACACAAAACTAAATAACTCATACACTAATTATTAATTATTAATATCGTTAATTAAAGGTGACGCTGAGGTCAAATCGTGTCTGCTTGTTATCGCAGACGGTAGACAAAGTTCAGTCGCGCGGAGGACAGACGCGTCTGACATAGAGTGTAGACGTGATGGGGCTAGGTCACATATAAATTAGAACGAGATTAGAGTCAGGGATTTCCAACCGGTGGGGCGTGCCCCCCTCGGGGGATGTAGAGTAATTAATGAGGGGGCGCAGCGGCTCCAATTATGAAGTATAGATTTATTAAATATTATGTTCTTGGTATTAAGGTACAGTTTCCAAAATCCAAACATTTCCGTGGAGAAAAACCGTCGTGAGGGAAATTGAGCTTTGAACAGTTTGAAATCGTCAACTAGCACTGAGAAAGCCCTTTCCTTCTTTGTATTTATAAATATATTACGTCCAACCGTAGTATTTAAGAAAAGATTTATATGGGTTAAATCTATTGTTACATACATCGCCAAAAAACAGTAGGTACAGCTGAGACCTAAACCATTTCTAAGCCTTGTCTAGCAAATGCCTATAATATAAACAAACGATTTGGTAAATAAACCGTTATAAACTATACAATTTCACAAATCGAAAGTATTCTCCGTAGGTATATTTAAATTTATTTAAAGGTAGTTAACCTCTCAACTAGAAAGGGCTTACCATGGAAATACTTGAACCTACATACTGGTTAGACACTTCAAATTATTTATACGTATTGTATTGTTTTGTCTTGTCTCGTGTATTATGTAAATAAGTGGCAAAACAAACGTCTACATTAAAAGTACCTACTTAATTTATGGTATTTGGAAAGTGGATTATGTTTGAATAGACTTTCTTTTCTATAAAGATTATAATTATTTAAGAATGGACCACGCTAATGAATGTGTTGAACTAATATTGCAATAACATCTAAGCAAGCTCCGTCATTAACCCTTCGTCACAGATAATATAATACTACGTACCTTCGTATTCTTCGCCAGAACGGGAGACACAATGGATTTATAATTGTTTCTGTAATTACGGCATACAAAAGGTTAAGTCTATTCTAGCGGAGCCCAAAAAGATGGTAATGTTTTTATATTATTATTCCATTTTAATTAAATAAATAATTGCAAGCTCGCTGCTGGGTTGTCATTAATAAGTCGTCACAATATTAACATCTTTATCAGAACTAGCTGTTTTCCGCGACTTCTTCTGCTATGCAGGAGAAGTAACCTTCATCTCCAAGTCATGCACTGCTCATGTGCCAAATTTCATCCAAATCCGTTCAGCCGTTTTAGCGTGAAAGCGTAACAAGCAAATAAACAAAGTCACTTTGCATTACACTTTTTATTAGTTAGAAGGATTAGGAATAAGGCTCACTATTATTGGGTTATCAAATTAAAGTTATTGTTTCGAGTCCGGTTATCACTCTGTAATGCTTCCCGCTAACAATAAGCCCTAATCTTATAGTTATCGTAGAAAGAAAATTCACAATTGATATATTACCCATCAAATTGGTATCGAACCATAATAACCCCTGAATGCTCAAATTATAATATTGATACACAAGAAACTGAGTTATCAGACCTTAATTCAAAAGCAAAAAATTGGACAGGTAGTTTCATTCAGATCACATACATTTTTTTCACTATTTATCTGTCAGATAGTGACTATCTAGGAAACTAAACGGAGACGGAGGCAGTTTTTTTTAACTTCTACCACTATTTACGAAAAAAAATTAGAACAATCAACAAATTAATTTACGTAATCACTGATATCCGCTACGCTTATCGCCCCGCTACCCGCTTGCAGTGAGACTTTATCAAAACGAGGACGCCCTAGATAACTAGTCAAATTGTATCCGTAACGCTGATAGTGCCGATAATAGGGACAGGCACGTGACCCAACATTCGACGTCCGCACGATAACGGGGTTTGATGTCCGGTTGTTGCAATATTATGGTGTTTTTTAGGGGTTGCGTATGAATCGCGGTGTTTTTATTTAAATGAGGCTTCTGGTCTTTAGTAGAAGAAGAAGTGAGAAGAATTCGAAATTGAATAGAATTGATTGAATTTGAATTATTATCTCGATGACCTAGTAATGAGCATGTAGTCTTACTCAAAAATTCAAAATCAAGAGTCATTTATTCAAACTAGGGTGAGAATCAGCACTTTTCGAACATCAAAATTACATAAGATGCACAGACAGCTGTGCTGCTGGGGAGTAATTTTTTGCGCCACTTCTTCTTCTTCAGTAGCGCTTTAGCTGGGAAGAAGTGGCGCAAAAAATTACTCCCCAGCAGCACAGCTGTCTGTACTATAGTTATTTGTGTTACATGGCGACAAAGTAATACTTTGTTCTTCCAGGGCGTTATTTTGAATTCAGAGCTAAGCGAAGGATTCTAAAGTAGAATCCTGAGGTTAGCGAGGAATTCAATATACACCGCCCGAGAGCAAAATATGTTGTCCCCTAGGGATACACACTATTTTTCATCACTACCTATGAGAAAAATAAAAATCCACTTACTCGATTTTTTTTTTACATTAAACCTTCACGCGAGCGCCTCCAACCTAACTACACAAATCAGTACGCTATCAAAAGCACGGAGTGGACCAATCAGAAAAGAGAAACCCCAAACTCCCTAGGGAGTAAAGTTGAATTTTGCTCCCGCCATCCTCTATAGGCAATTGCCGTTTTTCGAATAGGTGTGATGAAAAGTCATATATTCTACCAGGCATTATAATTAACCCTCTTGGGTTCTTGAACTGGCTTGCGTGGTATGTATTAACGTAAGCCAAGCAAAAGTATATAAGGATCGGCGTTCTGTAGCTTCTACCTACCCCTTTAGGAAAAAGGCCGCTTTAAGTATGTATTTTATAATTACCTCTAACAGACAATAATTACGGTACAATCAATCTGCCTAGCCTTTTCCCAACTACATTGGGGTCGGCTTCCAGTCTAACCGGATGCAGCTGAATACCGTATTTTATATGGAGCGACTGCCAACCCAGTTACCGGGTACCCTTACAACCCTACGATACCCTTTGGTAAGTCTGGTTGTCAGACTTTCGGGCTTCTGACGACTCGTAACGACTGTCAAAGATCCACGAATGACAGCCGGGACCAACGGCTTAACGTGCTTTCCGAGGTACGGAGGAGTCTCGGTATGCTGACAAACCTCGGCATGCGTAGCTTAACCTGATGGATCGAACCGAGCGATTGTTACTCGTATTACTTAGCCATGAGCTCTTCTTACTCTACAATAATTACGGTACATGCAAGTAATATGAAGTCTTATCATTAATTTCGAAATAATGAAGTGGATTGGCTAATTTATATCGTTCGATTTCTTAATGAACTGTACCTACCACTTATATTTTGACCTTTCAACCCGTTTGCACCACGTGGTAATCTTATCCGTGACTGCGGGTCAAAAAACTTTAATTACCCTTAACTAATAAATGCGAAAGTGAGTTCTTTGTTTGTTCCGCTTTCAAGCTAAAACGGCTGAACGGATTTGGATGAAATTTGGCACATGGGTAGACCATGACCTGGGTATAGGATACTTTTTATCCCGCTATTCCCAAGATTTATGTGGATAAAGCCGCGGGCTGTTGTTGTGGAAAGTTGACTGGGGAAAAATTTGGGGTAATTTTGGTACCTACAAAAAATATGAATTAAATAACAATAACTTTTTATTTTCAATATATATTTTTTAATACATTTTGGTTATTGCATTACCTATGTGCCACATTCAGACCTTACAGGTTTTTTTTACATATTGTATAGACTGTTCCGATAATGTTGATCACGCGATACGTGCCTAACGTGTGCTGCGTGTCATAATCGTATGACTTTTACGACGAAACGTGTCTCATACGTGCGCTTACGTGAGAGCAAGACGATTGTGATAAATAGATGAACTCGATTAATAAACAAATGCGAATCGTATGAGGCGACGATATCCGACTTTTAATGATTTTATATTGAAGATCACGTCTAAACGAGCAGTGTTAATGATGAGGAAAAAATATATGTTAAGTTAAAGCATTTTTTTAATAACTTAATACATAAATATTTTAGATTATGTTTTTAATACATAGTGAAATTTATTTGTCAAGTTATGTCTAACGCGGACAAAAACTTCCATTTCTGCCGCGCTCTAGTTATGCAGGTAGACATGGCAAGCGTTCTCGCGCGGCAGTCGTCTAAACAAATGCCGCGCGTGGCAGCCGCGCACGATTGCCGCTCAATGTTTGGACACACCTTACCTGCAATAGAAATCCATGTAGGCACCTATGTGTCAAACTGTTATCTCAAGAATTCCAAGAACAAGTACCCACACTGTCTCCACAATCTGTAGTTTCAGTACAATCATAAGAAACCTATATTCTTTAACAAATGACAGCGGATCATTCATTAATTAAAGATAACTAGAAAGTTAATGACTCTATTTGACCTGTGATCGGCGCATGAGTTGATAATCAAGATTATTGTAAACTTATTTATACCAACTGATAAAATTATGGTGTGATCGCGTAAGTAGGTAACATTTGAGAGTTTTTCAAGGCTAAGTAATAACAGCCGCACGGGTCAATCGATCAGGTTAAGCTACGCTAGCCGCGGTTAGTCCGTGGATGGGTGATCTTTACATAACAAAGCACGTTAAGCCGTTGGTCCCGGCTGTCAATCGTAGTTTTGGGTAGGTAGAAGCCCAAAAACTCTGATAACCATTCTGGCCAAGGGGTATCATATCATGTCACCCAGTAACTGGGTTGTGGAGGTCAGATAGGCGCTCCATGTGAAATACTGGTATTCAGCTGCATCTGGTTAGACTGGAAGCCGACCCCAACATGTAGTTGAGAAATGTCGAAGAGATGATGACCTACTATTAAGTGTTATTGGGTTTTGCCATCTAGAATTTCTCAGTGGAAACCCAGTCTGGATTTGTGCCCGTTTGATAGCAATAGGCTCGCCCCCTATTACATGGGACTTACATAACTGGCGAAATGTGTGTACTATAGGTACACCTCTGTCTAACCCATCGGGGAATATGTCGTTGTTATGTACAACTCGATTCAAAGTTAATGGGGAAGTTAGCTGTTCGCTGCGCAGTACCCCACCCCCCACCCCCGCTGACACATGAATTTGTTACTGCGCAGCGACTTGCCTCATGTTCCGAGCCGCCATTAATTTTGAATCGGACTGTACCTCTACCTATTGCCAATACTCTATAGCCTAATAAATATAATTGATTTGATGGCGTAGTTTATAAAAATACCAGCCACCTGCAAGATGGACCTGCGCACTAGTTCCGTACCACCTATACTTTTGTAGTTGACTTTCCTTTGTATTATTTGCTATAATAGTATATCCCTATTGTATTGTAATATGTATATCCATATTCCTATGTAGCCATATGTAGCAGGTACTCAGTTAAAAAACATGCGGGACAGTCTTTGGGGACTGCCAATAGAAGTAAAAACTAAAGAACGCCATCGAACAAAAATGTCAGGAATTTATGTGGCTTGCTGTCAGTACAAGAACGAAAGCTGTAGCTCCATTAAAACAATTCAATAAAAAATAAAACAGAGTGCGCTGTCAACAAAAAAGTGCTCAACCCGCTTTCGGTGACGATGACGCGAGTTCCATGGTTTTTGGTCACTCAAAAAGTGATAGTAGTAAAAGATACATCTCTGTGACATAATAACAAGCAATGGCGGCCAATCTCAACGGAGACTAGCTTTCGGGGCAGGACATAATATTATAGTGCACAAGTGTATGCGCAGACACAGGTGCACTCTCTTCCCTTACTCTCATAGAATAGAATAGAACAGAACATACAACAACAACAACAACAACAACAACACATAACATAGCACAGCCATAACATAGTCCGATGGGACGGCAATCCGGCACGACTGGAGAGTGGTCAGGCGCAGGACCAACGACTTAACTTGCGCACCGAGACACGGGGGTATCACACCGCCAATTTCCAAACTCCGGGCTGTTACTAAGAAATTCCTAATGGAAAAACCCAATAACACTTTGCCCGACCCGGGAACCGAACCCAGGAACCCACGCTCAGCAGTCGCGCTTGCGACCACGAGACCAACGGGGCAGTCATCTCTGTGACATACAAACGGACAGACAGACAGAGATTAGGATACACACTATCCTAATCTCTGTCTGTCTGTCCGTTTGGCTTTAGGCTCCCTTTTCAGCCTTTGAGTACGGAACTCTAAAAAATAATTCGGGCCAAAAGTCTATCCACAATGCTATATTATCTTCTACACGCAGTTGTATTGTAAAATAAATGCAAACAAAATATATATTTAAATTCTTTATCGAAACAAGTGTGATAAGTGTTGGTAGGTGTCGAAATAGTATTGTAAGAAACAATTACGAAACTGATAATTCTTTAATTAATAACGGCATAGCGATCTATTTATAGTAAAATACTAGCTGCACCCCGCGGTTTCGCCCGCATAAGTCTCAATCCCGTGGGAATATCGGGATAAAAAGTATTCTATGTCATAATCTAAGGCATGGTCTATCCATGTGCCAAATTTCATCCAAATCTGTTCTGCCAATTTAGGGAAAAAGCGTTACAAACAAATACAACAAATAAAGAAACTCCTTTCGGATTTATTTATTAGTTAGAACTATGAGATACAAATAATTGGCGCATTGACTAAGAGTTGTCTGTGTTGTCTTTTCAATACCATATAAATCTCCCTAGCCTTTTCCCAACTATCTTGGGGTCGGCTTCCAGTCTAACCGGATGCAACTGAATACCAGTATTTTACATGGAGCGACTTCCTATCTGACCTCACACAACCAAGTACATGGGTAATACGATACCCGTTGGTAAGACTGGTGTCAGACTTTCTGACGACTCGTAACGACTGTCAAAGATCCACTAATGACAGCCGGGACCAACGGCTTAACGTGCTTTCCGAGGCACGGAGGAGTCTCGGTATGTGAAGATGGTTACCCATCCACTGACCAACCCCGGCAAGCGTAGCTTAACCTGATGGATCGATCCGTGCGGCTTGTTATTACTTAACAACGAACGCTGTCTTTCAACACCTACCATAGTAGGTATTGAAATGTGAGTGTATATTTTATGTATAGATTACCTGGTAAAAAATCTATGAACAATACAGATGAGACTGTATAATAGGCATTCATAAAAACACACGTAATGTAAGAAAACAACATCAGATTTACATCTCGATAATGCTCGATGTTACCGAAAATAAAGTTGTTCATCGAGATTTTTTTTTTGTGAATACCCGTAATTTAAGTACTTAACAAATTAATTTACTTAATTTGCAAGAATTCGCAAAAAAAAAAATCTTGAGTAAAATGATACTGGATTATGGAAAAAGCGGCCAAGTGCGGATAGGATGAAGGGTTCCGTACAATATATTTTTACACTACATTTATTTTTAAATATATTTCCAGCATAAAATTGCGAAAAAAACATGTTTCTTGTATGGGACCCCCCTTTGATTTTTAACTTTATTATATTTTTATTATAGCCGCCGCAGTAGTACACACTCAGTCAAAATTTCAAGAGTCTACCTATTACGGTTCAAAAGATACAGCCCTGTGACAGGACGGATAGCGGAGCCTTATTAAGACGACGATAACCGACGATCACGTCTAAACGAGTAGTGTTAATGATTTTGAAAAAAATATGTCAAATAAGAGCATTTTCTTAATAACTTACAGGAATATTTTGAGTATGTTTATATTAAATAGTGAAATTAATTTGTAAAGTTAAACGCGGATAAAAAACTGAGCATCACGCAAAATCTATCAAGCGTATTTTTCTGAAAACTTCACTAACTATTTAAAAGATACTTTAATTATTGACATTTAAGTACACGTGCTTTATTAAAATACATTTTGTTTTATGTATAACTAGCTTTTACCCGCGGCTTCGCCCGCGTGGATGTCGCAAAATATCCCACGGGAACGTTCTACCGGGAATACATACCTAATACCCAAGGAAAAGATCATTGACTAACTTTCAGCGGACGCAGTGGTAGGCTACTACAGCGCCCGCGTGGTCAACCATAATTATTTTGTTACGCGTAATTTTGAAACTGTGATATCTCTTAAACTATTCATTTAAATGATGTGATGTAAAGGCATATTTTAATCGAAATTGAATGCCCAATTTAAATAACCTATTTAATTGGATAAGGATTAATAAGATACCGGTCAAAATAGCTTCGGAAATAACAATGAAAATTTTATATAATTTTGAAAGATAAAAATGGTTATTGTGGGTCACCCTTAAAAGATAGGCATATGCCATCGCGGACTTTTCTGTTGCAATTTTTAAGATATACAATACTCTAGAACATAAATTTGATTTATCTCTCACGACTTACGCAGCGCACGCCGGTAAAGCTCCCAGTTGGCATGATTTTTTCCGACATCTTCAACAATAATCGTCATATTTCAGCCAATTTACACAAACCCATAATGAATTATACACTAAAACCTTCCACATGAATCACTCCGTCCAATGGTGAAAACCGTTTGAAAATCCGTTCGGCAGTTTTTGAGTTTATCGCGTTCAGACAGACAGACAGACAGACAGACAGACGCGGCGGGCGACTTTGTTTTATAATATGTAAGGATAAATTAATAATGCGTCTAATTTGGGACTGCATTCCTTGATGTGTGAGTTCTATTACTGACTGGATCTGCGTCTTAATAAGGTTTTGTTGGCACCTTTTGGGGACGGAACCCTAAAAACGTCTTAGCTTAGTCATATTTCTCTCTTTGATAGTACCGACGATTGAATTCAATCGAAGCCAATTAGGATCATGCAAATTAATTTAAAAGTTAGATAATGTAAGGTACTCACGAAATTCCATCCAGTCAGATATCCAGGCTTATATCTATAAAGATTATCTAAATCTACGTTAGAACTAGGTTTAATGTCTAGTGTAGCGGCGAAGAGAGTAATATAGACATTATGTAGGACCCCAAACATATGAAAAACTGTGGTCCAGTACAACTTAGAATCACTCCTGTCAAATAACTTTTCATTTTCAGTTATCAAAAAGCATAAAACGTTATAAAAAATGTTATTATCTTTCCAAATATACTCTTCCATTTTTATAAAATAACTAAAATCTCTTCTTGGAAAACGGATTTGAAAAAAGAACACTTTTCATAAAAATAACGAGCACAATTAAAAAAATAAAATTAAGAACACTGTTGCGTTTTGAAAGAATAAAGTTAAATTTTAAGACTATTTTTATAAAATTATTTTAAGATAATAATTTATTATTATTTTAGTTTAAATAATTATAAATAATGCACTTATGCTAATAGACGCCCGTATCCCGTGGCGGTTTAGGGCGACTACTCGATAATTAACGTAACAGTAATTAGATCGACGGTATCTCATTATTTGTAGTTAATGAGTTATCATTATCATGTTTACTTTACCCTCGATTAGTTTAATTTTTACTTTAAAGTAGTATTTTTTGTTTGGTTCATGTTTTATTAGTATAAGCGTGATTACCTAATGAGGGATGCCTATGACCAACACTGGGCAATAATAGATTGAGTATAGATAAATAAACTAGTCCAATTTCAAGTCCGAAAGCGCCTGCTAAATTATAATAGCACAGTCAACTAAATGATGTCATTTGCTTGTCTAAACAAATAAATAAAATTGAAGTGTCTGCTTGTAATGTCAAAATAACAGCTTGTTTATGAAAGTATCATAATCAGCCTGTTAATGTTCCCACTGCTGGGACACAGGCCTCCTCTCTGTGAGAGGGAGTGGGCTGTAATCTACCACGCGGGCCCAGTGCGGGTTGGTAGATGTCACATGTCTTCGATTTTTTTATTCAAAGACATGCCGGTTTCCTCGCGATGTTTTCCTTCACCGTTTTGAGAGCAGTGGTGATGAAATTATTTACACAAAGTAAAGCGCCTGCTTGGGTTCGAACCCACGACCTTACAACTCATAAGTCGGGGCCTTAGAGAGTCTACAGTACCTACGAAACTTTTCAGAGCAAAGGTTTTTTTTCATTTAAGTACCCCGTATAAATAGTTTGTTTGTTTGAGGGCTCGTGGGTCAGTAATAACAGCCGCAGTGGTCGATCGATTAGGTTAAGCTATGCTTGCTACGGTTGGTCCGTGGATGGGTGACCATATTTAAATACTGACACCTTACCGTGCCTCGGAAAGCACGTTTAAGCCGTTGGTCCCGGCTGTCATTCTTGGATCTTTGACAGTCCTTAGAAGCCCGACAGCCTGACAACTAGTTTATTTTATTAACAGCTATAATATGCTTTGTTAATCAAATAAATAAAAGCGACAATTAAAAGTCAATCCTGTTATAATACCTACCGGTAAATATTTAAGGCTCCTGCGGACAGGTACGACGCGCCGCGGTACAACAATTTCCGTGAAGTTTTCATTGAAATTGTTCCAACGGAGTCGTGTCGCGCCGTCTGACGGAGCCTTTAGTCATGTTTCAAACTTGTTTTATTTATAGAACATGAACCATATAACACATTTGGTTAATAATTTAGCAACTTAAAAAATTTAGTATAATAAAATTCAAGGTTACAGAAACGGAATAGGTACCATACTTTAAATATTATTATTATTTCCTAAATGGCTGTCTCGTTGGTCTAGCGGTCGCTAGCGTTACAGCTGAGCATGTAGTCCTGGGTTCGATTCCCGGGTCGGGCAAAGTGTTATTGGGTTTGCATCTGGAATTTGTCAGTAACAGCCCGGAGTCTGGATTTGTGCCCCGTTGATGGCAATAGGCTCGCCCCCTATTACATGGGACTTAAACATAACTGGCGAAATGTGGGTGTACTGTAGGTACACCTCTGGTCAACCCTTCGGGGAATACTGGCGTGATGTTATGTCATTATTACCTAATTGACAGTCTCTTTGGTCGAGTGGTGGCGAGCGTGTCTGCTTACCGTAGGGTACTGGGTTTGATTATTGGGTTGGATTAAGTTATCTGATTTACAAGTATCCGGTATAAGGTTTTTTAATAAATGCTTGGAAAATTGGGATTAAATTGAGTTAGATGCTTTGAGTTTAGATTGAATTGACAAAAACATTGCTCGCAGAACAGATGACCGATGGGGCCGAAAGGGTCTGGAGTGGCGACCACGAAGGAAGGCCTCCCTCAAGGTGAACCGATGACCTTATGAAAGAAACAGGAATCCGCTGGATGCGAGAAGCACAGTGATTGGGGGAGGCCTATGTCCTGCAGTGGACGGTTTTCTGAAGAAATAATAAGGATTTATTTAATTTGTCCCTGTATATCTGTTATTTTGACCTATAGAAGACTAGCTAGCGGAAAAAAATTATCTTTAGGTTGATAAATTTTTTGGCGCTGCACGCAAAACTCTTAAAATTGTGAGAAGTAATACTTTTACTTTTCAAGTTAATATTTCATTCTCCAATTGGCACAAAAAGAAAGTGAAATAAAAACGACAGTAAAATGAAAGTGTTTGAAAATAATTGATTTCGGAACCATAGTGTCTTGAGAACTATAAAATGGTTATTGAACAGTAACTCGAAAAAGTCTAATAGTATTATAAAAGTGCGTGTCGGACTCACAAACGAAAGGGTTCCGTATACCACCGTACAATATTCTTCTTCTTTTCGTGTGGTTAGTGACTAACCTGGTGTCAGAGTACAATATTTAACACTAAACATTATAAAAAAAATACGCATTTCTTGTATAGAGACCCTCAATTGTTTTTTTTGTTTTTTTTATAGCGGCCTTTGTACTTTAGTGGTGATGAGGAACAGGGTGTAAAGTTCACTCATCCACCATAGAAAAGCGAGGATCCTCCAACCAGACGGGTGTTGTGTCTGGCGGGCAACTGCCCGAAAGTTGATATCGGATAGTCTTATCTATGTTATTCGCGCGTTGAACTCTAACTGCGTGATGCAGGCTTTGTGTGACGTCATGTTTTTGCTGCGTAGTTTGTATGTGGCGGTGTAACCACTACAGTACTACACACTCTGTGAAAATTTCAAGTGTCTGCCTCTTCCGGTTCAAAAGATACGTCCGTGTGACAGACGGATGCACGGACGTTCGTGTCAGTAAAGCCTTTTTTTTGGGTGGGAATGGGAATTCATCTAATAACTTCTCCCGCTCTTGGTGGAGCGAGTGGATGTCAGACTCTAACTGACTAAAACCCATCCGTGTTCCTTCAGTTGCCTGTACGTTGCCAGAGGCCAAGGTAACCCTTTATGACTTTGCCGCAACGCATGCAATGCATCTGCCATCTCTATGAGGCGCGCGTGGAACACAACGTGCCGTCGACCCGGGCCTGGTCTTTATCGGACAGCGAGCTACCCTTTGCTCTCCGTCCGCAAGCCCGCGCCTCCGCAGCTCCGGTGGCCGGAAATTGGCTCGGGATTCCCGGTACGGAACCATAAAAAGCATATTATTATTCTAAAAATAGCAGTAATGATGATAGGTTGTCTAAAAATATTATAGTTGTTAAATAACAACATAACAATTTAAGTTTTTTTATTGCTCATGGTCGTTTTACAACAGTATTATTCTCTTAGATAATTCGTGCGGATGCGACCACTGAAGAAACAATGAAAGATAACATCGCGAAGAATACTTTAACTGGTCATACACCTCGGTTTATACATAACTTCACACCTGTAATGTCCTGGAGGGTAAGGCAGAGGTGTACCTTAGCATGTACAGGTACACCCACATTTCACCAGTTATGTTTAAGTCCCATGTAATAGGGGGCGAGCCTATTGCCATCAACTGGGCACAAATCCAGACTCCGGGCTGCTACTGAGGAATTCCCGTCGGAACCAATAACACTTTGCCCGACCTGGGAACGGAACCCAGAACCTCATGCACAGTAGTAGCGCTTGAGACCGCTAGACTTACGAGGCAGTCAATTATACCCTAACAGTTAATTATAACTCCAACTCTAAAATGACTATTATTATTTTAAAGCTGTTGGATATTATCTAAAAATAAAAATAGCATAGTTGCCTACTTGACACTCTGTCTTAAAAATAGATGTTATACAGTAATAAAAACTTTAAAAAATGCTTTAAGGCTTTAAGGCTTTTTTTTATGCGTCGCACGACAAGTTGCGCTGGTCTGCACAAAGCTTTATTCGTAGCTTTTATTTTAGTTTTTACGGTTCCGTACCTGAATAGGAAGAAACAGAACCATTATAGGATCGAGTGATCCTAAGTAACAGACAGATAGACACACGAGTGTGTGTCTATCTGTCTATCTGTCTCTCTGGCTGGCTAGCTTGCTGTCTGTCTGTCCGTCTGTTACAGTCAGTTTGCTCCAAATCTACTGGACCAATTTAGTTGAAATAAGGACAAAGTTATTATAAGTCATCTGTATACAGAAAAACCCAAACATCCTCTATTTATAAAATTCGTTAGAATATTTGCAAATGGCTGACAGAAGGCCAACATAACAACAGGGTATCGAGGCTCGGAAGAGCCTTGATGTTCGGAAGTTATTTAAATTAAGGATTATGACCATTTTGATTTATATGACCTCTGCATTGACAGCATAACATTATCTTTATAAATATTACAAGTTGTTTCTTCTTAAAGATTTGTTCTAAGATGATTGTAGAATATAAGTAGGTAATATTATGAGTAACAAAGAGATTTGCGAAGACGAAGTTCGTCAAACAGAATGTGAAACGAATTTCGGCCCATCCCTATTATTTAGTATTTAAAATAGGCATTATTTAAGGTTCATAAAAAGAGGCTCCACATAATCAGCCTATTAATGTTCCCACTGCTGGGACACAGGCCTCCTCTCTGTGAGAGGGAGTGGGCTGTAATCTACCACGCGGGCCCAGTGCGGGTTGGTAGATGTCACATGACTTCGACAAAAAGAGGCTCAATTATTATAATTAGTGTTTATAATAATATTTTTACGAACGCAAAATGAGATTTCTGAGAGATTCAATTATGTACATGCCTTTACATTACTAGTATTCCTGTCAAACCTTCCAACTTAACGATTAATGCTAGGAGTGGGTCAGTAGTGTAACCAGTGGATCGAACTCACGACCTCTCACTTGCCAGTCCGCGTCTTTTCACCACTGTCTCCTTCTTCATCTATCTGCTTTTTTTATAAATAAAATTGAAATGCTTTTCGCTGGTAAGCGCATCACTTGAGAATGTTTGGACAGATTTGGCAATTTCTGTATTAAATTTTTCTAATAGTCATTAAATTTTTCTAATAGTCACATTTAACAAAAATTGGCAGTCTCCCGAAATAAAATTAAATTAAAAAACATCTTTAAACTGAAACTGCTTTTTTCTTTGGGATTTTAATATGAATTATGCAGTGGTGGCCTAGTGGACTTACGAGTTGAAGGTCGTAAGTTCAATCCTTGACAGACACTTTTGAAAAACATGCAATATATTTTTAATTTTACTTGTAGGTATGGCAATCGTAACTTTGAGTTTAAATAGAGGGCTTTAAGTTTCAATTGCCATACAAGTAAAATTAAAAAGATATACATCTTTTTCATTATCGACAAACAGGACCCCAGGCGAAGTTAGAGCAGTAGACGTTACTTATAATTAAGTTAATTGGACCGTACGAGTCGATCCGAGGTTAAGCTACTATTGCCGCGGTCGGTTAGTTGATGGGTGACTATCCATTACATAATCAAGACCCCTCCGTGCCTCGAAAAGCACGTTAGGCCGTTGGTCCCGGCTGTCATTCCCGGATCTTTCACAGTCGTTACGGGTCATCAGAAGCCCAAAAGTTTGACAACCAGTCTTACCAAGGGATATCGTGTTATCCAGTAACTGGGTTGTGGAGGTCAGAAAGGCAGTCAGCTTCACGTAAAATACTGCTATTAGCTGCTTCCGGTTAGACTGGAAACTGACTCCAACATAGTTGGGAAAAGGCTCGGCAGATTGATTTTTACCAGCTTTCAAATAATTAATTGATAATATCTATAATTAAGTTAATAATTAAGGCTTTCAGCACCCCATCGCAGGGCAAGGGCCTTTAAGTATTCTAAAAAGGTGTTTTCCCTGCGTTTAAGTGCCCACCAACAGAAACTCGCTATATTTCAGAATTTTCAGTAGGCACCAAAATTCTGTCAATTTTGAAGTTAAAAAAGACACACTTTTAATGCACAATTTTGTTCATATTTAAATATCCAGTTTACCAAGTTATAGCCTTTAATAAATATTTAAAGTTAGTTTATAGTTCACTAAGTGCTCATTTCGAGAAGTGCTATTTTGAGAATTGCACATTTTGCGAAGTGCGTATTTTGCGCCAACCCTTTTATAGGCAATTTTTTTATACCTTGGGTTACATTATTTTAATTTTCGCAGGAATCTCTATTAAAATAAAAAAATCACCCATGCTACTCGCTGATAATGTGGCATTCTCTATGTAAAATGAGTTTATCCATAACAAACATACAAATATACAAAAATCAAATCTTTTCTCTTTTATTAGTTTAGATTAACTTTAAAAAGTGTCGAAGGATTTTTCGATCGTCTAATTACTTTTAACTGAAAAATAATATGGTTTGACATTTGACATTAAAGGGTGCATCAAGCCGCAATTTCTATTCCTCAGATAAAAACTTTGAGGAAGATTGAAAAATCGGTCGTTAGTCAGACTGTGCACTAAATTCTTCAAATCAAAATGAGACTCACCAAATTCCAATTAGTGAACATACAATACGAATATTTATACACTACGCCCAAATCTGGATCATTTCGCTGTTCTTCAGTTAAATTAGATTTTATGGCAAATCCGTAACTTATCGTGTAGTAAAATATATCACAATTTAAAGCGTGAAACACTGTTCTTATTAAAAGATGTGAACAAGCATCTTTAACACCTGAAACCTTTACCATCGTTATTATTATTTTAAAGATAATTAAAATATGTCTGAATCACTCAAATTTTCAAACCAAAATGATTTTTACCTGAATTTGTTGAAGTCTATTATGTATTGTAAGGAATGGTTAATGATTGAAACTAAAAAAATATTGTTAATGGATTTTTGCTTAGTATTAAGTTTGAGAGGAGGTCTGGGCTAATAGGAAATGGTTTGAGGGTTTAGATTAATCAGAGGGTTCAGTTTAGACATGTTTAAAAAAGAATTGTTTGTTTTTTAAATGTGCGTATTTTTATTCATACGATATATGGAGGATTTAAATGCCTTACAAAAAACAATAATAAAAATAAGTATAGAATAAAAGTTTTTAATATCTTTTTTTTTAAGAAATACTTAAAAATGTAAATAATATGTATTTAAATGAAATAAAAGAAAGTATAGAATAAAAGTTTTGAGGAACTTTGTTTTAATAAAAAATTGAATGGAGTAATAAATACAACATTTTAATCTGACAATACGAATGTGTACATAGAACTTAAAATTCTAATAAATCTCCAAGGAAATTCGATAATGCGATGTTAAAGTAAGGAATCTCATACCACACGGATTAGGTAAAACCCAGCTTCACTGAACTATGTATTATTTACATGATACTAGGAATGAAACAATATTATGCACATAATTATAAATGGTAAACTATCTAGGGTCACATTATATATACCAGGTAAGGAAACACAATGTCAAAGTCCGAACATCGCGTGCCTACGTATAAAATAATAGGTGTAGTGATTGCATACAACAGTATCAAGTACAATATATATTTAGATTTAATGTTACAGGTCTTACGATTGCACTGTGAGGTATTTTAATTATTTATCTCATAAACTATAGTCTGATGTATATTTCTGCAATTGATAAAGATGATTCTTCAAACTACTATTATATGAGCTTAACTTATAATTTAACTGTTTGATAATCAAAGGTTTCTGATATCTTGACAGTCCCTACAAAATACACCATTCGTAAGTCAAAAATGTCTTGAATTCATTCGTATTAGATGACTACTAACCTAATTACATATTCGCCCTACACCTACTAAATAATAATATATTATGTTTAATAGCAGAAAAAGAATTTAACTATCTATACTTATACTAATAATATTTTAATCATCATCATCATCATATCAGCCGAAAGACGTCCACTGCTGGACATAGGCCTCCCCCAAGCACCGCCACTTCGACCGATTCTGTGCTTCCCGCATCCAGCGAATTCCTGCGGCCTTTACTAGGTCATCGGTCCATCTTGTGGGAGGCCTTCCAACGCTACGTCTTCCGGTACGTGGTCGCCACTCCAGAACCTTTCGGCCCCATCGGCCATCTGTTCTGCGAGCAATATGTCCTGCCCATTGCCACTTAAGTTTGGCAATTCTTCGGGCTATGTCGGTTACCTTGGTTCTCCTGCGGATCTCTTCATTTCTGATTCGATCACGTAGGGAAACTCCAAGCATAGCCCTCTCCATTGCTCTTTGGGTGACTTTTAGCCTTCTAATTAGGCCCATTGTGAGCGACCACGTTTCAGTGCCATAAGTCATCACTGGCAACACGCACTGGTCAAAGACTTTCGTCTTGAGACACTGTGGTATGTGGGACGAGAAGATATTGCGTAGCTTCCCGAACGCTGCCCAACCGAGTCGGATTCGACGATTGACCTCTTTCTCGAAGTTGGACCTACCTAGCTGAACAGTTTGTCCTAGGTAAACATACTCGTCTACAACTTCGAGCGTAGCGTCTCCGATCTTTATGAGGGCGGGTGTTACATGGGCATTTGACATGACCTTTGTCTTGTCCATGTTCATTTTAAGACCCACTCTTTTGGAGGCTCTACTGAGGTCATCGAGCATTATACTGAGGTCCTCCATGGTCTCAGCCATGATAACTATATCGTCGGCAAACCGAAGGTCAGTGATATAATCGCCATTGATGTTGATGCCTAGCCCTTTCCAGTCCAGAATCTTGAAGACATCCTCCAGTGCAGCGGTGAACAGTTTCGGAGAGATAACGTCTCCTTGTCTCACACCTCGCTGCAGAAGGATAGGTTTCGAGGTCTGGTCGTGGAGTCGGACTGACATAGTGGCGTCTTTGTATAGGCACTTTAACACCTCGATGTACCGATAGTCGATCTGGCACCGTTGAAGAGACTGCAGTACAGCCCATGTCTCGATCGAATCGAAGGCTTTCTCGTAATCCACGAACGCTAAGCAGAGAGGCAGGTTATACTCTTCGGTCTTCTGTATAACCTGCCGCAGCGTATGTATGTGGTCCACGGTGCTAAAGCCTTTACGGAATCCGGCTTGTTCGGGAGGCTGGAAGTCGTCAAACCTGCGCGCGAGACGGTTCGTGATGACTCTTGAAAACAGCTTGTAGACATGGGTCAGAAGTGTGATGGGCCTATAGTTCTTAAGCAGGGCATTGTCGCCCTTTTTAAAAAAGAGTACCACCACACCTCTGCTCCATGCCTGTGGCGTTTTACCCTCGAGTATGACGGAATTGAACAGCTTCTGGAGGGCCTTTAGAACGGGTTTCCCACCGGCCTTTAAGAGTTCGGCCGTAATTCCGTCATCACCCGGCGCCTTGTTGTTTTTAAGTTGCTTTAGAGCCATCCTAATCTCGTACAAGCTGACGTCCGGGATATCTTCGGTATAATGTCGGGTTAATCTAGCTCTTGGGTCGTTTGCCAGATTCGTAACGGGGTTACTGGATGACGTGTATAACTGTCCATAGAACCTCTCGATCTCTCTCAATACTTCAGGTTTGGCGGATACGATCCTGCCATCATCGGTCTTCAGCTTTGCAAGCTGGCTCTGCCCAATAGACAGATCTCTTGCAAAGACCTTGGAACCCTTATTCCGCTCTATCGCGTCCTTAATGCGGTCCGTACTAAAGCGACGAAGGTCGCTTTTTAAGGACTTAGAGATCCGTCTATTGAGCTGCCGGTACTTGAACGCATCGTCTGAAGACTGGAGGATCATCTCGCGCCTCTCCTTCATGAGCTGTATAGTAGGATCAGAGAGCCTCTTGTTTCTATTTGTACGACGGGTCTTAAAGATCTTGGACCCGACCGTATGGACAGTTTCCACGAACCCATCGTTAAAATCGTCCACGGAGCTCCCTAGGCACTCGAAACGATTCTGAAGTTCGAGCTGAAAGCTCTCGGGGTTTTGGACTTGGATCGGTGCTGGACGGAGCGTAGACTTCACCAGTCGAGATCTTTCCAGCTTAATATTTAAGTTCAATGTGCCTCTTACCATGCGGTGATCGCTTCCGGTTTTCACCGCGTTGATCACAGAGACATCATTGAATACTTGCTTCTTCGTCGACATAATGAAGTCAATCTCATTTTTTGTTGCACCATCAGGGCTCTGCCAGGTCCACTTTCTGTGCTCACGTTTTCTGAAGAAGGAGTTCATCATAAAGAGGCCTTCCTTCTCCATAAAACTGGCCAGTAGGTGACCCCGGTGGTTCCGACGTCCAACTCCAAATTGCCCCACTCGCAGCTCATCATCATTTCGTTTGCCCAGTTTCGCGTTGAAGTCCCCCATGACAACGGTGAAGTGAGTTTTAGAGGCATGCATGGCTCTAGAAATATCCTCATACATGGTCTCCACCTCATCGTCGGGGTGTGACGAGGTCGGGGCGTAAACCTGTACGACCTTCAGCGAATATCTTGCGGATATTCTGAGTATAAGGTACGCCACCCTGGTCGACACACTCTCGATCTTCACTACGTTGCTCACAAGGGACTTGTGGACGATAAACCCGACACCACCCTGGGACTGCTGGTCGCCCTCCCGGAAATAGAGCAAGTTTCCGGATTTAAGGATTATCGAGTCCTCCCCCTCTCTTCGGACTTCGGATAATCCTATTATACCCCATCGTAACCTGCTCAATTCTTCCTCGAGTTCGATGATCTTCTCGTCGGTCCGGAGTGTACGCGTGTTATAAGTTGCCAGGTCCAGTTTCCGGTGGTTGTGGTAGCCGGAATATTATAATATAAATAATATAATCTTAATAAAAAACAAAAATATTTTATAGAGGTAAAATTTATTTGTTTGTAAGATTATATGTAGTGGACGAGTAGGGTTATCTCCGGAACAGCAAGTCGGATTTGAAAAATTCTTTTTGCATTGGATAGCCCAATTATTGAGAAGGTTATAGACTATGTGACATCGCTCAACGACCCTTAGGAGCTGACCCAAAAGAAAAAAGTTAGAAAGAACGGTAAACGAAACGTAGTAAAAGCGCGGGCGGATAGGGGGCTAAAATCGCCACTGGTGGGGATTTGTCGGTGGGGATTTCTGGAATAAATCAAATTTCACACGGACGATTTCATGGGTAGAGAAACTAGTCTATAACAAAGACCAATAAAAAAACATAGATATAGTTTAGATTAATAATTTTGTCTCCGTTTGGTAGTTTTATGTTAATGGGTCATTAACATTAGCTGACGTCTGTGAGTGCGCAGGCTAAGGATACAGTTGTAATTGAACATAATTGTTGCGTATTAGATTTATAACTATTCTCGAGAGAATAGGATGGAAAAATACTACGGAAGCATGTAAAAAGAGCAATTATCCAGTATTAAAGTTGATTGAGATAATTATGTTATGTTTATTTCCTACTTTGTCGAACTCTTGCAGTAAACACGTTTACATGCTTTGTCTTCAACAAATGATAAAAGAAAGAGACGAAAGAAATAAGTATTTATTACAGATTTAAGTCAATATCTGGCTCGCATTTTCTCAACTATGTTTTGGTCGACTTCCAGTCTAACCATCACGTGAGTACCAGTACTTTACATGGAGCGACTGCTTATCTGACCTCCATAACCCAGTTACTGGGTATTGGGTAACACGTTACCTCTTAAAAAAACACAGTAAACGACGTATATTTAATAACCTAATCCACTTAATTGGTCTAAAAGAGTTATAAAGAACCCTGTAAGAAATCGATACGTGTTTCACCTCTCAACGAGGCATCCTCAGGATGACGATTGACTTGTTGCGAACCCGGACCCAACGTGTTGCCACGTCAAGCGCCGAACACAGAGTTACTAATTAATATACATCGTCTATTGTATTTTATAATGGATTTCCGCAAAGTCACGGCTAAGTCAATTAACTACATTACCTCTTGGTTACCACCCTCTGTAGACACCTGCCGAGAGGTTTGCCGATGTGTTGCCTACTTAAAAGAGTAAAGGACTCATGTTTTTCAAACCCGTACCAGCTGAATACTTTATTTTACAAGGAGTGACTGCCTATCTGAACTCCACAACCCAGTTACTGGGCAGTACGATACTCTGTGCTAAGACTTGATTTAAGTACAGAACTCAATTTTCTTGAATGACTTCTACCATTAGGTTCTTCGTTTTACCGCGTCTCCTCTTATTTGTATTTTTATTCTTTGAAAGGCTTTATTTTTTTATTTCAATGTTTTTACTTCAATATAATGACGTAAATAAGATTGAATACGTAAGCACCGTTCTGCCCTTTAACCGGTTAATTACTCTTTATTACTAAACTGAATCTTTAGCAGAAAGCTAACTACAACTTGAGTTTTTAAACAGGGATCACTAGGGCAACTATGAAACCCGATAGAAATTAAAAAAAATTGTGTTGTTACTAATCAATGTCGATACATAATAAAACAAAGTCGCCTGTCGTGTTTGTCTATATGAACGCTTACATAATCAGCCTACAATGTTCCCACTGCTGGGCCACGGCTCGTCGGCTGTAATCCACCACGCGGGCCCAGTGCGGGTTGGTAGATGTCACATATCTTTGCATTTTCGGTTCTAAGACATGCCGGTTTCCTCACGATGTTTTCCTTCACCGTTTTGAGAGCAGTGGTGATGAAATAATTTACACAAAGCGTAGTATTAGACTAACCGGATTTGGATAAAATTCGGCATATACTGGGTACACCATGACTTGAGTTAGGACATACGACATTGTTTATCCCTATATTACCACGGAATCGAGACTTGGCTTGGCGCACCTAGTAGGTAATAGGTACTGCCATTTTAAACGCTACAACTAACGACTTCAATAGCCTTCAAAAACTAAAATTAAATAACATTTGAAATATATTATCTAAAATTGAGATTACCTTAATAACGTAGAAAAAGCCAAAGTCAAAGTGTAAAAAACCAGTTTAAAAAATGTACGGTCGTATCGTCTCTAATTCTAGGCTAAAAATAGATATTGAAATACCAGAATTTCAACCCGTAATTACAGCGGTGATGGTCAAGACCACTTTATATTTTTTTTCTTTGATGAACAACAAGTGCAAAGCCGTTTTCTAATACAAAAAAGCGGCCAAGTGCGAGTTCGACTCGCCCATGAAGGGTTCCGTAGCAGCAAGACACAAATAATATAAAAGTTCTTGTAGTTCGTTAAAGGTAAATTGCGGTTTACGATTTATGACGTATTAAAAAAAACTACTAACGAAATCTCGTTCAAACCAATTTTCAGTGGAAGTTTACATGGTAATGTACATCATAATATTTTTTTTAGTTTTATCATTCTCTTATTTTAGGAGTTACACACACATTTTACCACTTTGGAAGTGTCTCTCGCGCAAACTATTCAGTTTAGAAAAAAATGATATTAGAAACCTCAATATCATTTTTTAAGACCTATCCATAGATACAGCACACAAATGAGTTTGACGCAAAACAAATTCTAAGTATCAGTTCTAAGTATGGGGATCCCCCAAAATTTATCGTTTTTTTTCTATTTTTGTGTGAAAATCTTAAATGCGGTTCACAGAATACATCAACTTAACAAGTTTCAACAGTATAGTTCTTATAGTTTCGGAAAAAAGTGGCTGTGACATACGGATGGACAGAATCCATAAGGGTTCCGTTTTTTCCCATTTGGCTACGGAACCCTAAAAACTAACGAGCATTGAAAACCATACTGCTCACTTCATGTTGATGATTTTAGAACATTACAGACAGGTAAACTAGACGTCATCATCTGGCTAGCCAACCAACCAACCAACCAACCCACCGCACGCATTTTCTTTTTAGTTATAGTTTTGCATTTACTTCTCTTTTGTTTATATTGTTTTAATTATCTGAGTCTATAATTATTTTTTATGTTATGTCCTATCCCTTCACATTTACTAATTAAACTGATTATGTTTACATACCGTGTGGTGGGACCCTGGTGATCTGCTATACAGGTATTCCTAGTGCAGACACCAGTCTCTCACAAACTAGTGTCACATATTTCTTCAAGCCTGTCTAAATTATATGATATCGTTGTTTGTGAAGAGAAAATAAATTATTTTTGAATTTGAATTTGAACCCACCAACCAACCCGAACCAACCCACCAACCCAACCAACTCAAACGCCTGCTACACGGTCGCCAACGGCGGCGTCCCGACAGAGGTGACCATGGTGGCTTACCACCGTGTAGATGATGGTTTACGACCAAACGTTGAAACAACTTTGGCGGTGACAACCAAGGTCACCTCTGGGCAACGTACAGGCAACTGAAGGAACACGGGTGGGTTTTATTCAGTAAGTCTAACACGCCCTTAGCGGGAGAACTTATTTGATGATTTCCAACCCAAAAATTAAGAAGGTCACCTCTGTCGTGGACGGGGTTGACAACCGTGTAGCCAGGCACTTCAACCAGCTTACCAACCTGCCAACTATGTTGGAGTCAGCTTCCAGTCTAACCGGATGCAGCTAAATACCAGTATTTTACATGGAGCGACCTTCACAACCCCATAAAAGTATGATAATATTGTTCAAGATTATTTTAATTAATGATGACCACTACTGTGACGGAAAAAAATGTATTCAGGAAGTAATACACATTCAGCACCATTTAATAACAAGTTTTATTTAAAACGTAATTAAATAAACAGGTTTTTGAACTCTTTACAAAGTACAAGATCATGCACCGTTAAGGCTTTTGTCTGAGATTACTCACTCGGAATTTAAATTATCTCATTTAGCTAATATTTATTATGAAGAAGTAAAACTATTTGTTAACAGAAAGTTACATTAGGTACTCTTTGATTTTTTTTTTTTTCTCAGACATGCTTGGAAATTCGAACATTATTTTGACAACCTTCTTCGAGATAAATCGAAATTGCTGTACTGGTCAAAAACAAGCGAGCGCCCGGCCGGCAATGTTACTATGAAAATCCTGTATGTGTCGTGTTTAACGGCCAAATAAATTACTATGAAAACTCATATCTCTGTCGTGTTATTTAAAAATGGAACTAAGTTTTTACTTCAGCACATGGCAACCAAGGAGGTAACCTATCAAAGATTTTAATTGGCTTAGCAAATACCTAGAGCTGTTTAAAGTAAAGAAGAAACAAATAAACATATTGGCGCGTGAAAAATTCCCTTTATTCGTCATTGATTCTGGAATTTATAATAAAATTTATTTACTTAATTTGAATTTCCGCGCTTTTTTGGGAAAAGTACAATAGAAGCCTTGGCCGAAATCAGGCATTGATGGACTCATCATCCATCGATGCCCTCATTGCTGGCCGCGACAGTAATGTACCATATCTAAACTTTACAGGGTGGCAGGGACATCAACGCGAAAACTGTTAACATGGATTCAGTACATTGATCTCTGGAAGTGCTGATCCGAGTACAAAAAATCTTTAACTGACAGAAAGAGCAGCTACACTATTGAATACGACTGTCAAAGATCCAAGAATAACAGTCATTGTGCTTTCCGAGGCAAGGAGTATGTAAAGATGGTCAGATACCGTACACATCATCGCTTGCCATCAGTTGAAATAGTGGACAAACAAGAACTTATCTTATTTTAAAATATATAAATAGACACGAATATCCAAATCTTTTCAAGGTCAAAAAGATAGAATTCTAATGAAGCTAGCGATTAGGAAGTTATTATATATGCAACAGCTAAGACCTTAGACATTGAAAATGACTTCTATTCGAATGATGTTAGTAAATGATGTTTATTTTTTTTTTATTTTTTTTTTCTAGCCTTTATTGTCCCACTCCTGGGCAAATGCCTCCCTCCACTCCTTCTATCGTTCGCAAGCCCGCGCGTCTTCCTCCGAGTTTTGACGGAACCTATCCAGCTCGTCCCGCCATCTCCTACGTGGTCTACCGCGACCCCGCCTCACTGTCTCAGGGCACTAGTTCTGTGCTATTTGGGCCCACAGTTTGTCCGGCATGCGACAGACATGTCCTGCCCAGTCCCATTTAAGTTGGGCAGCCTTTTGACCCACGTCAGCTATTTTCGTTTTGGAGCGCAGTATTGTATAATAAATATCAAAGTTATTTGTTTGAACGAACTACACTTAATCACTGGAACTATTAGATAGAGAAGCCGAGCAAAAATAATAAAAATCAGTAAGAACGCTAACCGAAAACGATGCAATAGCGCGGGCGGGCGATGCGATGCGGCGTGGTGGTCGCGGGCGGGTGATGCGATGCGGCGTGGTGGTCGCGGGCGGGCGATGCGATGCGACGTGGTGGTCGTTTCCACCGACTGCTAATCTGACCTCCCCTTCATAAGACTGACCGTCAGACTTTCAGACAACCCGCAGACCGTCAAATCTTAGATGTTACAGCCAAGTTCAACGGTTTAACGTGGTTTCCGAGGTACGGAAGGGTCAAGATATTAAATAGATGGTCACCTATTCTTAGAACGACAGCGACAAATACCACACCTTGTTTCGAGCAGAGGTGTACTTTACATAGTACACCTATATTTCGCCAGTTGTTATGTTGTTGCCCATCATAACATAAATTTAAAAAGCACTCACCACATTCCAGTTCGTAAAGAAGCAAGGTAAAAACTTTACAACCGCAAACAGTTCAGGATCCGTCACTTTTTCATTGATGAACAGATCACTCACGTAAAATGTATAAACTAAAATAGCATAAAAGTAAACGGCACTAAACAAAACATGGAAGAAAATTCGAAAATACAAACGATTATAAGATTTATTTTCGAAAACTTCAGTCACTGTTAATTTCGCTTCCACCATTATTATAATTATATTTAATTTCTTTATTTTATTATAATGTATTTTTAAACTTAACTTTGTTGTAATTACTAATTTGAATAGTTACGTCTTTGCAGACGGAGGTCACTGTACATAATGTAACCAGTTCCAAGTTATAGTTTAAAAAATGAGTTTTTTCTAGAGTATGTACCTACAATTATAATTATGAATTCTGGTTCTCATAACTTTTTTTATTTTACGTTAGACTCGTCACCCGTCGAGTATTGTTTCCTTATATAAGGTGACGATAACCGACTTTTAATAATTTTATACTGAAGATCACGCCTAAACAAGCAGTGTTAATGTGATGAGGAAAAAATATATGTTAAATTAAAGCATTTCCTTAAGAACTTAATATAGGAATATTTTAGATTATGTTTATAATACATAGTGAAATAAATTTGTAAAGTTATGTCTAACGCGGTTAAAAGTTGAGAATGACACAAAATCTATCAAGCGTATTTTTCTGAAAGTTTCACCATTAAAAAAATAATTTAGTTATTGATCTTTTAGTATATGTGTTTTATTTTAATACCTTTTGTTGTACGTATAATAAATTAGTAATGCATCTAATTTGGGACAGCGCCACTCGAGGTCACTTATACAATGGGAAAACTTTATGGCTGATTTATTCACCTAACCAGCGGTAAGCATGAAAACGACATCTTTACGAAGTAATTATTAAAAAATTGGCCTTTTTAGGACAATGGTCGCAAGCGCTACTGCTAAAAATGAGATCTTTTTGGAATTTCTCAGTAGCAGCCGGGAGTCTGAATTTGTGCCCGGTTGATGGCAATAGGCTCGCCCCCTATTACATAGGACTTAAAATACAATAGACGATGTATATCTAGTAACTTAATCCGCTTAACCGTTCTTAAAGAGTTAGAGAACCCTGTAAGAAAGTGTTATCAACGCTTCACACTTCACGCCAACACTTCGTGTCCGAGTTCGCAACAGGTCAATCGTCGTCCTGAGGATGCCTCGTTGAGAGGCGAAACACGTGTCGATTTCTTACAGGGTTCTCTAACTCTTTAAGAACGGTTAAGCGGATTAAGTTACTAGATATACATCGTCTATTGTGTTTTATGATGGATTTCCGCAAGGTCACGCCTGAGTCAATTAACTATGGGACTTAAACATAACTGGCGAAATGTGGGTGTACTGAAGTACACCTCTACCTAACCCTTCGGGGAATACAGCGTGATGTTATGATGTTATTTATGTTATCCTAACTAAATAATATATTATAAATGCGAAACTGAGTTTGTTTGTTTACTACGCTTTCACACTAAAACAGCTGAACCGATTTTAATGAAATTTGGCACACGGGTAGACCATAACCTGGAGAAGGATATATGCTACTTTTCATCCTGGATTGCAGACGAAGTCGCGGGCAAGAGCTACTTTAGTCATAATTTAAAAAACAAAAAATTTTTGTTCACATTTACGACTGTTTTCTGAAAACCTAATTAAATATCAGTAAATATAGCTGTTTGACACCTAGTTGCACAAAAATAAACATTACGTAATGGATCAATATGGCTAATGATTACATTAATTTGTTCATAGAATTGAACAATTTTTGGTTCTCCATTAAAATTGAGTCTAATGTTGCTTTCTGCAACAGGTTAATGGAAGATTAGTATTTAATGAAAACTTTAAAAGTTAAAGTTTATTTCTGCAACTGGCGGTCAGTGGTTGATCAAAGTATCAACAACTGAACGAAAATAGTATAACTGGTAATGCGATATAGCAACCTTATTGACTAGCCTTGCTACAGATCGAGATGCAAGGCTAAACTAGTCTATATAACTGGTCAGTCTACGTCTGGAAGTTGAGCGTTCTTTGCTAATCAAGATTCCTCTGAACCTCGTAAAACATGTTAATGAAATCGTGGATCCTGGTGGTTATCTGGATAACCACCACCAGCGATCCAGGATGGATCAGCGCCACCTGGGTGGCGCTGATCCATTATAAATGTGACCGACAAACGGTAATGAATTAGTATGATTTTGTTAAGTCTACCAGGGCGTCATAATCGCATGTGCCGATGTGCGACACAGCCCTTCCATTATGACCAAAAAAAGCGTCAAGTTCAAGTATCTTGATCAAAATATGATTCGCGAATTTGACTAATAGGCATCTAACAGAATTATAATCATTAGGTACAGTACGAGTCGTACTGTACGACATAAGTTAGATGTAGCATCGGCAAAATTCGAAAAACCGATCATATCCGAATTACATAAGTGCGCATTCAAAATCATCAATCATTAGGCGAAAATGATCTTTACATAAACACATTGAGACGGCGGCGACCATTGAATTTTCCATACAAACGTAATACCTAGTTCATTTGCAATTTGAGCATATTTTCATCATATTATGTTAATATTCGGATTTAGACAGTATATGTAGGCTTGTACATCTTCTTTTTTTCCAAAAAACTTACCTAAAATGAAGTTTAAGCGAATGGAATTTCGCACATTTTTACAGCAAAATAACATGTGTTCATACTGTTTTTTCTGTATTATAAATAAAAATATTTGGAATATTGTTTCGGCATGAGCATAGCTTATATTATCAAGTTACAAAGTATAGAAAAAATTATGAAAGAATATTAAGTTTTCATCCATAATTTTTGGTATTACGGAACACATCCAAATTTATCATAAATTCCGATAGCTCGTAACAACGCTAACAACACACATAACACACAACAGACACAGACAACAACAACAACACAACAGAACAGAGATAACAATATTCCAAACGCATTTTCCTCCCATCTCGACTTGCAGTTGCGAGCCGTGTTCGCCGGACCCTTAACTTGTAAAGTCCTATAACCAAATACATTTGTAAAATTGTTGCGTAGATCTTCTCGATGCTACATCTTAGTTGTGTCGTACTGTATATCTCTAAGTTAGATTTGTTCCATAAGAACAAGTTCAACATCACGCCCTATTCCCCGCAGGGTTAGACAGAGGTGTACCTACAGTACACCCACATTTCGCCAGTTATTTTTTAAGTCCCATGTACTATGGGGCGAACCTATGTCCATCAAAAAACCACAAATCCAAACTCCGTGCTGTTACTGCGAAGTGCCAGAGGGAAAAACCCAATAACACTTGACCTCATGTTCAGCAGAAGCGCTTGACCACAAGACGAACGAGGCCTGTTATACGTAAGGCAAGGCTAAAAAGGTAATGGGCTTTAACAAATAATACAGGTATTAAATGACGACGATTTATAAAGATAATATTCTGGTATTTAATCATTGAATTAATCAGTAATGAAACTCCACACGGAAGGTCATGTATCAGAATCTACAATATCGATGCAAAAACACGTAGTTATGTAATAAACACCTTATCTCACGTACTGGAAAGAATATCGCATTCTTAGCAGAGAATCTCTCTGGTTTTTGAAGTATACAAATATAATATCTCTGAAGGCTAATAGGGATGATGACAAAAAAATTTTTTTTTCTTCAGTTATATTATTAAAAAATAGGCAGCGTATAGAGTGCCACCAGTGGCACTCTATCCCTATCGGATAAAGTGCCACTACAGGCACCCTAGTAACACCGCCTCGACCCGGCCAAAGTGCCGCAAGCATTGGATTGTCATTGTCACTGTCACTAAGTCACGTCACTTGGTATTTTGTTTGATTGTCGAGGTTAAATCGCTGTAAAACACTACATTCCCAAAACATTACATTCTCTTGTGCCTAAACGGACCCTGGTACTTCGCCGGCCGCTACCGCGGCACCGCTCGCTACGCTCGCTCGGCTCGTGCGTTGTATGGTCACAGTTCTAACCTAACCTAACCTAAATAACAAGTGACAGTGACAATGCAACGCTCACGGCACCCTAGCCGGGCCGAGGCAGTGACACTAGAGTGCCACAAGAAACTCGCGGCACTCTATACACTTCGTAAAAAATATTGGACACGTATTTTTGCTTTTTTTACGTTTTCAAAAGATTACGGCAGGGCATGACGTCACTCCCCGGTCGATATTTATACCTGCTTGTGACGTAGCGATCCCCACTCCCCAACTTCAATGCGTTTTATCTAAACCATTTTTTATTATTATGATAAAACAAAAAATAGGTGTCTAATATTTTTTTTATTATCTGACTGACTGACTAAATAGTTTTTTTTTCCCAGTCAACATCCTTATTAAATCTGTCTAAGAACAACGAAATATAATTCATACGTGTTTATGTGTTATTGAGTTTTTCCATCTGGAATTTCTCAGTAGCAGCCCGGAGTCTGGATTTGTGCCCGGTTGATGGCAATAGGCTCGCCCCCTATAACATGGGACTTAAACATAACTGGCGAAATGTGGGTGTTGTATAAGTACACCTGCCTGACCCTTCGGGGAATACTGGCGTGATGTTGTGTTTGCTCGTGGCTAAGTAATAACAGCCTCACGGTTCGATCGATCAGGTTAAGCAACGCTTGCCGCGGTTGGCCCGTGGCCATCTTTACATACCAAGACCCCTCTGTGCCTCGGAAAGCACGTTAAGCCGTTGGTCCCGGCTGTCATTCATAGATCTTTGACATTCGTAACGGGTCGTCAGAAGCCCGACATTCTGACAATCAGTCTTACCAAGGGTTATCGTATTACCCAGTAACTGGGTTGTGGAGGGCAGATAGTCAGTCGCTCCATGTAAAATACTGTTATCCAGCTGCATCCGGTTAGACTGGAAGCCGCTCCCAACGTAATTGGGAAACGCGTAATGCAGATTGATTGATTTTGGATGTTTTGTATAATTTATAAAAAATTTAGAGACTCAATTTAATGACACTCCTGATAATTTCACTCAATTTGACTTAGGTATTATGTTAAGAACACTCAACTCAAAGCATAATTATTTCAATTAAACTATTTACAGACACTTTTGAATTGTCAAGGAGTCGGTCAGTCAGAAATATGAAGCTAGTTGCCCATTCCAAAGCGTAGTAAACCTACTACGTTGTGGAGTTTCTTGCCCGTTCTTCTCCATAGGAACCCCTATAGCAAGAAACTCCACGGACACTCTTTTTTTAAATCAAAATAATTTTTGTGATATTTTTTTGTAGTAGATATACTGTTATTTTAGACCCTGTTATAGGAGCTCTACCTATATAGCTACTAACAGACACATTATAAATATGTATAAGTATAGAACTTGACCAAAGTCCTTGATCTTAGTAGTTTTTCTGCGACAAGGTCGCTACTTTTTATTAGGTACCTACTTAATTATACTAAAAAACATTGATCAAAAAGTATTGTACGGTTTTTATATAACATATAATATGGTATGTTGATTTCCCATGGGGTAAACCTCATGAAGAGGACATACCTATAAGAATTTTAATTTTAATTGTGACTTATGTATGGCTTCAGAATAAGTTCCGGTTAATATATCAAGCATTTCATACAAAGTTCATTATTTAAATTAATCCGGAATTTCATAGAAATTCAGTTCCGTATTTTAATTTATCTGGTGTAGTTCCGTATTCTGTGACGACACTCAGCTTCACAACCATGGACACAATTTAAAACTATATAGATTTAGATTAAGATATTATGTTGCAAATCTGTTTTAAATCTAGATTAATGACAGCACTATTCTCGTTAATTTATAGTCTGATAAGCCAATAAATGAATGCGTTGTTGCAAGAGCGTCGACGCTCCGCTATTTTAAAACAAGCTATTTAATTATGGTCTATTCCAAAAGTATCAAAAGAAAATATATTAATCTGAAAACGTACTTGTGGATTACAATTGCCACTGTGCCACTTAAAAAATCTTATTATAAAACACCATAAAGCTGTTTATTTTTGACAATTTAGGTTAATTTTATAATAAAATGTTATCTATAATTTTTTAATTACAATTTAATAATGATATTCAAACAATAATGGTTGGAAAAACTGGTGAAATATAAAGGAGAAACCTTCTAATTGCAGATTAATGTGTTACTAATTCCCTTTAGTGAGTGACTGCCTAAGAAATTAACCTGAACAGGATTTGTTTACACGTTTATCTGACTCTTTTAGCACAAACTATAGGGCTATTCCTGTTTCTTGTTTATTCCTGTTTCTGTAAGTTGTGTATTATTTTTTTTTACTTTAGCTTGGTTTTTCCTATTGCAGTGAAAGATCGGTCAGAAGAGGGCTGTTTTAGGAGACGTTTTGTGTGTTCAATTATTTTATAAGTCATTAAGGCATGAAGTCCGCCTTTGTACGTTATTGTGCGAGAAGTTTAAATAAATAAATAAGTATTTAATGACAACAACAAACAACGGATAGAACCTGGATGAGGCTGGCACAGGAGTGTGGGGATGGCGCAAGAAAAGAGAGGCCTGTACTCAGTAGTCAGCTCAGCAGGGCTGTTGATGATCATGACAATGATGATGAAATGAACAAGCACACGAACTCGCCAGCATTGGCTCGAAAAATCTGAACTCGTAGCGAGACCTTTTTCTAGTAAGGAGTAAGTGTAGTCACGACCATTTCAGGCTACAGATCCTGAGGCTAAGTCTAAGTTCAATACACATCAATAGTGCAACGGATGGGCATTGCAATGTTGACATGAACCCACTCCAAACACAAGCTTTAGCAGGAGGGGTATGTAGTAATATGCCAGTACCAAGAGACCAAAGCAGAGGTAGAGGTCGGTCAAGGAAAACGTGGGAAGATATATTTTTGGAGAAGGGAGGACCAGGATGAATGACTACAGCTAGGGACAAGAATCAGTGGAAGGAAATGGGGGAGGCCTACGCCAAAGAGGCGACTACTGTTTAGAGGCGGGAGAGACGTACTATTATACATATTTATATTGAAATTTTAAAGTAGTAGAATAAAGACTTTTTTTTTTTTTTTTTTATATGCCAGTAAACAAAGGTTTGGGTGACAGAATCGGCCCAGACAGGAGGCGTAAGTCCCAAAAGTGGGAACATTTATAGGCTGATAAAGGTATGTCTTGGAAAAATAAATAATGTACTCACAAAGTTCCAATTGGTCAGGTATAACGGCGTGAACAACTTCGCAGTGATGATGCGCTCATCTGTCACATCTGTCCTTTGTATCAACAGGAACCACAAATAGCAACCGTAACAAACAACTGAATGAAACAACCCACTAGCCACAATATGAAATAACAACCGCAAATACAACCGAATTGAACGTCCTTTTTCAAATTCTTCATTCACTGTAATTTTCACTTCAGCCATTTTAATTTTGCTTTATTTTATTGGATTATTTTTGATTGTCTATTTATTTTTATTGTGCAATTATTGAATCATTTCTTTTTTTTTATTGGATTATTTTGTAATTTTATTTTATTGTTTATTGTGTTTTTTTTTATTTATGAAAACGTGCAGACTGGTTGAGGTCACGCTATATTATGTGATCAACTAGTATGTGTAGCAGTGATTTTAGGATTCCTTAGTCGTTAGGACGAGTCGTTGCATTCCAATTAACGTAATGTGATTTCATGAATGATTATTAGTGATTAGGCTGATTAGAATGCAGGTTTGGTTAGTTAGCGTAATTTTTGTAATAGGTGTCATTTCTATTAGATACACTCATTTCATGTACAGACGCCAGCACATCAACCTACTCCAATCTGTCAAATTTTCCCAATCAACATTGAACTTTATTCTTTAGTGATAAAGTTGAAAATCTATTACAGAAATTTGACAGATTGTAGTAACTTGATGTGCTGGCGTCTGTACTTTACCCAATTAAATTCCTATAAATTCTGTTATTCGGAAATTTCTATCTAATTGTTTTCCTTCTCTGGATTTTACATTTGTTTTCAATGGGGAATTTTACCGAGTAATTACAAGGGGCGCGGCGGCCATCGCACGTCGTTTAGCGGATGTATACAAGTCATAACCTAGAAGGCTAGGAGGCTAGGACCCCTATTGAAAATATGCAGATTTTTAATGGATTTTGGGTAATTTTAGTACAAAAAATGTGAATTTAAATACCAATAACTTTATTATTTTTAATAATAATTTAAAAAAATATTACTCTTTGGTCATTTTATTGCAGTACCTATGTGCCCCTTTCGGATCGGACATATTTTACCCGACTACGGCGAAGCACAAAGGAGGGTTATTTATATAAATTAATGTAATTACCGTCAAATAAAAATTAGCAGTGGTCGTTCTTAATTAGCAGTGGTAGTTCTTAATTAGCAGTGGTAGTTCTTAATTAGCAGTGGTAGTTCTTAATTAAATCCATTTCCGTTTTGAAACTTGCAGCCATTTTTTGAAGCTTAAGCGTTACATTAACATAATTTTTTAAATATATAAGACCTGCCGATGGTCTGGTAAAATCTCACCGTGAAAACTAATTTCAAGAGACCTGTCAATATAGTGTCAATCTTTAACATCGGGTAAAATGGCAGCTCACTTTAAGCGCACTTTACGGCAGTTTTTGTGAGATTTTAACAGAATAGATCTTCTATTTTTTTTTTTTTACCCTTAACGATGAAGCTCCTGGCCTGCATCTCACCTGATGGTAAGTGATGATCATGCCGAAGGTGGAAGCGAGCTTCACCTGGAATCCTCAACCACAGAGGAACTGTCTATCTTATCTCTAACTGCCGAAACACAACAATGCTGTTAACATTGTTGTTATGGCGACAGACTTAGATAAGATGGTGGTAGCTAGCCAGGCGGACTTAGAACAAGCCCTACCACCAACCAGACTGAGCAGAAAATTTTGCTCCCACTGGAAATCGAACCGACCTCTGGGACTCTGAGACAAGTGGCTTAACCACTACACCACAGAGGCAGTTAAAAAATGAATTTTGTCATAAAGGCAACATCTACAGAAGCGTGCTCCATCCTCAACCGCATCATAGCTTAATCCAATTATGAAGCTAAACGAGACTATGAAATAACAAAAGTAATTGTGCGGAACCAAAACACTGAATCATGTAAAGTTGCCAATAAAACCTGCTTTGATTACCAGTCTCAATGACGTCGCGACGCACGCCATGTTACTAAATAATACTGATTTTAACAAACTGGTTATTGATTATACTCGATGCGTCTGTATGGAATCTACCTTTATGTGAGGTATGGATGGAAAATTGTTGATGTATATTCTTTATTACTTGTAAATCTGTAATAAAGGTATTATACAAAAAAAATATTACTACTAAGACTGCCTCTTTGTTCAACTGTTCACAAGAACGAATGATGAGCATGGGGTCCAGGGTTCTATTCTCAACTTGGGGTAAGTGTTTTTGTTGTTTTCGATCAGGAATAACTGGCGAAATATGGGTGTAAGTTGTAATACAGTAACATATCTGCCTTACCTTAGAGAGGAATATGAGCGTGATGTTATCCTAACTAATATTAGAAATAAGAAAGTGAGTTTGTTTGATTGTTTGTAACGCTTTCACGCTAAAACCGCTGAACAGATTTGGATGAAATTTGGCACACGGGAAGACCTTGACATAGAAAAACACATAGGCTAATTTTCATCCTGGATCACTGACGAAGAATGCTGTTTTCCCGTGTAAGTATTTAAAAACATAACACACATAACCACTGTGACATAACTAACACCTCACCTGTTCTCCCCGATGGGTTAGGCAGAGAGGTACCTATAGTACTCCTATATTTACCAAAAACTTATAATCTCAGTTTACCACATATTTATGCGTGAGAGAAACATAAGAAGTAAATCAATCTCCCTAGTCTTTACCTAACTATATTAGGGTCGGCTTCACGTCTAACCGGATGCAGCTGAATACCAGTATTTAACATGGAGCGACGGCCTATTTGACCTTCACAACCTAGTAACTGGGTAATACGATACCCCTTGGTAAGGCTGGTTACCGAGGCACGGAGGAGTCTCAGTATGTAAAAATGCATGGTCACCCATCTCTGTAGATGGGTGACCATGCATTTTGCTTATCGGGGTTGGTCTGTGCCAACCCTGATAAGCGTAGTTTAACCTGATGGATCGACCCGTGCGGCTTGTTATTACTTAGCCACGAGCTCCTCAAATATAATAACATAATAATTAAATATAGGATAAATATTGATAGGTATATAGAATTAACACAGAAAATGGTATTTTATTCAACTACAGCCAAGTCCATGGTCAGTTCTGTAAACCTCTTTAAGGCTAGGTTTTCCGGGCCTATACGCCTTTGAAGCACTACCTCCGCCTCCCCCAATTACAGAGCGACGTATATATTTACGATAAGTTGTCAAACATTTCGCGGAAAATCCATGCCACAGCATAAAATATTTGCAGTTGACCAACTGCACTAGTTTTTTAGTTATTTTTTTTCCCTTAGGTTTCCATTATATGGTACCTACAGTGTAGTGAACTAAACAAATTTTTAAAATGTCCTGTGTACCTAATGGGCGTTTTCACATTATCAGATAACGACACCAACCCGATACCGATATGCTGGCAGCTATACCGACATCAATTCCATACCGATATAATTATTATCGGCCCGATGATGTTGGTGAATATCGATGACCATCGTGACGCATCAAACTTCCGCAGTAGGTACCTACTAAGAATCAACGTGTCGAAGTCGGCAGTGCAAAAAAGTGTTTTCAATTGAAAGAATGCCCCCTACTCTCACCCCATATTGTGTCTTCCCCGGTAGATATCGTGCCGATATCGGTAACGCCCGCTGTCTGCGACGATATAGCTGACAATAACAACACAATGTTAAATTGTTTCGTTTGTAATCCCGTGTGTACAATCTACTGTTATTATTGCACGACTCATAATGCGAAGCATTAGAGGGTGCTCTACGATCGAAAAAAAAATCTTGCCCCATTTCTGCTACTGTTTTTATTGTTACACTCCTGTTAGCACACAGAATCTACTTAATTTATTTACCATTGTATAGTATAGATGATTAAATTGATATTAATACTGTACTTTTCAACAATTGTTTTAATGCAGCAGAAATGAAAAAAGCATCAAAATAGTTGAAAAAAAAATCCTGTCCGTCAATGTATCAAACCTGAAAACATTGTAGCTTGCGGTAAGATCAATTAATTCAGTCAATTTTTTTTAATACATTCGTTCCAGCCGTAGAAGGAACCCTATTGAAAATGGCTCTTTTATTCAAAGTAGTTTAATTATAATCAACGCCGGCTCGACGCCCGGTATTTGGAAAAGAATGTTTAAAAAATTCCTTAACATTATCGCACTTTGACCATACATAAAATCATTTTATACTAGCTGTTCGTGCTGGGCGGCGCCCGGGTGAATCCAAAATTATTAAAGTACTAATATCGCTACTAAAAAATAGGGGTTGGTGGTAGAAGGGTGAAAATTTAGGGTTGTATGTATTTTTTAATGCCAAATCATAAAAAAATTACAATAAAAAAAAAAACCAAATAAAGAAAAAAAAACTTAGGGGTGGACCACCCTTATCACTTAGGGGTACGAAAAATAGTTTACATCCTATTCTCATACCTACCTAAAAAAATCATGACAAAAAAATTCATAAAAATCGGTCAAGATAGATATATAGATTAGATAGATGAGCTAAGTGGTCGGACTGTTATGCTTATACTGTAACCATATTCTTTTGTTTTTTGACGTTTGCCCCCGCTCATGAAGGTCCGTAAATATTCGTAGCTAGTATGAAGAAAAAATTGCCGTACTTTATTTTCAATAGTGTCGTACCTACTGCTACGGCTATAATTTATCGAATCTTTGTTCTAAGACAAAACAAAAAAAAAAATTGTTGATCCCAGGTCAATTCGGTTTGCCGTTCCTTCAGAATATTTACCACCAGAAAAATGGCACATAACATAACATAAATTCACGCCTGTATTCCCCGAAGGGTTGGGCAGACGTGTGCCTAAAAACGGCACGAATGTTTCCAATCGTCCTAAACAGACTGTTTTTGTTTCATAAATCCTGACATCAGCTCATATACTGATATCCTAGGATTTTTACAAAGTTTCGTTTTTTCTAATTATCCTCAAAAAAAAACTGCCGTTCCATACATTTTGACCGAGTAACTATTGCAAATTTGAATGAAATAGCAATTTTTTTTTAAATAACCGACTATACATTTTTACTCTGGGCGGTCCTATCATCATGCGCTGAATTCATGGTAACAGTTTGCGAGTCAATGTGCCTGCCATCCCGTATACCTAATTAATGTAGGAGATTATAGCAGCGACGATGACAGCTTGACAGAGAGTGAATACACAACCCAAAAAAAATCTTCTGTTCCCTACATTTTGACGAGATTATGCGAACATAAATGTAGGGAACAGCTGATTTTTTTTCGCGGTTCCAGTTTTTGGTCCCATAGTGAAAGTTGTTCATAATGATGAATACAATGACCCCTTAAGAGGTTTAGGGTAAATAAAAACTAAGCTTGTATAATGAATTTGGATGAATTGTTATCATGTATACAACATGTAAAACAAAACCCTGTCTGATCCATGAGGGTGTTGTTAGGTATCGTACTGAGAGCCTATTTATGTGACAATTATAAATAAAAAAAAAATTGGACAATATTTTTTAAATAGGGATTTTTACCGGGTTATGACATGGAGCGCAGGCGGCCGTCGCGTCGTATAGCGGGTGTCTACAAGTCAACTATAATGATGCCTGTTGAAAACTTGCTATTTTTTTATTGGATTTGGGGTATTTTTGTTACCAAACATGTGATTTTTAAATAGCAATAACTTTTTAATTTTCAATATTAGTAAGATTTTTTATTACTTTTAGGTAATTTTATTGCAGTACCTATGAGCCCCTTTCGGATCGGATAGGGTTTCTTTTACTTTTAAGGTATAAATAATAATAGACGAATTAAAAATGTGCTTTACTAAAACGTCTTTATGTAACAACCTACTTAATCGTACTACTCGCAAAGATATATATGACTCACACTTGACTATAATTTTATCGATAAAAATTTGAAATGAAAACACTAATGTCAGATGTCAAAAAAAGTCATCACAACCCATAGAAATATTTTCATTTTTGAAAACAATAATAATGAATTAAAACAATAATATAATTACGCGATGTTTTGTCTGATCTTCCGCAATTTAATATATGTGTTTTTCTTCCTTTTGTTCTTTTTATTTGCCATTTTTTTTAAAGACGGTGGGGAACTAATTTTTTAAAATAAATTGACACAGGTCCAATCTCGACAACGTCCCGCAGGACACTGAGCGCGAGCCGATTTAGCCCGATTTACAAATATTGAGTTTACTTAAATTTTTTTTATTAAACTCAAAAATTCAACCAATAAATTCCCTCCAAAATACGATTACCTCATCGTACATGCAATTTTCATATTATTTTGTGCTGTAATTAGGAAATGAGATCGAAAATGGTTTTGAAATCGACCCTGTTTCGGATTTTTTTTTCATCGAGCGAATTACAATTTATCGTGTTTTGAACCAATAATTTCCCTCAAACAAAGATGTGTCCATCACATATATTTTTTTCAGGACCTAATACACTAATTTGACCATTTTAAATTGATTCTAAAACAGGCAAATTTTGGAAAACCCCCCGTTAACCTCAACATTGAGAAAAAGGTTGTTTTAAAAGATGTTGTCGACTCAAAAATTGTACACGATTTACCAGCCATGGTTCCGGTTCTAGATTAGACCGGTCTGCGATGACGTTGTAGTGTGGGTCCACTGCATGATAATATGTTGGTCTTAAATGTCAATAAGAAGTATTTAAGTAATTCAATATTATCTTTATCCACATGCATTCAAACTCAAACTTAAAGCATTAATTACGATTAAACCTGTTTCTTTTGAATAAAATTGTCAAGTCAGTTAGTCAGAAAGATAAAGCTAGTTGCCCATTCCAAAGCGTAGTAGGTTCGTATGGAGAAGGACGCGCAAGAAACTCCACAAAAGATTTTAACAAAATATTGGTTATTATCAATTAATATCGAAATTAAAATAGTGTACTACACAAATCAAGGCTTGGGGTACAACGGGTAAACACTTCGTGATCGGGTGCTGCTTGTGGTGACTGGTCGTCTTGCTGACCATGGTTTTGTTATTGTTAATAGTAATTAACTGTTTATTTATGTTTATTTCGATGGTCCTAGTTTATCATTTGTAACTTCGAGGTAAACGGGGACAGGCTGTTTACTTAAAATTTTCGCTTGGGTATAGATTTTTGTGGGTATATTGGCGTGTGCTAGCTGACATATAGCAAGTAATTTAATTTAATGTTTTGTATTGCGTAACGTAAATTATTTTGCATAAGTACTATTGTATGGAATCAAGTTTTTCTAACTGAACAGACAGCTGTGCTGCTGGGGAAATTGTTGCGCCACTTCTTCTTTCCAGCAAAAGCACTAGGAAGTGGTGAAGGGCGGGCGTTTTTGGGGGACTGTCTTATGTAATTTTGACGTTCGAAAAGTGCTGATTCTCAGCCTAGTTTGAATAAATGACTTTTGAGTTTTTTTTTTTAATAATTAATTTCTATTAATTTTTCATAGAAAATAGAAATTGTTCTCTGCGAGAGCCTTCACGATGCTCAAATGTACGTGTAAAAATGTGAAATGCGCCACCGGACTGGACAGTTGGCTCCCGATTTGAGAAAAAAGTAAGTTCAAAAACTAAAACCCGGCTACAAAAAAATCACTCACTATAAAAGTATGAAACAAGAATATATTTCATACAGAAATCAAGACATGGTACAGAAATGGTCAAGGTAAAGCCGTGGTCGCATGACTGTATACCTACAAAATTATAATGGAATGCAACGACGGCTATACCTTGACCATTCTTGAGCCAATGTCTTGACTCTTGGACAATGTGATAAACATACATATTAGCAATGTGCTCGTGAAGCCCTTCCATTTAATTTTTGGTTTCCATTAAGTACTTTATTTCCTCTAAAGTGCGCCATATTGAATTTAATATGATACTACATAACCTATATATCCATCGATACTTCATTTGTCAAATTATGATCAGTAGCTTAAAAGATAAGAGGTGAACATCCATGAACATCCATAATTATGCACTTACATACATGCATACCGGTCAAAATCATAACCCTCTTGTTTGCTTCGCCGTAGTCGGGTAAAAATAAGGAGTTTCGCAAACTTATCCATATCAACTGTATTGGGATAAAACTATAACAATTTTCAACAAGTTTTCTGTATTTGGGCAAGTGAAGAGGCGTACTAATTTGTTTATTAATTTCAAGTCTTTACCTTTACCAAGATTTTTAAATATGTTACTTATATTTATTTTAAAAAAGACATAAAAAGTTAAAAAAGATTTTGTTAACCGTCATCATCTCTCAGATCATTTACCAACTCAGTTTATCGCAGTCCACCACCGGCCACAGGGTTTTCCCATGTTAAACCACAAGCACAAGAACCGGTTCTCTCCTTTCCTCGTTCAGTCTGTCCAAGCGGCCTTTTGGAAGTCGTTAGTCCATCGGCCATAGAATAGAATAGAATTGAGAAAAAAAATAAAGAAAATACATTTATTTGGCACAGACAATAAAAAGGACACAGCAGATTAAATACTCTTCATCAAATCGCACTGTACATACAGTGCGATTTACAAATTTAGATGTAGAAAACCATATTTTAAAGACAATGTGTGACATGGACAAGGAAAGACATATACTGTAGTATACATATAGAACTGCTATAATAGAACAGTAATTGTCTTGTTTATGCCTATGTTTATACCATAAAAATGACAACACGACGATGTCTGATACGATGTGTCTACTAGAGGACTCGTCTGGATCAACGGCTATTCAAATTAAAATTCAAAAATCATTTATTTCGATCCATAAAAATATCATAATTACGACATTGCGCATTTGACATAAGAATGAAATAAAATAAAATTCCAATCATAATAAATATATATAACAATAATTAATTAGTTAATATAAATAACATTAAAATTATAACATTAAATTAAAATCTTAAAACAATAAATAAAAAATTTAAATGTTTAAAAATACGCCAGCCTCTGAGTCTATAACTGTTTCGATAGACATGCTCGGCCCTCTGTCACTTCTGTGTGGTTGCAGTGGCAAGCTACCTTTATCCTTGCCTTTTCTCCATCACCCCCTTTTCATCCTGGCCTGTCTTCTCAGAGTAGTCAGATAGGAAACGCCGACCTCATCTAGTTTAAAAAATATGATTGACGTGTAAAAGTGTTTGTACAGACCTACTTACAGAAATAAAATCATTTATCATTTATCATAACTATGTTGGGGGTCGGCTTCCACTCTAACCGCATGCAGCTGTATACCAGTATTTTACATGGAGCGTCTGCCTATCCGATATCCACAACCCAGTTACTGGGTAACACGATACCCCTGGGTAAGACTGGTTGTCAGACTTTTAGGCTTCTAATTGAATTTTCGTGACAAAAAGTTAGAACTTAACCGCGTGCGTTTTTTTTACCACAATGCGCGCACATGCTATAAAAAAAAAAATCGCAGTGCGCGCACTTCAAAACTGAAGGGGTCCGCTAGGGCCGATGTCTGCTGGGGTTGCGGGAAGTCCTAAGGGGAAACCGTGGCCCCTGGCACAGGCAAGGGAAGGAACACGGGTGAGTTTTAGTAGTAAGAGTCTGACACGCCCTTCCGCTCTACCCAGAGCGGCAGAAGTCATTTGACGATTCCACACCCAAAAAAAAAAACGCGCGAACTTCTATGACATTCCGTACTTCACAGATTTTACGGTAAAAAAACGCACGGCAGAGCGCACTAGGCTATGCTATAATGGTTCGAGCAAAGCGGGACGTGTGTCTAGTAAATAATTATAATTAAAAGAATACTTACAAAGTTCCAATGAGTGGCATAAGCCGGTGTAAATTCCTTGTCAGTCAACGTATCAGGAACCTTCACATCCGTTCTGTGAACCAACAGGTACAGGAAATAGCAGTCATAACACCACACTGACGGGTAAATGGCACTAGTCACAAAATGGAATATGATCCTCGAACTGGCGTTCTTTTTTCAAAAAGGTCATTTAGTGTGTATTTCACTTCTGTCATTAAATTTTTTTTTTATTGGATTATTTTATTTATTTCGTGGTGATTTTATTTTATTTTATTGGATTCTTATTTATTAGTTATGCACCAGTATATCACAGAATCAATATTAAGAATGAGGCTCCTACTTAGAGGAAGATGGCAAAAACATTTAAAAGTTTTCATTAATCTTATTTTTTGACATACGATTGAAAACCGGTGAAGGTGGTTTTTAGCTAACCAGTCTGAATGTAGTTTTTTCTGGTATTTCCTTAAGGTCAATGTAACAGCAGTGGTGGCCTAGTGGCTAGTGGTGATGGCCCCGACTTATAACATGTGTTGTAGCCGTTGTAGGTCGTTGGTTCGAACCAAGGCAGGCGCTTTACTTTGTGTCAATAATTTCATCACCACTGCTTTCAAAACGGTGAAGGAAAACATCGTGAGGAAACCGGCATGTTCTAGAACCAAAAATTCGAGGATATTATGTGATTACAGTCCACTGCCTCTAAGAGAGGAGGCCTGTGTCCAAGCAGAGCATACATTTATAGGCTGATTATGTAATATAAGTTACAGCTGATTATGATAATAATAATACCAGCTATTAATAAAGATTAAAATAAAGAAAAAAAAAAGAATAAAGGAGGTTTGAGCTATTCTAATATTTCCGAGAGCAGCACGAGTAATATGTAATAAAACAAGCATTAAGGCTCGTGCAGACTAGCACGATATGTCGCGCGACGCGACGTCGGTAATAGGGATGATGCCTGGGTCAAAAAAAAGTAATTCTATTTAATCCGTCAGACACATAATAAAAAAATCTTACATTCGTATTTTTTGCTTTAGCATATTAATAAAAAATGACTTGATAATGAAATGATAATAAAACGCAATTGAAGTTCGGGAGTGGGGGTCGCTACGTCACAAGTAAGTATAAAATCTACATACTCGTGACGTCATAGCACATTTTAACTCAATGTATTGCCGTAATCTTTTTAAAAAGTAAATAAAATACATGTACGGTATTTTTGTATAATCTACATTCCGGACAAATAAACATTTTTACTCATCATCCCTATTGTTCTTTTCTTAGAAATTGCTTTGTTAGAGTCGTGTCGCGCTATCGCGTTGCGCCGGTCTGCACGACGCCTACCTACCCTACCTACCCTGCCTACCCTGCCTACCCTCCCTACCCTGCCTACCCTGCCTACCCTACCTACCCTGCCTACCCTCCCTACCCTGCCTACCCTACCTACCCTGCCTACCCTACCTACCCTGCCTACCCTACCTACCCTGCCTACCCTGCCTACCCTGCCTACCCTGCCTACCCTGCCTACCCTGCCTACCCTACCTACCCTGCCTACCCTCCCTACCCTGCCTACCCTCCCTACCCTGCCTACCCTACCTACCCTGCCTACCCTACCTACCCTGCCTACCCTGCCTACCCTGCCTACCCTCCCTACCCTGCCTACCCTCCCTACCCTGCCTACCCTCCCTACCCTGCCTACCCTGCCTACCCTACCTACCCTGCCTACCCTACCTACCCTGCCTACCCTACCTACCCTGCCTACCCTACCTACCCTGCCTACCCTACCTACCCTGCCTACCCTCCCTACCCTGCCTACCCTCCCTACCCTGCCTACCCTGCCTACCCTACCTACCCTGCCTACCCTACCTACCCTGCCTACCCTACCTACCCTGCCTACCCTACCTACCCTGCCTACCCTACCTACCCTGCCTACCCTACCTACCCTGCCTACCCGCTACCTACCCTGCCTATCCTACCTACCCTGCCTACCCTGCCCACCCCACCTACCCTATCTACCCCACCTACCCTACCTACTAGTCCATCGCATTATTGCCTCTCAAATGAAACCGGTCTGGGGCACATCGATTTGATGGTTTCAATGTATAACGGACATGTAGAAACATTTTTTGTGTTGTATACTCGTATATGTATATAGATTGAGCTAGGTATTAACTAGGTATAAAGTCTAAACATAATTAAATGCAAAAAAATCACAATCTTGTCACGATATCTACAAGGAAATAGCAAATAACATTCAAAACACGAGAATATTGATTTTTTTCTTTAATACATATAAGATATCTTATTCAAGGTTCGATGTCCGTAAATAAACTCAATTGCGTTTCTGTAATAATTAAAGTTTTTTATTGTTTTACAAAGGATTGTTTTTTATAGTAAGTACTTACTACTTTACAAAATAATACTTTACCTGTAATAATTAAAGAAACAACATTCAAAGCTCTTAATTTCACGAATATCGTTTTCCTTATAAAATTATCCTTCAGGTATTAAAATCAATAAAGTTTTCTTTATAACCTTCAAATCACAATGACGTGCGGTTTCGTCCGCAATACTTTCATCCGTCAGTGTCATGTCCCACGTTCACTCAATCTATCCAATCTGTCATTCCGTTCTTGAATGAGGGCGGGCAAATTCAAATGAAGGTAATGATACTCATGTAAATAAGTATCATTTCTTTACATCCCCCCCCTTCAGGGAGAGAATTGTATCACAACATCAAATTAGTCTCTTCTAACCTGCCGTCCAGCAGGAGCAGCAGGAGCTGGGACCAGTTTGCTTATGTGGAAGAGATTTGATTCTGATTTTCTATGTCCTGTATTTATTCTGTATATTGAGTTTGACAGTTTCTCTATTATTTCGTAAGGTCCAATCTTCAACTCTTCTAGTTTTCTTCTGTTTAATTTATTGCCATTTTCTGCAAATACCATGTCTCCTACTTTAAACTCATAATATTTTCTATTTCTATCATATAGTTTTTTATTGTAGTTATGTGATTTTATACTGTTTTTCAGTGCCAAATGTCTATCTCTCAATAATTCGTTTTCTGTTCTTTCTTCTTTTAATTCATTTGGTGTATACGTAATATGTTTTCCTTGTAACAAGTACACAGGTGTAAAGCCTGTAACAGTGTGTTCAGTTTCATTGTACTTTTCCACGCATGTTTGTGCTATCGTCGTCCATGCTATTTTTTTATTTTCTTCATTTATTTTGCACCTTATTTTATTGACCAAGGTTTGGTTAAGCCTTTCATTAATTCCATTTGAAAAAGGTGCATTTACTGCTGTGAAAACAATCGGAATATTTTTTTCCTCTAGGAATGCTTTAAAATCTTTTGAATTTATTCCTGGGTACTGATCTGATAAGATCATACCAATACTATTATCTTCTGTGACATTTTTGACAAGTTTTATAAAGTCATTTGAATTCTGTGTTTTTGAATTGACAATGTATGCATATCTAGTGAAATGATCCACTAAGAGGTGCATGTACTTCTTTGTCGATCTTGAGCCCCCAAATCCACCAATTGTGTCAATGGACATTATTTCAAAAGGATGTGTGGCTGGTCCTAGATGTGACATTAGTCCAAATTTATCCTGACCTCTTGATTTGTTCATAATGCAAATTTCACATTGTTTACATATTTTCTCTATATTCTGTCTTAAATTTTTTTGCTGTGTAGTATGGTGTAATTTTCTTTTGCATTTGTGTAATTCCAATGTGACAGTATTCTTTATGTATTTTTTTGATGAAATTTAGACTAAAGTTTTCTGATAAAACAATTTTTTCTTTATTCTTGATTTTCTTGTAGTATATGGAGTGCTTTAATATTAATTTATTTTTTTCCTTTTTTACATCCTCGTTATTTTCTTGATCACCAATGATATCCTCCAGTTTTATCCAATTGACAACTTTCAACTGTTCTTCCTCATTTTCATGTGCTTCTAATACAGGATTTCTGCTTAGACAGTCAGCTTCAAGATTATTTTTTCCTGGTGAATATTTTATCTCAAAGTCATATTGAGAAAGGTAATAAGTCAAGTCTCCAAGTTCTTCGTCTGTTCTCGATTTAATGTTCATTTTTTCCAATGGTTTATGATCAGAAAATACTGTAAATCGTTTACCTATGAGCCAGTGTTGCCAATATTTAACTGCTTCTTTTATTGCTAGGCATTCTAAATAAATGGCTTTTTTCCTTTTTTGTACTTCATTTAGTTTCTTGGAAAAATATGCAACTGGTTTTTCTTTTGTGTTTTGTTGTCTCTGTTTCAATACTGCTCCTACACCTTGTATACTTGCATCTGTGTAAATTAGTATAGGTAAGTCTGGGTCAAATATCTCTAATATAGGCTGAGAACATAGTAGTTGTTTCATTTTTTCAAAGGATTTTTGACATTCTTCTGTCCAAATGAATTTTTGATTCTTCCTTAGTAAGTTGTGTAGTGGATCTAATGTTATTGCAATATTCGGTACATATTCGTTATAAAAATTTATTTTTCCCAAGAACTGTCTTACATTTTTTTGATTTTGTGGCACTGGGAAATTTTTTATTGATATTAAATTGTCTTTTATTGGGCATACCGAATTGTTATAAATAATGTGCCCTAAATATTTCACTGAATCCGATGCAAATGTACATTTAGAAAATTTCAGTCTAAAGCCTTCCTTCTTTATTGCTTCTAATAACTTTGTTAAATGGCTTATGTGTTCTGGAAAGGATTTTGAAAAAAGCAATATATCGTCTATGTAATTTACTGCGAATTCCGTAAGTCCGTGTTTTCTCATAATATTACTCAATATTCTTTGAAATATTGCTGGAGATGTTTTTAGTCCAAATGGTAAACAGGTCCACTGAAAATGGTTGTCTTGTGTTACAAAAGCTGTTTTTCTTCTGTCTTCGATTCGTAACGGTATCGACCAGAATGCAGAATTTAAATCTAGTATAGAAAAATATTTGCAATTTCTTGTTTTTACCATCAGATCTTCAATTAGTGGGAAAGGTTGTGACTGTGGAATAACAAGTTTATTCAAATCGCGAAAGTCTATACAAAGCCTTGATTTTCTATTGTCTTCTTTTTTGTATGCCAAGGTTACCGGAGCAGCAAATGGACTGTATGATTCCTCAATGAGATTTTTCTCCAATAACTTTGATACTTGACTCTCTATTTCTTTTTTATCCTCAATATTGCATCTATAAGGTCTTTTACTGCAATATTTATCGACCATTAAATCAATTCTGGCTTCATAATCCTTGACAGTTCCAATATCGTACTTGTCTTTTGCGAAGATTGATTTGTATTTTTCAATTAATTTGTTTATTTCTGCTTCTTGGTTATATTCGAGCTGGTTTATTGTAATTTTAAATTTAGTTTCATCAACATGTTCGTTAAAGTTTACCGTAAACTTGTCACACATTTTTGTTTCTTTTTTTTCTATTTCCATTTCTGCATTTCCACTTATTTCTTGTGTTTTTTGTGTAATTTCTAGCTTTTCATTTTGGATCAATTTAAATTGTTTTATCATATCCAAACCAATTAAAAAGTCGTAGTTGAAATTATTCTTGTTAATTACAAACACATTCACTTCTTCTTCTATTTCAAAGATTTTTATTTTCAATTTTACTATTCCATTTGTTTTCTTCACACCATTAATCGTAGTTAACTTCACAGGTTGTGCATTATTTATTTCTTCATCTTTTAACTTCAGCAATTTTGAATTAATTAATGAGATATTTGAACCGGAATCATATATTCCGAATGCATCCGATGTGTTGTTTAACGTTAATTTGACTTTGATTAATGGTGGCACTACTAGTTTTTTTGATCCATATTATTTAATTCGGTTTCTACTTCAGAATTGTTAACAAAATTGATAACATTTTGTTTTTCTTTAATGCCTTCATTTGTTTTAAACCAGCATGAGTCTTCAGGGTGATATCTGTTTCCTTTATTTATTTTTTTACAAATCTTACATGGTTCTTTAATCTCTTTTGTTTTTACTACGGAATTAGTAATTTTCTTTTTATCAAAACCTTTTTTGTTAACTAAATGTTCCAAGCATTTTACTTCATTAAAAAGGTCTTTAGTCTCATTTATTTTCTTTCTATCAATCCTGTCTGTAATAAAACTAGGTAGACCTACTGCAATCAGATCAATCAGAGTACTTTTGTTTATTGTGCTGTCCATTTCTAACAATATTTTTTCTTTTCTTATTGCATAGTCTAATAGCGATCCTGTTTTGTATTTAAAATCTATTGCATACCTTATTGGTGTCCAACCTTTATTTTCATAAGTGTCACAAAAATCTTCCTTCCATTTGTTCCATTCTGAAGTGAGCGTAAGTTTTATTAGCATAGAACTGTACCAATTCAAGCACGATTTATCCAAAAACAGTCTAAAAATCTCGATTTTTTTTTCATCCTCAATTATTTCGAATCGATCACATTCTTTTTCAAAAGTAGCCATCCATTGAGTTACATTTGAGTTTTCTCCGGTGAATTTCTCAATTACAAATTTGTCTGAGATTTTTTTTAAATTAGTCTGCTTTGGTAATTGTGAATTCATATTTGTAATTTTTTCTAGGATTCTTGTCAGTGATTCTTCTGATAAACCCTCATTTATTGTAGCCATTGTAGGTTGTGTAATTTCAGTTGTACTTATCACTTCTTCCAAGAAATAATTCTTGAATAGGATGTTGTCATCGTCATCCATATAAGTCTTTTTTAATTCATCTGATAAACTTATCCATAAACATCTTTTTTCATGTCTCCTTTGCAATGTCTTTTTCAATGTTTTATAAGTCTCAGTTTCCATTAATGTCTCATGGTGTTTTATTGACTGCAATTCTTGTGGTATAAGGTAAATTTTGCCCTCTTTAGTGGTTATCGAGGTTACTGCCAGTACATTTGTTTTTTTGTCATCAAAACTTTTAATTGTAAACTCAAATTTTAGTTTCTCCATTATGTAAAATGTCCTTTGCAAGGAATGTTGTTTTATAAGATATCTTATTCAAGGTTCGATGTCCGTAAATAAACTCAATTGCGTTTCTGTAATAATTAAAGTTTTTTATTGTTTTACAAAGGATTGTTTTTTATAGTAAGTACTTACTACTTTACAAAATAATACTTTACCTGTAATAATTAAAGAAACAACATTCAAAGCTCTTAATTTCACGAATATCGTTTTCCTTATAAAATTATCCTTCAGGTATTAAAATCAATAAAGTTTTCTTTATAACCTTCAAATCACAATGACGTGCGGTTTCGTCCGCAATACTTTCATCCGTCAGTGTCATGTCCCACGTTCACTCAATCTATCCAATCTGTCATTCCGTTCTTGAATGAGGGCGGGCAAATTCAAATGAAGGTAATGATACTCATGTAAATAAGTATCATTTCTTTACATACATATACAATACACACTTACATAACATGACGCCTGTTATCCCCGAAGGGTTAGGCACAAGGGTATATATATACAGGGTGACAGGGAAATTCGACCTATTCCTTGAAAGGGGTTATACTAGAGGTCATTAGCAACAAATTAAGTCCAATGAACTAGGGGTCAAACCTGGATGGTTCTCGAGCTGTGACGGTTCTTCGATATTGTAGAAATTTTCTGACTTGTTACCAAAAACAATTAATTATGAAAAAAATACTCCACTCTAAACATTTAATTGATACTTTTCTGAAAGCTGAGAAAGGCGTGATCATTGTAAAAAAAAATCTCGCCCAAAACTTACATAATCTCAGAAATAGAAGGTCTTTAGTAGCTATAATTTTTAATGATTGTTTTATTCCCAAACATTGAAGTAAGCTATTGGAAAAAAATTGTATAACAGCTGGCGTACAAATGTATAAAATGACTAACTGGTTTCATAAGCTTTCCAAAAAGGTATAATTGTAATTAACTTTCCCAGCGGTTTTTCAAAAATCTGCAAAAGCGCGCTATAGACCAAATTTTTAATTTAGATTTGTTAAATTAATTCAGCTCGAAAAGTCAACGTGTAGAGTAGTGAATAAAAAATTAATGTAATTTGATACAGTTTAATACAAAAAAAAGCAGTTAACAAAAATTACACATCCTTTTCGAATTGCCTGCCATTGTTGCGTATGCAGCCTACGACATACTTCACTCACTGGCACTCGCGTTGAAAGTGAGCATGTGACCGCAAAGATAAAAGTCGCATAGCGTTAAATATGGACTTCTTGCCGGCCATGACGTTGGGCAACCTCGACCGATCCATCTCAGCGGATAATTGTCATCCAGCCATTGTCGCACACCTCGGTAAAAGTGAGCTGGGCTTCCATTGTGCTGGTACACCATATCTCTTCTCGTAGCTAGAGGCACATCTTCCAAAACCGTGTTCATTTCTTCTCTTACAAAGTTTTCGTAGTTACGTTATGCCACTCAAATTTCAGGGCAAGAAGAATGGCCTGAACTTATCATGGCCAATCCCCATCCAAACATTTAACGAAAATCTTCTCTGGTGGGCCCTTTGAAATCTTTGAAAGTCCAGATTTAACGCCATGCGACTTTTATCTTTAGGGTCACATGAAGGACTTAGTGTACCCTACACCAGTGACATACATTAAAGAGTTGAGGGAGAGGATTTTGGCAGGTGCCGAACACATGAAAACCTCACTTTCAACGCGAGTGCCAGTGAGTGAAGTATGTCGTAGGCTGCATACGCAACAATGGCAGGCAATTCGAAAAGGATGTGTAATTTTTGTTAACTGCTTTTTTTTTGTATTAAACTGTATCAAATTACATTAATTTTTTATTCACTACTCTACACGTTGACTTTTCGAGCTGAATTAATTTAACAAATCAAAATTAAAAATTTGGTCTATAGCGCGCTTTTGCAGATTTTTGAAAAACCGCTGGGAAAGTTAATGACAATTATACCTTTTTGGAAAGCTTATGAAACCAGTTAGTCATTTTACACATTTGTACGCCAACTGTCATACAATTTTTTTCCAATAGCTTACTTCAATGTTTGGGAATAAAACAATCATTAAAAATTATAGCTACTAAAGACCTTCTATTTCTGAGATTATGTAAGTTTTGGGCGAGATTTTTTTTTACAATGATCACGCCTTTCTCAGCTTTCAGAAAAGTATCAATTAAATGTTTAGAGTGGAGTATTTTTTTCATAATTAATTGTTTTTGGTAACAAGTCAGAAAATTTCTACAATATCGAAGAACCGTCACAGCTCGAGAATCATCCAGGTTTGACCCCTAGTTCATTGGACTTAATTTGTTGCTAATGACCTCTAGTATAACCCCTTTCAAGGAATAGGTCGAATTTCCCTGTCACCCTGTATATACCTATAGTACACCCACATATCGCCAGTTATGTTTGTAATAGGGGGCGAGCCTATTGCCATCAACCGGATACAAAGTCATCCGAGCTGAAAGAAATTCTAGATGGAAAATGTCAATAGCACTTTGCCGACCCAGGGATCAAACCCATGACCATTCGGATGGCCCCAGCGCCATCCTGGCCGCGTGCGCCGGCCGTTGGACTCGGTACTGATGACGCGCTCATCTCATCACAAATCATCTCGCTATTGTAATCTCATGTGCGTTTTGTCTAAACTAGCCGGAACTTTCAATGCGTGTTGCCGTCGCGAAGTGAAAGTTCCGGCTAGTTTAGACAAAACGCACATGAGATTACAATAGCGAGATGATTTGTGATGAGATGAGCGGCCAACTAGTTGCGCGTGGACTATAAAAAAATTATGAACGAAAGTCTGAAATAAATTACTATACTATACTCATCGATCACTAATAAAGAACTAGATACACAATCCCAAACAAAAGTTCTCTTAAAACTGTCACCAAATTGTGTTTAAGTAATAATACTTGAAATAAATATACATTAATGTAAATTCAACCTTAAACGCAATGCTTAAAGTTTATTTCACAAAGCTATGTTAAAAAAGCAATAAATTTTTACGACCGATCCTATGTGGCATGTTTACCGTCGGAGCGTTCGAATGCTACCAAATAAAAAGCGCACCCAAATGTTCAAGTGGGTGCTCATTCGGTGAGGACATTTTTTGCCGCTGATTGTGTATCTAGTTCTTTATTAGTGATCGATGACTATACTATAATATTACAATCGAGACCCGTCCGTGTCTTGGAAAGCACGTTAAGCTGTTGGTCCCGGCCGTGGTCCCGGCTGTCATTTGTAGATCTTATAGCTGTCTATACAGACTGCTGTCTACAGGCTGTCAGATTTTCAGGCTTCTGACGACCCGTAACCACTGTTCGTTACGGGTCGTCAGAAGCCTGAAAGTCTGACAACCAGTCTTACCACGGGGTATCGTGTTACCGAGTAACTGGGTTGTGGAGGTCAGATAGGCAGTCGCTCCATGTAAAATACTGGTACTCAGCTGCATCTGATTAGATCAGGGATTCCCAAACGGTGGGGCGCGCCCCCTTCGGGGGGCGTAGATTGACAAATGGGGGGCGCGACGGCTCCAATAAATAAACGATAGATTTATAAAATTGTATGTTTATGGTATTAGAAAAGGTTAAGTATAGACTCCAAAACCCAAACGTTTCATAACTTAATTAGGTGCTGTAAAATGAGGTTCAGCTTTTCTGCATAAGACGACAATAGTTATTTGTTATACAAGAGTGCAAAGTTGCTTTTTAACCGCGTGTTCAATTTTGATGACCGAGCAAGCGAAGGATTCTAAAATTGAATCACGAGCGCAGCGAGTGATTCAAAATTAGAAGCCTGAGCGTTAGCGAGGGAATCAAAAGAGCACGAGGTGAAAAATCTTTGCACTCGAGTGCAACACGTAACTTTTCATTCCACCTCAGCGAGGAAATGACTAAATGCAAAAAAAAAAACGTTTACAATCACAAGATAGGTACACTTTTATTTCAGTTTAGGTATTAATTACTACATTATAACAGGTAAGTATTACAGAATAATCTTTAAATTATAACAAAATAATACTAAGGTATAATTAAGAAAATTTTAAAGTAACGTTGCTACAGTTATTTAAATTGAGTGTAATATTTTTGTTTGGTACTGTAATATTGGTGTTAGTCACTTGTGTACTGTTTTTCGGTAAACTATCTGTCATACTTAATAGTTGTACCGATTCATCGGATTCCCTTGGCGTGAATGTTGGAGAGAGAGGGAGATGGTTAGGTGTTTCATAACGGCTTATTTTTGATGTAGAAGGGCCAGTCCAAGGATCCGATTGAGGCTCTTTCAGTGTAATGGCTCCTACGATGCCTTCACATATTTTAGACTTATTTTGGATGGAATCCTCTATGTATCCCTCTACAACTGCATTGGACTTCCAGCCTCCGTGGCGCTTAAGGGACAGGAGATCAGCTCCGGAATCAGCCAAAAGTGTGGCTGAAGTTCGTCAGAAACAATGACCCGTGTACAACAGGGGTTCTGGAAGTTCAAGAAATGTTGCTATTTCTCGTGGGATACTGCCAATTTTATTAGTACCCATAGGCTGTCTAACACACTTTCCATTGCGATACTGTAGAAAAAATCGATTGATTGGAGTGTTAGGCGGGCGTAAGGCTTGATATTTCTCAACAATCGTTACGTATTCCTTGCGAATGACGAAGTTGCGGTCTCTTTTTGTCTTTGTATTAGGTAAATTAATTAATAGTAAGTCATCTGAATGTTTCTCAATGTTTTTGACATTAAGTTGTGTTAGTTCATTAGTTCGACATGCTCCGTTTATTCCAATAATAAGAACAACCTGTAACGTAAAGAGTATTGTAGTAGATAAATGAATAAAATTGATATGAACGCATAATTATGCCTATCAACATCTACTAAGTATACTATTTAATTGAGATTAATATACTTAAGTAGATACTGAATGTGCAACTGACTTACTTTTGCCGCCAAATATACGGAATCGGGTGCTTCGTTAAGAAACTTTTCAATATCAGATACTGTGAAAACCTTCGATTTTTTTGGTTGATGACCAGATGAGGCTCTTTTTAAAAATGCCACTAATTTAGGATAGGTATCGATATGTTTGTCTTTTTTCATCTTTATTGTTGCTTTTAGCATCGAATACGTACTCCATAGAGTGCTTGCTTTCTTGTTCTCGGATAATTCTATAAAATATGCCAGCAAAACGTTTTCTGAGAAAGTTTTGGCTCCTTTTGCTAGTCGCCACGTGTTGAACATATCGTACTGTTTTAAATACTTCTCGCGTGATTGTTGAGGGAGAAAGCTCATTTGCGCATTATTAACAGTTTCAGTCAATTCTGTTGGCGTCAAGCAAACTTCCTTGTCGCTAGAATCACTCATTTTAGTTTTTTCACTTGTTTTCAAGTTTCTTGTTTTTAATAAAAGGTTTAACAATGACGTGAAAAAATGCCGCGTAAAGAACCGCGTACAAAGCAAATTGAAAAAAGAACACCAAGAAGGTTCCGAGTCTGAGTTTTAAAAAAAATTAAAAAAAAGTTGTATGATATATTCGGCACCATAGAGGTAGCAGTAAATAGGTTTAATGTTTTTTTTAATTCACAAACTTAGTGCACACGATGTTCTAAATTCAATTTACTTTATCCTCTAGCGAATAAAAACGGCTTTTCCACTCAGATATTGAAGATTAAAAATACTCTTTCCGAGATGGTGGGATGAAAAATAAGTTTTTTCTATTTCTGTATTTATTATTAAGTGTTGTTCGAGGTCGCTTTGCTCGCTCTTACATTATGCATTCTCATAATTATTGAGTATTTCTGTAAAACTTGACAAAGTAACTTCTATTTCTGTTTGAATGATCAAAAGAATATCTAACCTATCCAAGGGGGCGCAAACATTTTCGACCTCACTTTCGCTCGCTTTACATTCTTATGCTTTTCTGTTTATGTCAACAAAGTAACTCAGGGGGGCGTAGTGATTTTAAAAGAAAATTAAGGGGGCGCGTATGTTAAAAGGTTGGGAACCACTGGGTTAGACTGGAAGCCGACCCCAACATAGTTGGGAAAAGGGGCAAATGGTGACCAAAGTGTGGGTTTCTATACCTAAATAATTATGTACATTATGTACATCGCTGCCCATACCTTCGAAGAACAACAAGCGTCATGTCATCTTCACATGAGGTTATCACATTCTAGTTTACACAAAAACGTTTAGATTCACTTGTTTCTAGTGTTTTCTATTTCACAAGATGTAGGCCTAATAGTCGTAATTATTATAAACTTGTTTTAATAACTCGACTAACTACAACATAGTTCGTGCTATGATTCGTTCCGAAAATCAAGCAATTAGGGAGTTTAGTTAGTGGATACATAAAAGAAAATTGTGAGAAGTTTCACTCTTCAATGGTAGCAGGATACTTGCGCGATAAGACATTTCCACAAATGATCTTTTGGTGAACGGACATTTGCGCGAAGAGACACTTGCGCGAGAAGACATTTCCGATAATGAACTTTTGCGCAAACGGAATTTTGCGCGAACAGATACTTGCGCGACAAGACATTTCGAGGAATGGTTTTTTGCGCGAACGGACTTTTGCGCGAAGAAACACTTGCGCGACAAGGAATTTCGAAATACTGCAAAATTCCTAATTGAAAAACCCAATAACACTGCCCGACCTAGGAATCGAACGCAGGACCTCATGTTTAGCAGTAGATATTCTGTCTTGTCAGTCTGCTTTGTGGTCATAAATCGACTATTACGAATTATTATTATCACTTTTTATACTTTCCTATTGGATAACATACGTATCTACACCTACATAGGTCGGAATTTTAGTTTTACGACCTACAAATATTTTGAGAGTAATTATAAATAAGCCATTATGGATTTCTCGTTTCCCAGCAGTCCTAATAGATGGACCCTGGAAATGGAAAATTGGTAATAGGATTTTATTAAATAAATACTTGTAGGTCAAGTCAAGTCCTCTTCTTAAAATTTGTCCCTGGTCGACAGCTCTGCTCGGGTAAAAATAGATAAACATATCGTCCAGGTATACCAACGTTGTATCATATTCTCGAGGCTGTGAAAAACGGAGAAAACGAATTATCCCAGATATGAGACCTATCTAGATCGATTTTTCGCCCCGTCAACCCAATTGCAACTTTCATCGAAATCGTTAGAGCCGTTTTTGAGAACGTGATTACAAATATAAATAATTATATACAAATATTGCTCATTATAAACATGTCACCACCCGCAGCGCCATCTAGTGGAGAAATGATTGAACTATTATAATAAGTTCACACGAAACTCAGTAGCTGGCGCTAGGAAACATGCAGCAGTTATTAAATAGATAGTTTATTTATTTATTTAGGAAGCCGTCTTCCTCAGTAGCAGCCCGGAGTCTATATTTAAAATAGAATAGAATACTCTTTTTTTTAAACATTACAGATAAACCTGTAGAAATGTTACTTAGGGGGACACAATGGGCGGCCTTATCGCTAAAATAGAACCTTTGGATGGATTGAAGGGAGAAGGGGAGACAATATTGCAAGTACTTAGTCTGTGGTGTACCATTGCACGATTAATGACTTAAATAAATAACTGGTGAAATGAGGGTGAATATCTGCCTACCTGCGTGGGAGTGATATGAACATTCGAATGACGTTGTTGGAGCCACTAAAGTCATGTAACTTTTGAAGGGTTTTACTACAAATTCCAGGATCGGGCCTACTAAATCGGTTAATATTGGTAGTATCCGCGTTTAAATATGAGACTGGCTCCTCAATACGTACGAACACAAAAAAATTGAGAGTGGTACGTCAATTCGAAAACACATTGAATCGAAAACTGCTTTATCGAATGACGTTATCGCGAACACGCTGATGATAAAAACTTTTTGAATAGATCCGAAATCCACCAGTTTATTTGTCTAGGAATGGACCCCGATGAGACACAGACACAGTAAGCCTCGTCTTTGAATTGGGTTTGGGATAGAAGTGAGTATTATTTTGAGTTAACTATTGTTAACTTTTCAAAATTGAATAGTAGTAGATAAAGTGAAATTGTTATTCGACTAATATTGTGTTCTCTGTGGTAATCATTTTTAAAAATGGCTGTCAAACGACGGTAGAATCACTTTTTGTTCGAGCGTGCGTCGTGACGAGAAGAACTTAACGAACGGTTGACTCGTTGCGCTATAATTTATAATAATTAAAATTAAAATAAATATGTTCTAAAACGTTCCTACTGGTTATTATTTTAAAACTATTTAATCAATAAATCAAAATTGCAGGTAAGTAAAGTAAACTAAGTAAAAAAAGAAATGTCATCATTATAATGTTAAGAAAAAATGGTAGAACGGACGAAAGCACCTTCACACCAGGTTTTAGACTGGCAAAAGTAGACTCATCCTTCATGGGGTACTGTTTAAAATGTTATAATAAAATTCCTCCCCACATACTTCAACTGAATGAGACGAAATTCAAATCTTATATAAAACGCACACTATGCAGGCAGGCATATTATAAGTTGGGGGATTACATCTCTGATAAAAATGCTTGGCTCAATGCTGGTCCTGCTCCACAACCACAACTAATTGATTAACATTTGAAAATACTGTTGGAGCTGCTGAACATTGTAACACCATCTTTGCGTTGTATAAACTCAATTTCCTTTGTATTATATAATTGCATAGCACTGGTGTGAGTACTATGTACTAAAGAGCTACCATTCACCGGGTAATATGTCTTTCATTGACTTGAATGTGCCCTGGCGGCTGTGAGTATGTCATGCTCACTCAGATGTCTCGCTGATGGTGGCGCGTGTGTTGGATCATTTAGCTCCCTTCAAAATGGTTGAGCTGAATGGTGCTAATCCATGTGTCATGTTCGTGAACGGGCGCCGTCAGTTGTGACTGGTCATCTCTTAGCTGCCATGGCTTATTTTAATTAATTTAAATTTTTGAATTGTTCTTTATTTTTATCTTTTTATTACGGACGCTTTTAACGTGCACGTCTTTTTACATTGTTCTCACATGTATAATTTCAACTTGAATAATGTAACCAATTTTTAGTAACAATTTTTTGTTTAAAAGAGTGTCCGTGGAGTTTCTTGCCCGTTCTTCTCCATAGGTACCTACTACGTTTTGGAATGGGCAACTAGCTTCATATTTCTGACTGACTGACTCCTTGACAATTCAAAAGTGCCTGTACATGGTTTAATTGAAATAAATGCTTTGAGTTTGAGTTTGAGACAAATAATGTCATGTGGAACCGCCGAAATTCACACTGTTGGTGCTACGTGAACCCAAATCAATTTCAGGAAAGGGGCTCCCAGACACGGTGGAAACATTAAAAAGTTCCAAAATCAATTTAACTTTGCGGTAAGCAAGTGACATTAATTACGCAAGAACGATGTGCAGTTGACTGGTTTTCAAGCATTACCTCATTCGAGGATTTCTCCTGTAACGTGGGTGCGCTACAGACGCAAATGTCACGTACCTACGTAAACAGTCTGACCCAGAACGAAACAACTATTTGTGGCCTTGTGGACTATACAAATAAAATCAAAATGAAAAGTTATTTATTCAAATTAGGCTGAGAATCAACACTTTTTTTAACGTAAAAAATTTACCCACCTAAACGCCCGCTCTTCAGCGCAACAAAGGTCCCTAACAGCAAAGCTGTCTGTTAGTTAAAAGAATCTGTCTGTTGACCTTGTTGGTGTTATGAAAAAACCACAAAAAGTTTACATCTTCGAATATTTTAAAAGTACCTAGAAATTAAATTCTGTGCAGAATTTGAAACCGCGACCAGTGGTGTAAAATTCGCTTTGCACTTCTTTTTCTAAACGGCGTATAATCTATCGGCCCTTCTGGTAAATGATCGGTACCACCCGGACACTCGAGACATCGCAAATACATCTTCTTTTCGTGTGGTAATTGACTAACCTGCACCCTAATTACGAAACGCAAACTCAATTTTAAATTGAAACCAATTGAAAAAGATTGCCAGTCCATTGCTTCATAAGTTCGACAAAAAAAATTAAGCAGATTCTTTTTGTCGAACTTATGAAGCAATGGACTGACAATCTTTTTCAATTGGTTTCAATTTAAAATTGAGTTTGCGTTTCGTAATTAGGGTGCTGGTGTCAAAGTTTCAAAGCCGCCCATGGGCATCTGACTTCGCTTCACATGCCGTCGAGAAATATCGGTTCCTCACGATGTTTTCCTTCACCGTTTTTGAAAGAAGTCATAGTGGCACATGAATACGTAAAGTCAGAGGTGCATGCCTTGTGTTCGAACTCGAGACCGATGACTTAATTGGCAGTCTGACGGTCACACCACTATAGGGTATCACTGCAAATTACATTATTTCATTACCATCACCAGATATCACTGAAATGCCGCATTTTCGTTAATAACAAGTACGAAGAATCAATCAATCAATCTTTATTTGTAAACATAGGTATTACAATATTATACAGGTTTTATGTACACATTTTCGTCGATCTCTATGTCCTACCAATGAAATTGGTGTACAAATTTATTAGTTTTTTTAGTAATCATTCTGAATCTATACAATACAAAGTCATGTTCGAGTAAATAGTGTCAATAAAATGTATTACTAATAATTAATTAATCAATTATAATTTATTTTTTACAGGGCTAGTAATGTCATATTTCATCATATTAAAAATAATGTCAAAAATAATAAAAATAATAATGTCACTAATATGCATTAAAAAAAAAAAGATTTTCATAAGATCGTGCATCTACTAAGTATATCTAAGTATACATTCCATAAGTTGCTTTTCGTGTGTGTGACCGCGTCGCTCTTCTAACATTCGCAACGAATTTTGATTTTTGATTTGCAGTTTTCACTATCATTTAAAGAATTTTACACTATTACACATTCATCTCCCAACGATGTGACATCATGACCTACCCATCAAATTCCAGTCCTTACCACCTGCAACTTAACCTGCCCCTCCGCAAAAGAAAGTACCCACAGTCAATAAAACCAGCTACACACATTCGCGCCATTCAGTTTAACCTTGAGCGCGTCCGTGAAAGTAGCCATATGTAAAAAAAAAACGAAAAAAAAAAAAAATGGCGCCGAAATTTTTAGTAGTTTTTCTTTTATTGTTTTGTTCACAAGTACAAAGTGAATCGCTTTTAGAAAAAGGCTATGATTATTTTGTGAATTTGGGGAAGAATTTGATGCCGAATTTGTTGTCGATGTTAGAATGTGTGGGACAGAATGAGGCGTGGGACTGTGCGCGGGAGAAAGCTGGGAAGATGCTTGAAGGCTGGGAAGATGAGGTGGAGAAGGACCGCAGGAGCTGGGAAGGTAAATGGACAATTTTGATTATTATTTTTGGGTTTTGTTTCTGAAGTAAGTAGCTAGGTTTTGGGATATCTTATCCACATTTAAAAATAAATCTAGTAAATTATAAAAATAAATATATTTACAATTTCGAAAGTTTTGTTAACTGAACTGAATCTAAGTAATGGAAGACGAATAACTAATTATGAAGGTAATATAATATATTATAACATATTTTTATTAAACAATATCAAAGAGAAAAGCGCTACAGACTTTCCAGCTTCGAAGTCTGCAATGATGTATTTTAATTATTTTTATTTACATACATTCTTCATTCTAATAAAAATAACATTCACCTCTATTTTGGTTATGTTTCTTACCAGTAATAACTACGAATTAAGATTCATATCAAATTGATGACCTGGCTGTAGTCGTTTTGTTGCCGGAAGCAGACCGTGCTTACATATTTTAGTGTTACAAAGCAAGGTAAATAATAACAACGTAATAATCTCACTTTCAAAAAGAAATTGACGTCCTGATTTTAATCTTGTCAATAGGTACGTACTAAGTAGTATATTTTATTTTATTTTCCCATATTCAAAGTCAAATAAATCTTACAAGTAGGCCATTAAATACAAACTTTTTACAAAAAAAAAACCGACTTCCAAAAAAGACACTACAAAGTCAAAAATAACTTTAATTTCGGAAGTCTGTGTATTTGGTTTTGAACTTTCCTTTGCGACCGACTTTTCGACCGAAATTAAAGTTATTTTTGACTTTGTAATGTCTTATGTGGAAGTCGGTTTTTTTTTTGTAAAATGTTTTTACTTTTCACTTTTATTTGTGGTACCCCACACAAATTCGAATACCACTACTTACTATGTAATTATAACAGTGACAGGAACTTATCATCATAATTATCATCCTTAAAAACGAAGTGGGAAAAATACGTATTATTGAAGCTCAGTTAATAAAATTCAAACAAAAAACAATTTTCAAAATCGGTCCACAATTAATGGAGAAATCGCGTAACAAAAAAAAAAAACATACAGTCGAATTGAGAACCTCCTCCTTTTTGAAGTCGATTAAAACACTTCTGAATGTCAAAAATAAAATAGACATTATTCTAGATGTGCCTTCCAAAAGGTAGTTTCGTTTGGAGAAGAATGGGCAACAAACTGTATAATAGACAAAAAAAACTAGTACTTTAAAAAAATTATATAATAAATTGTCTATCTTATTTGCGAGTTAATAAATAACTTATTGTCTTAGATAAATCAATGCAAACAAAGTTAATAAAAAAAAAAAAACAAGTCTCTGGCGTTTTTTTTTCTCGTGTTACATGATGTTATTTCAAAAAACTTCTTGAAAAACAAATTCCTTGTCTCTATGACTATTTAAAGAAAGCATCTTTTTACCCAACTACGGCGAAGAAAAAAAGAGAGAAGAGAGGGTTATGATTCTGATGAGAAGTATGAGAAAAAGCTTTTGCATTTAAACAAACTGATTTTATTATCATTCCATATCTGATTACCAAGCTACCCAACCCAGGCCATAAGGGATTAAGGTCATGACCATAACCTACACCCAGGAGAAATTAGTACTACATATTGTGCATACATATTAATAAGGAGAAAACTTGTCAGCTTATGTATCAACGGGTGAAAACTGACATAAGTGTCATCGGGTACTTACTTAATTATTTTGTTGATATTATATCAGATTATGTGGATTTGCATGCGATGAGGAATATGTCGTGAGGAAAGTTTTGAGTATGAATGTAGATGGCTTTAAGAGTAAGGGAGGACTATAAATAATCATCATTCTCCTGCCCTTATCCCAATTTATTAGTCTTTTACTTCCATACTTCTCTTTAAGTCGTCATCTCGGTAGTCACTCCCTTCAATATCTCTGAATATCAATATCATCTTTCACACAGCCCATCCATCGTTTTTTGATCTTCCCCTACTCTTAGAGTCATACACATTCATACTCAAAACTTTCCTCACGACATTTTCCTCATTAATCCGCATCACATACCCATGACATGAAATAATAACATCCTAACACAAAAAGCGGCCACAAAGAGTTACGTACCGCCGTACAATATTTCTAATAAAAACACCGAAAAAGACATTTTTCTTTTTATTCCCCATACAAAACACGAGTTTTTTTCGGCGTTTTACTTTTCACTGTGAAAATATCAAGTGTCTACCTACCATGATTCAAAAGATACACAGCCCTGTGTCAGATAATGGAAGGGCGAACGGATGGACAGCAGAGCTTTAGTAATAGGGTCCCGTTGGCATCCTTATAAGGGTGCGGAACCCTAAAATAAAAATAGACAGTTATTCAAAACTCTGTTTCATAACAAAGTGCTAAATATTGCTTTTTATTTGTGACTCAACAGTCAACTGTTGGAAGAAAAAGTGCTAAATTGATGAACCAATAACTACGAGAGAAAATATAAGTAATGTTTAGCAAGTTCATGTGAAATATTGCAGAATCTCTGTGTTTACACTTTCTAAGTACATAATATCTTCTGGTTCCGGTTAAGTAGGTGTACTTACCTATTCAGTTTTACATAACACTCGGATTATGTGATCGAATTTTCACCCACTCCCCGTACTTATTCTATTGGAGGTTATTTTGCAAATCAACTTGTTATCTACGAAGATGATGGGCCGAACTTAACGCCTACAGACAGGATCGGTACACACTAGCTCAAGACAGAGAGGAGCGGAAAGGAGAAAGAGAGGCCATTGCTATGCAGTGGGACAACATACGCTAAAAATAATGAATTAATGAAATGTAGACTCGATAAATCGAATGAACCTCAAGATTTGCACTAGCCCCTGGAGCCTCATGCTTCATGGGACTACAGAAGCCAATTGCATATCAAGGAGTAGACCGGGGGGCACGGTAATGGTAGGAAAGAGATGCCCTTAGGATATGGAAGGATTTGCGAGCCGTACCGGATATGCATCCTAGAGTAGGCAATGGAATAGTGGAGAGACGGGTGATATTTTATCTATGGATGGGCATCTTTTAACGACGTCGCCGCCTGGTTGACTCAGGTCCAGCTTCACCGGTGAATCTGCTTTTTGCTATTTCTAATGTCTTCGTCTGAGGTCTTGCTGCTATCCGTTTTAGGTTTCTTGTAAATCTCGTAACGCTACGGGTCAAAATACGCTAAAAATAAAAATATAAAAAATTAAAACATCTCTGTTTACCGTCATTTTATAATTGTTCTGTATCTGTTAGATTTCATGTTAATCTGTCAGATTCGACTAGAGATCTAGAATAGAGAGGCGAGGAATTTTCGAGGAGACATCTTCTTTTAAACATTGGCCATTAATTTTCTTTTGTATTCCCTTAAATAGGGTTAAGCTACACGATGACTGATGCATGCATGCCGTCTGTCAGAACGATGACTCTTTCTTCAAAAGACCCTTCCAGACATGGCCCTGCATTGTTAGACTCACATAAAATCTTAAATAATTGTTATTTTTATTAATTAAAGTATAATTTGTTATAATTATGTACATATCATTTTAATTCTGACTTACGGATATAAAGTTATTTTCATTTCATCTTGTTTCCACAAACAGCTCGCTTACCCCGGAAGTGTCATCTCTAACACAATTTCAACCTTTCTAGCCACAACCTTGATGCGTGCGCGATAATTTAGCGCAACGATTTAGCGTTTAGCGCCGCGCGTCACAGTTACTTGCATGCGCGCCATTCAGCTTTTATAAAACAATTATAGGGCTGTGAGTCGCTTAAGTGATGTGACAGTGATAATTACACGCGAGGCAGATTATGGGAATGCTTTCTTTTAATGCCTCGGTTCCTAAGCCAGAGGACGAGATCTATAATCATTACTTTAGACGTCATGTCTCCGTCTCTATCTTGCAGTTGCTGTTTGACAGTTGTGTGACAGTGACATGCGTGTCGCTTAAGCTGGGAACAAATTATCGGACGCGTCCGTAAGTCGCGACTGACAGTCCCCTACGATCACGTCAATTCACGTCCGCGACTTACGACCGATAGTTTGCACAGTGTAGTACTCAATCTACTATGCAAATACAAATGTCAGTCGCGACTTACGGACGCGTCCGATAATTTGTTACCAGCTTTAGCTAAAGGACGTGCAAAGTAACGTTTATACTAGAACTTGACCTGAGATAACTAGGTCAAAGAGATTGTTCATCAAAGGGTATTTTAAAATGTAATTTATATGCACTTTCCAAGGCATAACTGAATTACGGTAAGAGTTACTGGTTTCTTAGAACTCAATTAATAAATTAATAGCGAAGTGTGTTATTCTACCCATTCAATCGGAAAATACGGATGTTCTACAAGTCTCTGATTAGTATATTTTCAGCTAATTGTGATGACTAGCCCAAATTAACAACCAATCATGTTAGTTCACAGGAGATTAGTAAATTTTTCTTTCTTCGTAAAAAAAATATATATTGAATTGGCTATCCAAGGGGTCAAGAATAGTGTAAAACCACCAACAGGCAGAAAGCCAGTGTATGTCAAAGTAAAGCTCTCTTCTGATAATTACGCAATTTTTGCAAATTGTCTTTGGCCTCTGGCCCTGACACTCAGAGTAATAACTAAAGCAAACTTAACTAAACTGCTTTAGTTATGTTATTACTCTGAGCCCTGACAGCAGGCAATAGACATAAATTGTCAAACTTTTCTATGTTTTAAATATTGAATAGGTACAAGGGTTTTGGCTTATTCGTAAAGGAGTATTATACGTTTTTTTTTGTAATGTGTGTTTAGTAGCGCAGAATAAATTTTTTCTTTCTTTTTTTATCTCCTTCTCAAACAGAGAAGAAACGTGCATTGCGTTGCACCACCTCGCTTGTTTACTGCATTGGCCATTTCAAACCATTCTAAGTCTGGGCTTCCTCACTAAGTGGTCTTCACCATCAGTGTCAGTCAATGATGTCTTAGAATTGTCCATCACCTCAAACTATCACAGTAAACTGCTGGATACAGGCCTCTCCCGAGCTGATCCCGGTGTTCCGCTTTCTGCATCTTTTCTATCCCAGATGCTCATTAAAGATCGTTTCTCTAAGAATCAATTTTTAAATATCAATATTTAGTAGGACATAAAAATACAAAATTCAAAAATCAAAAGTCATTTATTCAAACTAGGCTGAAAGTCAGCACTTTTCGAACGTCAAAATTACATAAGATAGTCCCCCAAAAACGCCCGCCCTTCACCACTTCCTAGTGCTTTAGCTGGGAAGAAGAAGTGGCGCAACAAACTCCCCAGCAGCACAGCTGTCTGTTCAGTTAGAAAAAACTTGATTCTATACAATAGTATGCAAAATAAATTAAATTACTCAACACAAAACATTAAATAAAATATATTTGCCATAATGACAGCTAGCACACGCCAATATACCAACAAAAACATCGAAATCTATACTCAAGCGAAAATAAAAACTAAAAACGTAAACAGAACTTAATACCTGAATAAAAGCTAGACTTCTGCTAACCCTAGACTAAGTAAGAGCTAGCTAACAGTAGTGTAACCACAAGCTTATGGCATGAGGTTCCGTGTAGCCCCAACCGGCTTCGAACTCACTGCCATAATCGTAACGATATGATACTACTAACCGATTTGCTGTAGTATATACATCTATCTAATATATACATGTGAAAGTAAGTTCTATGTCTGTTAATCTGTCTGTTACCATTTCACGCCTTAACGGGTGAACGGACCGGTGAGCACACAGGGGGCACATCTAAAGCAATTCATTTTCTGAATTGCCAGCAATTCCTCTATACACACTCACAACTCTACATAATTATTTTAGCTAAATCAGCATATCAGAATCATATTTGGTGTAAATATTGGCGCATGAATCAAATGAAGAACGTAATTTTATCGTATAATTTTATTTTTCTTTACATTTTTTATCAAATGAATTTTTTTTATGTTTTATTTCTACAGTTTAAATTAATGTGATGATATAAAACGGTTAAAACAGTTGAATTGCGTAATAAGAATTGAATGCAGATATATATTATGATACTGCCAAAGCGGCGGTTTTAAGCCCCCGTCTTCCTTTTCTTATTTTCTTTTCGAGTTGATGGTAAACACATGTATTATTTTAACGTGGCATCAGTGGCATTTTTCGGTCTTCAGAAGTGCAGGTTGTCACTTGGGGCACTCCAACATATGGGACATGGTTTGCTCAGGAGCACCGAATTCGCAGTGGGTGTCGGTGGAATCTATTATCCCCCATTTTGCTAGGTAGAGCACCCTGGTTAAGCATTACCATGGGGGTTAGGACATAGGATACTTATCTCGGTATTACATTCCTGATGGACAATTTCCACGCGAGCAAAGCCACAAAAGCTAATATTTTATGGGTTTTTTTTTAATGATTTTGACTTGAAATAGTTTTGGTGAGAATTATTTTCTGCTGTGTCATAAGCTCACTCTGTAGCGAAAATTCACAAAGATATACAGGGTCAAAGTAAATTAGCTGGCAAAACTTCGTGATGGGTGTAGCTGATTACGGGGTCAACAGCCGCGCTGGTAGTGTAGGTGCTTGAAATTATAAGCTTTTTGTTCTGTCATTGTTAAATATTGATACCTGATATTGTGAGATCCTGGGTCCGACTCTCATGCCGAGCAAAGGGTCATGCCACTTTATCTCTGTTAGCAGACCAGACACTAAACTTTAGGCTAGATCTTTATTAATTAATGAAAATCAAAAATAACCAAAGAATAATCACTACTACGTTAACAGTAGGTACTGGTGACATGTGAGGCTAGGCACCTCTGTCCATTGTGAAGAACAATCTATATGATACATTGATATGAAAAAAAGAGAATATAATTAGTGGCTGCTCTTCTTAACCACTAATTCTCGTGACTACGAGTTGTCAGCTGCTCATGAGTTATCACGACTTTCTATAATCATCTAATTACATATTTAATTTCTATCTACTGCCCACATAATAACTATTATATTATTACTATAATTAACTGAACAAGGGACTCTCTCTACTTGTGGATTTAATTCGCATGAAAAGATCTTCGTAAATAATATAATAGATGTTGATGTAAAACACAATAGACGATGTATATTTAGTAACTTAATCCGCTTAACTGTTCTTAAAGAGTCTTAGATAACCCTGTAAGAAATCGACACGTGTTTCGCCTCTCAACGAGGCATCCTCAGGATGAGGATTGACTTGTTGCGAACTCGGACATGACGTCTTCGTCGAGAATCTTTGCGTTCGGCTTTTGTCGTGGCAACACGCATAATTAGTAGGTGTTACAGGTGTCCATTGACAGTAGCCACATTCCATGTAGAATACCTTTTTGCTAACCTAAAATTGCTTATTTGTTACATCCAAGCTCACAGCCACCCTAAAAAGTCGTCAGAAATTGGCTATATGGCATCATCATCATAATATCTACTTTGCAACAATTTCAATTCTGCTCATCACGCCGAAGATCTTCATCAGATGTTTATCAAAATTTTATGACACCAAATTAAAGTTACTTACCTTTCAAATAAAAAAAGAACCATGGAAATCGGATTTCATAAGGCGGAGATATCCAGTAGCCCTCTTTTTGCCCCTTTTTTTAGGATGTACCCCTCCAATCAAAAATTCCCGACGACAAAAACAAACTATAAAGTTGTAAAACTTGTATACCAAGTTTCGTCTAGAGTACCTACCAACAAACTGACACACGAAAGTAAATATTGCCAGACTTGAAGCAGAAACGGTTGACTCGCTTCGTTCGCTTGATATTTTTTTTTTCTTGTTGTCTTTTCTCATGCTAACTAAGTACAATTAAGTTGTTCTCTGTTGTTATTTTATCTAACAAACCACAGCAGTAGATACTGCCATGTTTGTTGCGCCACTTCTTGTTCCTAGCTAAAGCACTATATTATATAGGAAGTGCGGGCGTGCCTGGGGACTGTCTTAAGTAATTTTGACGTTCAAAAAGGGCTGATTCTCAGCCTAGTTTGAATAAATGAATTTTGTCTGAGATGTTAGTTTAGTTTGTTAATCAGCCCCTCAGTAACCGAGAGATAGTCTTACGTTCCAACACACCTTGAAGTTGAACAACCGATAATTATTTGAATGATAACTGCCCACAATAACTTCCATGACCAATTCATTTCAATACTAACCTAAGTTTACTTTCACAGACTGAACAAAAAACTCGATTTTGATTCAAGCTTAGGTACGTTTATAAACTTTTACTTTTAATTGATTCGAATTTTTGGAAATTTCACTTTTTTTCCTAGTTTACGTCACTTTTGGATAACTGTTTTGTTTTACCGGTATTATGAATATGAAGTAGTTTTTTAAAAACTCGATTTTGAACTTTCGATTTCGCAAGTTTTTCGGTTTTAAACTTTCACAAACATAATGTTTGAAAACACTATTATGAAAGGTTAAGTGTACAATTTACATAATTTCAAGTATTTAATGCAGCTCATTTTGAATACTAGATTTTGTTAATGACATTCATTTTGATTCGATAACGTTATGAACATATAACTAATGATTTATTCAGTAGTTCATTCACAAAATAAAAATATAATACCTAACTAAAACTATTAACAAACTAAAATATGACGTCGCAAAATTTCTCTGCATCGCTGTCGACTGGTAATGTACCCAAGAGACTGGCGGCATTGCCATGTTGCTTAACCTCTGGCCAAGGTAAAAGCCAGCCCTTGGGTCGCGGGAAGTGTCAAGTGTCAACCAGTCGTTTGGAGATTTCGTTGAACAAACCATGACCACTCAGACGGCCCTAAGTTTTAACCCCAAACGGCTCATAAATATAGCAACATTCTAAGGTAATTAATTAAATTAAGTATAATATAGATAGGTACTTTTTACGTGTACTATTGGGGCATAATCAGCATATAATGTTCCCACTGCTGGGACACAGGCCTCCTCTCTTCGAGAGTGTGCTGTAATCCACCACGCGGGCCCAGTGCGGGTTGGTAGATGTCACATGTTTTCGAATTTTTGGTTCTAGGACATGCCGGTTTCCTCACGATGTTTTCCTTCACCGTTTTGAGAGCAGTGGTGACGAAATGATTAACACTATTTAAAGCGCCTGTCAGGGTTCGAACCGACCTCGACTCGTAAGCCGGGACCGTTACCACTGGGCCAGCACGGGTGCGTCTCATATCATATAAAGTTATTTGGTATATTTTCATTTCAATAACGTTCACAAGATATAATAAACGTGAGATATACCAACTGTTGATATAATTTCTTTACATATAACATTTATATACTCTAAAACTTATTTCGTATAACGTTATTGGATATAACGTTTATTTAATCGAAAATCATTAGGTCTATCGTTTAAAATATATATTGATACCATCATTATGAGAAATAAAGTTCTTATGAGAAATAAAGTTCTTTAAACCGATTATGGTTAACACCCCGATTCAAAGCCATCCAACTCGGATAGGTTAGGTTAGAAGGCTAAAGGCTTTTGCAGACCAGCGCGACACGACACTAACAATACAATTTCTAAGAAAACTTCACGGTATAACAATAACCGGTGTCGGTCTGGCTGCACACAGCGGCTGGTCTGCACACACACACAAAACTTGCGTGAGCGGCCGCCGAGCGGTGGTGAACCATTTGGGTTAGGTTAGGTTAGAACAGTGACCATTAACGCGCGAAGGCGAGCGACCGAAGGAAGCGTGCCGCGGTAGCGGCCGCCGAGTGCCAGATCCCCCCTCTCTTGTTGGTGAACCATTTGGGTTAGGTTAGGTTAGAACAGTGACCATTAACGCGCGAAGGCGAGCGACCGTAGGGAGCGTGCCGCGGCAGCGGCCGCCGAGTGCCAGATCTCCTCCCTTGTTGGTGAACCACTTGGGTTAGGTTAGGTTAGAACAGTGACCATTATCGCGCGAAGGCGAGCGACCGTAGGGAGCGGGCTGCGGCAGCGGCCGCCGAGTGCCAGATCCCCTCTATTGTTGGTGAACCATTGGGGTTAGGTTAGAACAGTGACCATTAACGCGCGAAGGCGAGTGAGCGTAGCGAGTGACCATCTTGGCAGGTGGTTATCAGTTAAGTATATCTACAGTATCTGCTCAGGTTACTAACTGTGATAGAAATTACATATTAGACTAAATATGTTTTATGTATTTTGAGTGGTATATCAAACGATATTATATTAAATGTATGTTATGATTATAAAAATTTGTTATTTTAAAATTATATCAATCGTTTATTATATTTACTGATGATTATATCAAATAAAATTTTATAGATTCAGTTGTTATATCTTGTAAATATTAGTCATTTTGTAATTATACCATATATTACTTACCCGGCCAGCACTGCTTCTATTGGTGCACCTCTGCATAAACCTTTGGAGATTACCTAAGGACGTGGTGTGTCCTTAGTACTTACTAAAATATCAAAAATTCACAAACCTATCAGTTATTACTGTCTCCAAAAAGTTAAACGGCAACTTTCCAGAAATAGACAAGGAATGAGCATTAATCACCTCGCTTGCTGCGTGTTGGTTATTTTAAACTATTAAGTCCAAAACTACCTCGTTAGTCTATTGGTCGCAAGTGCTACTCCTTAGCTTGAGGTCCTGGGGTTCGATTCCCAGGTCACGCAAAGAGTTATTGGTTTTTTCCATCAGGTATTTCTCAGTAGTAATTTGTGCCCGGTTGGTGGCAATAGGCTCGCCCTCTATTACATGGGACTTAAACATAACTGGCGATATGTGGGTGTACTGTAGGTACACCTCTGTCTAACCTTTCGGGGTATACAGGCGTGAAGTTATGTTTTGTATATAAACAATGTATATTTTCAACTTTCGATAACACTTGCCTGTTATATTTGGCAACACATGTAGGCCACACATCAATTATACACGAGAGAGTAAACAAATGCAATTCTTTCACTCGCAAACTCCCACGGACTTAGCGAAAGTCTAACTGGTTGTTTGCAGAAATAATTACAATAACAAAACTATAGTGTTCCCATATAAAACAATATACTACTACTTTCGATACATACTCGGTGATTTTCTACGCTCAATCAAAATAGTTTCCCACAGTTTTGTGCTGAAGATGATCCTTTGACAGCCGGCAATTTAATTTGCAATGATGAGGCACTTAATTACTTTCTAACTGTTCATCAAGTAATCCTGCTGTCAAATTCTGTGTTAAATGTTGTGATGGGTTAATGGAACAACATTTATCATCATCATCATCATTTCAGCCGAAAGACTGCTGGACATAGGCCTCCCCCAAGCACCGCCACTTCGACAGATTCTGTGTTTCCCGCATCCAGCGGATTTCTGCGGTATTTACAAGGTCATCGGTTTATATTGTGGGAGGGCTTCCAACGCTACGTCTTCCGGTACACGGTCGCCACTCCAGAGCCCCATCGCCTGCGAGCAATGTGCCCTGCCCATTACCACTTAAGTTTGGCAATTCTTCCAGCTATGTCGGTTACCTTAGTTCTTCTGCGGATCTCTTCATTTCTGATTCAATTAAGTAGGGAAACTCCAAGCATAGCCCTCTCCTCCTGCTCTAACTATCAATTTGAGTTAAATAGAGTTGTTTTCAGGATCCTGAAAAATTAGAGCTAATACCTTAATTTCTTTGTTTGCCGTAGAGTTTCTTGTGAAATGCTTCCTCTGGGGATATATTAAACCACGGCTCCCTGCCTATTTCTGAAAACCTTTCAACCCTTTTTAATTTATAACGGGCGATCCATAGCCCTGTTTCAAGTTAGGGTACAAATGGCGGTATGTCAAATCATCGATATTTCTGTGCCACGTTTTCTAAGAAATATCCTATTTAATACCCATAAACTTTCCAGATTAAATACTCTAAATTATTATTGATGGTGAAAACCATATTGATATTCATTGTAGTTTAGAAGATTTAGGCGGTCACAACGCTGCCTGCGTAACCGCGACACGAAAAGAGACTTTGTTTTTTTACTATGTAAAAATATAGATATATCGATGGTTTTTAACAAGTTTAGAGGAGATAGATAGAAAAATCCAACAATGTTGTTAATATGTATGTACTTCGTTCTTTTAATACACCTTTTTTTTTTTGACGTCGGCAATTCTTTTTATATGCCCGTGTTCACACGCATCACGAATCGTGAAAAATGACGGACACGGTCTTAAAACTCATATCGTCTTTTAAATCACGTTCGTCAAAAAACATGTGTCGTGATTTTTTTTTGACGGATCCGTTCAAAGCTCTCGTCCAAGACTGAGCTCTGAATCATGAATCAAGTGTGAACATCTATTCGGATATTTTGACGAATCGCGAAAAATCTCGTCTCCATTAGCAATGTGAACGTGTATCCGTCAACATGACGTATTGTTTTCTTTGACGAATCGTGAATGACGGGTCCCATGTGAATGAGCTGTTAATATCATAATAACGTTTAGTCTAGAACTCTAGATCTCGATCATCAATCTCAAAATCATTCTCGTTCGTGCTAATAGACTCAAGATGGCGATCGGTATTATTACAACATATAAATTGCACGATTGCTGTATGTCCATCCGTCGCATGCTGCTAATCATCTTGTTTTGCTATCTAATTGGTCCAGTTATTACCTGTATATAAACTGCCTAGCTTTTTCCCAACTATGTTGGGGTCGGCTTCCAGTCTAACCGGATGCAGCTGGATACCAGTATTTTATATGGAGCGACTGCCTATTAACGACCTCCACAACCCAGTTACTCGATAACGTGATACCCCTTGGCAAGACTGGTTGTCAGTCTTCCGGGCTTCTGACTACCCGCAACGACTGTCAAAGACTATGAAACCAGTAGTATACCTGTAGATACTTCTATGGAAGTATGAGGAACAGGGTATAAAGTTCGACCAGATAGGTGTTGTGTCTGATGGGCTACTGCCCAACGATTGATGTCGGGATGTTGTATGTATATATGCTACTTGCGTGATGTCAGAGTGATAAGGTTCGCATGTGGCGACTTCCAAATACGGTTTTATAGGTATACCAGCCCGATGGTACTTCCCATCAACTTCCATACAAAGTTTCATCCCCTTTTTACCCCTTTAGGAAATTAATTTTGAAAAATCCTTCCGTAGTGCTCAATTTCGTTATTTAAGGAACTCTGGTGCAAAGCGTGATGCTTCTAGGTCCAGCGGTTTAGGCTGTACGTTGAATGAATTAATTAATTTAAGATTTATATTAAGGCGACGATAACCAACTTTTAATGATTTTATACCGAAGATTACGTCTAAGCAACTCGTGTTAATGATTTGGAAAAAATATTTGTTAAATTAAAGCATATCTGTGAATATTTTAGATTATGTTTATATTACATAGTGTAATTAATTTGTAAAGTTATGTCTAACGCGGATAAAAAACGGAGAATCACGCAAAAAATATCAAGCATTTTTTTCTGAACCCTCCACCATTTTAAAGATAATTTAATTGTTTATCTTTTAGTATACGTGTTTCATTAAAATACTTTTTGATTTATGTATAATAAATTAATAAAGCCTCTAATTTGGGACAGCGCTCGTTGATGGGCGAGTCCCATTACTGGCTTGACGTACGACGCGTTGCGTGAGCTCAGCAGTCAGCACAGAATACGTAAGCTAACCACTCAAGGCCACTAGCGTATAACTGCGCCTTAAGTAAATAACTGTCTGACAGCAGGTCAAGAGCCTTTTCACTAACAGAATTGAAGCCAGGTATTTTTTTTAAATACAGTCCTATGGTTGACCTTTCGAAATACCAAAGAAAAATAACTAATTACCAATCTTTTATCTTTCACAGAGGAAGCAGACGCCGAGATCAGGACATCAGGGCGCTCCATAGAAGAGATGCCGTCCGAGATAGGTCGGGAGATCACCGACTCACTAGGCTCCTTGACTAACATACTGGAACGAGGGATGGCGAGGTAAATATCAGCGTTACTTTTCCTAATGCTCTCGAATCAGTACAAACTATACAGGGTCGAATAAAATTAGCTAGCAAAATTCCACAAACCGATCAAACAAAAACAACATTAAATCATTTATTTCTTGTTTTATCATGTTTAATGATAAAACAAGAAATAAATGATTTAATGTTGTTTTTGTGTCACAGGAAGTGCAAGTACATGAAGCATGAGATTAGGAAATCAGCTTTTTTTGTTTTATCATGTTTTGATATCGGTTCCCATGATGTCTTTAAGTTTACACAAAAAAAACGGTTTGGTATTTTAAGTTTTGCATGCGGTTGTTGAAACCAAAAAACTAAATCATGAATTCTTTTTGCTTTTTTACTTGTTAAAATATCGAAACCTGTGGAGTTTTCCTAGTTAATTTAATTTGACCCTGTTTATGACAATAAATCATGCCGTGATAGGATATTATGCAGGGAATGACTGTCCAGGGTACGAAGAACTTGCTTTTAAGTACCGCTGTGTGTGGTGAATATGATTTTCACCCATTTTATTTTACAAGCAGCCTCGTTCGCAAAAGCAACTTCTGAAGCGTGAGGCCCTGATTTCGACCCCCGGTTCCGTTTATATAAACTTTCATTAAGTCAGAACATCGGCATCGTGGCTGCGTTTACAAACCATCTGGTAGACTAAATATCCTTTGTGCGAGAACAGGGAATCGAACCCACCATACGACGATGGCGTAGTAGGAAATAAAATATGATAGAACTTTTCTGCTTTCTTTTGAGCAATTTCGCGACGAAACTACAGACTAACCCCACGTCCTAACTAAAAGCAATCGACGTCCGAGTACGCGATTGATGCGGTCGTTTGTATAAATTAAGTATATCGTACACCAGCGACTTAATTGATCGCGCGATGATGATGTTCATTTAAAATCGCGCGACAATCGCTTTTAGTTAGGACACGGCATGAAGTCATATATTATTATTCGTACACTATTAAGAATACAATGTTCTATTATTATTTCATAAGCTAAAGTTTCTCTTTTATTAAATCTGAGTCATAAATAACTTTCGTAATTTAATGTGATTCAATAAAACATAACCATTTAATGGATATTAAGAAATTTAACTATATCTTTTCATAGTTATTAGAGAAATTACTGTGTGGTTAGTACTATTAGATTACTAACAATATATCTGAACTCTCTCAAGTCTTTATTAATGAGGCAAAATATCCAGTTATGAAAAGAGTCATTATCAATCTAACAAGTCTTTTCCCAACTAAGAGGGAGTCGGCTTCCAGTCTAACCAGTATTTTACATGGAGTTGTAGAGGTCAGCTAGGCAGTTGCCTAGCTGACCTCTACAACCCAGTGACTGACAACACGATACCCCTTGGTAAGACGTTGTCTGACTTTCGGGCTTCTGAGTACCCGTAACCCGCTGACAAAGAACTACGAATGACAGCCGGGACCAAAGGCGAGGCAAGAGTATAATATAATTATTTTAATAATACTGGTATTCAATCTCAATGATATGATACAAGAGGAGCTTGTGGCTTAGTAATAACTGTCGCTCGAGTCGATCTATCAGGTTAAGCTACGCTTGCCGGGGTCCGTCACTGGATAGTTGACTATCTTTACATACCGAGACATGCCTCAGAAAGCATATATGTTAAGCCGTTGGTCCCGGCTGTCATTCGTGGATCTTTGACAGTCGTTACGAGTCGTCAGAAGCCCGAAAGTCTGACACCAGTCTTACCAAGAGGTATCGTATTACCCAGTTACTGGGTTACGGAGGTCAGATAGGCAGTCACTCCATATAAAATACTGGTATTCAGCTGCTTCCGGTTAGACTGGAAGCCGACCCTAAGATAGTTGAGAAAAGGCAAGCCAATGATGACACGAATAAAAAATGACCTCCATAACGACACCATCGACTTCGAATTATATTAAAAAATTCTATCCGTCATAATTAAATGCTCAAATCAACCAAAGAAACAGTTTTTATGTACATTTTGTCTGAAGATGATCAAAAAAGCTTACTAGGTTAGGTTAAGACCGCTCATTATATCTAGTTTTTGCATTACCAAGGCAAAAAGAGATGTTATCTTTAGTCAGTTTTTTTCCCGACTACGGCGAAGCAAAAAAGAGGGTTATTATTTTGACCGGTAGGTATGTATGTATGTATGTTAATCTGTAACCTCGTAACTTCTAAACTGCTGATCATAATTTGGCAAATGAGGTATCGTTGTGAGCGTCTTGATTGTCCGCTGGTTATAGGCTATGTGACGTCACAAAAATCAATATGGCGCCCTCTAAAGGACATAAAATCATGAACTAAAAAAAGTTATTATAATTATGCCATATTGGGTATCAAATGAAAGGGGAACTCACATTACGAATAATCATCTTGTAAATAAATAATTATGTAAACAAGTAAAAGTGAGACTGTGCTACGTACGGCGCGGCTGTAAAATAATACCTAGTATACAATAAAGCCTAAACAAAAAAAAATTTAAGCCGCTCTGCAAATACTTTACACGAAATTATAACCCCAAAATAATTTAAACAAAAACTAAGTTAAAAAATTAAAACCCGACTACTTAGGTACCTACCTACTGAAAAATCACGCTCTAAGAAATGCGTGATTTTTCAGTAATTTTTTTTAATACAAGTTTAAATTAAAATATACTGCAGAATTTTACAACTTAGATGCATCTGTAGTAATTTAAACACTAAGTCCTATCTCTCAAAACAAATCTACATACATACAACCTTAAACAATTACCCTCCTTTTAACCTTGTCAAAGTCGGGCAAGCAAACTAGTTCACATTACTATGCAGATGGCAGATCTTTGAACCATCATAGTAGGCAGGTACATTGTTTTAAACAAAGTGTATCATTGATGTAGGTGAGTGAAAGTGACCAGGTTCGATGTCCGGTCGCACACATGTATGGGTTGAATGATTTCACCTTTAAATTAATCGATTTTTGAAGCATGCGTGTTGGTGATGGGGGGTTATGCTCGCTTCTCGAATTCTTGAATTATTCTTCATACATTCTTCTCCATACGAAACTATCTTTTGTAAGGGGCCCGAATCAATTCTATTTTCTTATGGTCTACTTGAAATAATTATTTGTCTTTGACTTTATTTATGTCTTACTGAATTATATTAACATATTTTAAAAACAGGTTTAAACTAGGTCAATAATACAAATCAAGTAGTAATTCTGAGCATGAGGTCCTGGGTTCGCTCCCGTGTCGGGCATAACTAGTATGTACTGTACTGGGTCTTTCCATACAATTTTTTTTTACCAGTGTTTGAATTTATTCAAACTGGTGAAATGAGGGGTCATATCGCCTCTGCATACCCTTGTGGGATATAGCGGCGTGATGTTATGTTTGTCTGTATAGAAGGTACAAAATGCAGATAGAGCTCATCAACGAAAGAAATTACTGTTATTCATTTCTGTCGGGAAAACCAACACTTTCTCGCCATGATCTCGCATAGTTTTCTCTCGACAAAATATTAGCACACATTTCGCAGTGTGACCACAAGTTATCTTCCACTAAGTGACAGTTAAAATAGCTTATATAAACAAGTTTATACTGCAATAGTTTCTATAATACACCATTGGACTTACAATCATTGTATACATATTCAGTTACTAGCTCCTTCTACGGCGCTTTAGAAAAACATCGTGAGGAAACCGGTATGCCTGAGCGATATTTCTTGACGGCTTGTGAAGCCAAATCCGAGGCCCATGAGAGGCTTTAGAACTCTGACACCAAGTTAACCAAAAGGATGCTCCAAAAAAAGCCTCTCTGCCATCTCACTCTTACTTATTCTATCTCTTTTTCCCACAGAGCCCTCGGCAAAAAGCACGACAGCGGTGGCGGAATTGATAGCATAACCATCAGCGCAGGAGGAGACAGAAAGAAGAAGAAGAAGACCAAACCTCCCAAGATCCACCTCATCCACCCCGTCATGATGCCCTTAAGAAAAGCCCCGAAAAAGGAAGAGAAAGGTCGAGCCTTTGGCAATGGAGTACAGTCCTGGGTCATAGGAGAAAGGGCTCTGCCAGTCCCCGAGAATGTGACTGAGGTGTCAAGGGGCATCGTGTCGGACTTTTGGGATATGGGGCAAAATGCCCTGGATTCGTTGGCTGAGCATGTCGTGGAGAATGAGGAACTGGAGAATGGGGTGAAGGACCGGAGTACTATTGAAGGTTGGTGGTTGGGAGTAGTTAGTTGTTTAGATTTAAGTAGTGGTAGTATTTGTGAAGGACCTCGTCCAGAGAAGTATTCAGGGTCAAATTAAAATAGCTAGCGAAACTCCGCGAAACCCTGAATTGAATACTACCAGCTATGTTACCGTGCATGTCCGATATTAGTGAATGTATGTCTCTATGTATACACCGGTGTATGTCGACAATCACCATTTCCACAGACCATTTTTTTCTAAATTGTTTATCATCATCATCAGCCTATTAATGTTCCCTCCCACTGCTGGGACACAGGCATCCTCTCTGTGAGAGGGAGTGGGCCGTAATCTACCACGCGGGCCCAGTGCGGGTTGGTAGATCTCACATGTCGTCGATTTTTTTGGTTCTAAGACATGCCGGTTTCCTCACTATGTTTTCCTTTACCGTTTTGAGAGCAGTGGTGATGAAATTATTTACACAAAGTAAAGCGCCTGCTTGGGTTCGAACCCACGACCTCGAACGAACTCGTAAGTCGGGGCCGTTACTACTGGGCCACCACTGCTCAAATTTGTTTATAGACATCATAATTTCACTTACTTATCTCATAAATAGTATATTACTGTCGCGGGCTGCAACTGGGGCATTGATGGACGATCGTGAAATTGTGGGACGAGGCGACGCCAAGACACACACACACTGTCATGTGGCTGCCTCTGCTGTCAAACGAAACATTAGCTTAACAGCCATACTTCCGCCGCCAGGCAGGGTGGCAGGGACATCGACGCGAAGCCATGGATTACCATACCATGGATTCAGTACATGATTCTGAGTCCTGCGTTGAAATTTTTCGACGGTTATAAAAACAAAATCTGCTGTTTAATGGAAAAGTGCAATACCTGCGCGGTCAAAATGTATGAAACAGCAGATATTTTCTTAAATAACCTTTAGAGGTATGAGGAACAGGGTGTAAAGTTCACTCATCCACCATAGAAAAGGGAGGATCCTCCAACTAGACGGGTTGTTAATTTGTTATGTCTGGCGGGCAACTGCCCATATGTTGATTTCGGATAGTCTTATCTATGTTATTCGCTCGGTAAACTCTAACTGCGTGATGTAGGAATTGTGTGACGTCATGTCTTTTTGTTTCGTAGTTTTTGTATGTGGCGGTCTAACCGCTACAAACCTACGAAAAATTTCAACGCATGGGGTTCAGAATCATGAACTGAATCCATGGTAACAGGCTTTGCGTCATGTCCCTGACACCCTGTACTCCAGTTTAAAGGGTACCGGTGTTACAGGCACATGGGACTTTCGGTTTCGACCATCATCAGGAATTTCTTGCAGTTGTCCGCAGGCAGTAAACTAAACGTATTCGTCGTAAGATGATACAGCTTAACAGTTGCGTTACCTCGTTCAACAGTAGCATACGAGTATAAACCAGTTGAGATGGTCGCCATGTCTTTACAAGAAGCTGACATGGTTTATAGGCACCTACTTTAAGAGATGACTCATCAATTAGTTTCATAGTCATAGTAGATGTTACATTGCAATTTAAAATCTGACCACCGAATTTTCAAACGTTCAATTTTTTACGTTCAGACATAAAACATATCTGGCTGCTGATACTGACAAAAAAATACGTTTTTTACAATAAAGTCAAATCAATAAAAATGTATTTCACATAAACCTACATGGGCACTTATGAAACGTCAGAAGCTAGGTGAACGGTTCCAATTGGTCGTTTCCTATGGAGAAGAGCCGGCAAGAAACTCTACGGTTACTCTTTTGAAAATAATTGGTTGAGAATAGGGAGGAGAGTGTAGGGCTGTCAACAAGTGTACCAGGTACTTAACAAAATAGAATAGGTGAACAAACCGAAGCATTACTGTACAAGGCCTAAGCTTCTAAAGGATCACCGTGGCCCCTGACAACAGGCAACTGAAGGAACACGGGTGGGTTTTAGTCAGTAAGAGTCTGACACGCCCTCCCGCTCCCCCCAGAGCGGGGGACGTTATTTTGATGAAAAAAAAAAGAAGTTTATAACGTTCTCTTATTCACGAAATAGAAGAGAATCTATGTAAAATAAAATAAAATCAATTAACCCACACAAAAGTCTGTGCTAGGTACATATTAATTATTCACTCATCCAATCAAATAATCATCTATTCCTATTATCTTCATTATTTCTATGTGAACGATCGTACATTTCATGGTGAGTTTCAAAAACCGCAACATTTTCGATTAGTCACGATACTGTCCATGTTAGGAATACCGGTTTTCGCGAATTACCGTAACTTGATGTTGATAAACTTTCTCGATTTACTTTCTCCAGTTCCTTTATTGTAGATGACCATGTTTTTAAAGGACACAATATGAGGTATAAGTAGACCTATACAACGGTTGAGAGACATCCCTAAAACATTGACGAACGAAATAGAGAATTCGTTTATTGACATTTTATAATACAATACAATAGACGACGTATGTGTAGTAACCTAATCCGCTTAACTAGTCATAAACAGCCTTATTTATAAAAATCTCGCTAATCACTGATTAGCGACTGCTTAGCTAAGCAATTGGTTAGCTCTTAATGAATGCTTAAATTTTCTTTATTTATAAACGCTAATTAGCAAGTGATTAGTTGCGAAACGGAATAGAGGTGAAATTATGCCTTCGGCACAGGTAATAATCAAATTAGTCGACTAAAAAACAGAATTTTAAGAATAAAGTTGTCAATACCACGATTTTTGTATCTGTCGTGACTTTGACAGACAAAAGTCAACAATTTCATTGGAAAATATGAATTAGAATAAAATCATTTAATTAAGTTTATTTCATTGTGTTTGCGATGTTAGCAATGAAAATAATAAGCTCCAATAAATTGGAGTAAACAGGAAAAGGTATTTATCTCTGAATTTATATCTACTTACTTAAACCAATGTAGTAGATATGTATTTTCATGTCCTATATGCTTGATAATACGATTACACTGTTTTAGAAATGTTTGCAGATACTTGTGTCTGCTTTATATTTCTTCCTATTGCTTTTGCACCAGGGTTTCAGTATCTTTTAAAACAGTTCTTATACTTATTTACAGGTTCAAGTTTAACTGCTGCTATGAAACCCACTAGCGCCTAGCACAATACTATTCAACCTCGTAAAGATGAGGGAGGACCATGCTACATGTAAAAGATGAGGACTACGAGTGGCATGAGAAAAGAAAGGCACCCATGTCTTTTGAGAAAGAATATTGGAAATCAAAAATAATGAATTCATAACAAAAATGTAGCTTTATTATGTATCAAAATAAATTGTTTTCTATAAAATTCTCTTCTTATTTATGTGCGACTGCCACAACGTGGCTTTTCTTTAGTTATGGGCCTTAGAGCTAGCGCCATAAGATGAGGGGCACATGGGAAAACACATTGGTTCACAATCACTATCTCCGATGAGCCTCACAAACTCATTCTCCTCAAACCACCACCTGAGCACCTACTGAGCCTCCTCCTGATTGAGCTTTCCCTATAAATCCTTGTATCATGTGTACTTCGAAAGAGGAATATTATCCAATAGGTAATCATTAGACTCGAAGCGTTCGTAGGTCTTCCTCCGTATAGTTCGCGCCGGTATTTCAAAATTATTTAATTCTTGTAAGTAGATCATTCTGAATTCCCGTAAAAGATTGTCGAAATCCATATTTACTAAGGCACAACTCGATATTAGGAACAAAATAACCTCGAAGCACACAATAATCCCATTGAATCGATCAGCTGATTCAAATAAAATCCGCGATCTTGCCTCTTAGCATCCTCTTAGCAGTGGACCGGTGGTGTTTAATTTTAACAGTTAGTAATCAATTGCTTAGCGACCTCTTAGCGCTAAATAGCGTTTATGAATGAGAATTTTGCTAATCAATTGCTTAGTAATTGATTAAAATTTAAGAGGCGTTTATAAATAAGACTGAAAGAACCCTATAAGAAATCGACACGTGTTTCACCTCTCAACGAGGCATCCTTGGGATGACGATTGACTTGTTGCGAACCCGGACACGACGTGTTGCCACGTCAAGCGCCGAACGCAAAGTTCTGCGTTCGTTGCAGATTAGGTTACAAAATATACGTCGTCAATTGTATTTTATAATGAATTTCCGCAAAATCACGCCTGATTCAATTAAATTATTAACATTACGTAAAACAAAACTATGTATATAAAAATATATAATAAAGAAAAGAATAGAATATGTAGATTCCTCTTTATATGTACACCATACCAATTACAGATATAAATGTAGAAATACATACATGTACTACATAGGGTGACACAATGGTCAGCAAATAAATACTTTATTGGCAAACAGTGTGGCTACCATGAGTTTCATTTAACCTTCTCGATCAAACGCATCGAGCGCGTTCGGCGTTCCGATTGGCCCTTCACCGGTGAAGGCTGGCCGGCTGCCAATCGGAGTGCCAAACGCGGTCGATGCGTTTGATCAAGATGGTAAAATGAAACTCATGGTAGCCACACAGATCAAAGATGGTTACGTACTGCTGCCAATGGACATCTGCGATCCCATCAAGAGGTTTTCTGATGCAAAGATAATATATAAATGTCTCAAATGCCTAAAATGACATCAGCGCTTAGTTATGGAGGTAGTTCTTCCCCGAATTACCTGTTTCACTACGACTTGCATTTGATTTGCCCATTTGACAATAATAAAGGAAACCAATATAAGAAAGAAGGAATATTTTCTGAACGCTACGAACTTATTTACTCTGTTAATTTTACAGGATCTTTAGTGTCAACATTTTGGTAAAATCATTTTGAATACGATAAGCATTTTGTATGCATGGAATGTCTCGATTTACTGTTAATTAGTTTTATTTGATTTTGTAATGAGCATGCAAGCATTTAAGCATGAGCATAGAACTTAGTTTTTTTTTTGTGCGTATATTAGAATTAAATTGAATTTGTAGAATTTACGAATGAGCACGATAGATCAAGTGGATTTAAAAAAATGTCTTAGAAGAGCATGTCTTCCATAATTTATTTAACTTCTGCTTTTTTAACGTATTTCTATCAATTTCTAGAACAAAGAGGTAAAAAGAAGAAGAAAAAGAAGGCTATCCTCAAACTCTTGATCCTGGGAGCTGTCATCAAGGCTAAGATTGCAACTCTGCTGCAGATCCTAACATACAAACTACAGGTAAGTGAACCTCAATTAACTTTCTTTCTTTCACACAAAATTAAGCACATCATTCCTATCTTTTTAGAAATTTTTTTCATTATTTTATTCGTTTCGGCGTGCTACATATATACTTGTTCGGGTCGGCATGACTCGGCACAACTGGGCGGCAAAATCGAATATACTGCCACCCAGCTGTGCCGAGTATACTGCCACTTGGCTGTGCAGAATATTCTGCCACCTGTCTGTGCCAAATATACTACCACTCGGCTTTGCCGAATATGCTACCACCCGGCTGTGCAGAATATTCTGCCACCTGTCTGTGCCGAATAAACTACAACCCGACTGTGCCGAATTTACTACCACCCGGCTGTGCAGAATATTCTGCCACCTGTCTGTGCCGAATATAGGTACTACCACCCGGCTGTGCCGAATATGCTACCACCCGGCTGTGCAGAATATTCTGCCACCTGTCTGTGCCGAACATACTACAACCCGACTGTGCCGAATATACTACCACCCGGCTGTGCAGAATATTCTGCCACCTCTCTGTGCCGAATATACTACCACCCGGCTGTGCCGAATATGCTACCACCCGACTGTGCAGAATATTCTACCACCTGTCTGTGCCGAATATACTACCACCCGGCTGTGCCGAATATGCTACCACCCGGCTGTGCAGAATATTCTGCCACCTGTTTGTGCCGAATATACTACCCCCCCGCCTGTGCCGAATATACTGCCACCCGGTTATATATTACACACAAACACTCACTCACTTTCTGTTTCTTTCTAAAAGTTTTAAATATACATACAACTTGGTGGCTTATTTCCTTTCCTCATGAGTATTTTTGTCATTTCAGGTCAAATTCTTCATCGTGGCTATCCTTGGCTTGGCGATCAACTTGGCAAGACTCTGGATTGACTTGAAGAATAAAAACAGCCATCAGCCGCAGAAGGTAAGCGGTCTTTATAGTTTTTAACGCATCCATAGATATAATACTACTCAAGATGTTCCTAGGTTCGAAAATAAGGGTATTATAGCATGCGGCATTGGTATTATTTGTCGAGTTGTTGAGCTTCTTAAGTTTTAAGTTGAGCTCCACGATTACTGACAAATGCTTACACTGACTGGACAGGTCCACTAAAATCTGTGGGGTTCTTTCCTTACAAGATCATTTCAGACACTTATCTACATGATCCTACGTCATCTGACCAAGATCTGGACTTTAAAAGAAAGTGTGACCTCAAAGTTTGTTTTGGCCTTTCTTGTCAGAGTAGTCAGATAGCATTTTTTTTTATATTTCGTGTTGTAGTGGTTCCGATATCCTATTTACAGAATAGACAATTTCATTTCATTTCATTTCAATTTCATTTCATTTCCTCAAGGATAAGTCTTATAGGTACGCATTATCCTACTGTGCTGACAGTCAGGTCAGGTTTGCTGGACAGCAAACCATCCTGCAGCTTCTACTGTCTGATGTATGCCTGCCTTGAACAATAGTGTGTGTGTGTGAATCGTTGATGCAAACTTTCAACATCGGTGTTTGAGCTTGTAGCAGGGATTCTCATAACTACAGCGCAGCGAGCATGGCGTACTGTGAGATAGCTTGAGTCACACATTTTATCACAAGTTGGGCGATAAAACAGTTTTGTCACAAATTCTAGCACGGTGGCGTGAGATAATCTCTTGACTTGTGACATAACTTCTTGACGTTTTTAAGGGATTCAATATGTCTTATTTGCTACAATATGGGCGCACCAATTTTGTCACAAATGCCACATATTGACTGTCGTCCGTACGTCAAAAGTGAATTAGTTCACAAAAAAATTCAAAAGTTGTAAAACTGTATGACCTGCACTATAAAAACGTATTATTTTAATTGGTTGCATATTCACTGATCATAGACATTTAATTTTTTTTAATTTACTGTGTCACACTATGAAGTTAGCAACAAGAAAGGCATGTCGCGGCTCAGATTTTATCACAAGGTTGACCCGTGCTAGCATAAGACAAATTGTAAGACATGATAAAATTTATCATGTCTTGTCACAAACGTCTTGGGTACGCCCCTGTGCTAGCCCCGTAGACTACGTATATTTAGTACCTAACCTAATCCGATTTACTATTCTTAAAGAGTCATAAAGAACCCTGTTAAAAATCGACATTTGTTTCACCTCTCAACGAGGCATCCTAAGTATGGCGATTGACTTGTTGTGAACCCGGACACGACGTGTTGCCACGACAAGCGCCGAACGCAGAGCTCTGCGTGCTCGACTTAGGGCAGTGTTCGGTTAAGTTCACTAACATAGTTGTTAAGAAATATTGTTACTAACATTATTGAGTTCATTGTTACTTGTTAATTTAATATAAATAAATGGGACATGACGGTTATCGGTTAGTGCTACTGTACATATTGGTGATAATAGTGCTCCCCACATCCGTTGAAGTGAACCCTTGGGAGTAATATAAACATTCGAGCAACTATCGCTATTACAAAGACGCCAATATATTTATAAACATATTTTATTTATTAGACAACAAAATCCAATAGATTTTAGTAAATAATTTAACTTATTTGCGGTGTTAGTACTTACTTAACTTCTACTACAGGGTGTTTTTTTCTCTCCATGTAAACTTTATTCGAACGATTACGAACATTTTAAAACAAAAAATAGCCTAATTGGTCTAGCCGTTCTCAGTGGTGCTTACCAACGCGCAGCATTTCATTTTTATAATAATTGTAATTCAGAACCTAATTAGTATTTTCAATAAACATATCCTAATGCTAGTCTTCGAAGTATAATTATATTCTCTTCTCATCAGTAAATTGAAACGTAATAATTTGTCAAGTTTTCTTTCAAAATCTCTTCTGAAACTTTGAACTACTGTTCAACGACTTATTGCGCTGACCGTACATTTTAATTATACGTTCAATTTATCTTAATTTTAATTAATTAGCACTCAAGAGATCACAACTATTCACAACCAAGCATTCCTTAATCCTATTCAATCTTTCTTTGAATACGTTCATTCAGTGAATGAAAGTGAAGTAACTTGCACTTTCATTTCGAACAATGAGTGGATTTAGTCAATCTTTTGAGTTCCTATTTAACATCTAATTAAGCTGCTTAACGTAGTAAGAACTTAATTAGAAGCAACTTAGATCAATAGCCTTAGCATTGTCTTAAAGCTCGTAACACATTTATAACAATGCTATGTTACAGTATAATATTATAGTCCTCCAGACCGTAATTCGGCCACGGCGGCCAATCTCAACGGAGACTAGCCTTCGGCGCGGGAGATATTATAGTGCAGTCGTGTGCGCAGACACAGGTGCACTCTCTCTTCCCTCACTCTCATAGTCCGATGGGATGACAATCCGATACGACCGGAGAGAGATCAGGCGCAGGACCAATAATGCGTTACAGTAACTAGGTTGTGGAGGTCGTAGGTAGTCGCTCCATGTAAAATACTGGTATTCAGCTGCATCCTGAGACTGGAAACTGACCCCAACATAGTTGGTAAAAGGTTAGGAAGATGTCTTATACAAGGTGGATTTTTGAGATGGGGCAGTAAGGACAAGTACATTAACCGTTTCTTAGGAGACTGTCCTTAACTTTTTGAGACATTTTGATCTGCATTTACAGATTTTGAATCAGAAAAATACATTCGGCAAGAAAATGGGCAGTTTTCACAAAAACTGCAACTGAGGTTTGAGTACTAGAAAAGTCAGAAATCGCAAAAAAAAACTTTTCCCGTACATTTTGGAGGAAATGAGTCTCCAACTTATTTTTCTGTAGCTACAATGGATACCTACCCTTACTGCCCCATCTCAAAAACGACCCTGTGTAACGAAGGTAAGCAACTAAGGAAGAACTTTTCAACATTCATCGGGTACACGCACAGTTATCATATTTTCCATAACAATTTCCATATATCAGTAAATATATGATTCTCTACTTTTTTAATGCGTTCGAAAGCGCGAACCAGTTCTTATAGCCGACTTCTTAAGTGTGTGGTGTGTGATTTCACATTTTTTACGACCGAGTAAAAGTTATGAATGTTTTTATCATAATAATTATGATAAACAAAAACTGAGATACATAATATTGGTGCCGATTCTCTTTTCCACCGAACTAAACTATCACTAAAATTCCTTACTTAGGCTAGGCAATGAGAATCTTAAAGCTATTCTGCAAAAAAAAACCCTACATTTTAAAATAATTTTGACACCACTAAAATCGAATTTGACAATCGCGACACTTGTTTTCTCTACCACGTGAATTTTTTTAGAGCCGGAGACGCACAGGCCAGCCTCGACGTGTTTTATAATTTTTCACTTTTTGTATGGAAAATATGAAAAATTATTACCTACAAGTTTGAATTTTTTATTATTTTTGCGATAGGATACACCATTTTCGAGATATAAGCAAAAGAAAAGAAAAAAAGAGACAGTACTGTTTTAGCACCTGAAGTCAAGGTGTTGGTGTGAATTTTAGTTCATAGTAACTAATTGTATTCCACACGTTTTAAACCCGATAAAAATAGTCAGATTTAGTTTTTTTGTGATTTTTTGTCTAGTTTAGTTTGGCATTTGTGACAAGAGAATCGGTACCATTATGTTCATATTTTTTAGAACAATATAACACAGCATTATGCTTGTACCCGTTGAAAGAGTCGACAGATGTATAAGTCGATGTAATATGCTGGCCCGCAGGTTTGCTAGGTGTACTAGAAGCGTGAAAATTACGCTGTTTAAGGCATACTGCCAGACGTTTTACACCTGCAGTCTGTGGGTTAGGTATACGCAGAGAGCCTACAGCGCCCTTCGTATTCAGTACAATAATGCTTTTCGGGTGTTGCTGGGGCTTCCGCGGTTCTGTAGTGCGTCGGGCATGTTTGCCGAGGCTGGCATAGATAGTTTTGAGGCTATCATGCGCAAAAGAACGGCATCCCTAATGCGTAGGATACGTGGAAGCTCCAATAGTATCCTGAAGATTATTGTGGAGAGGCCAGACTGCCCTTTTCTGATGCACTGGTCTCGTAGACATAGCTGCGGGCCCGGTGCGGAGGAAAGATATATGAATTGACATTTTATGTAAAATTTAAGCTGTGGTCATTTAAAAATTTTATATTCATTTTTATTTAATTTTGACAAATCATTTTAATGTTAATGTTATTTTAATAAATTCGATTTTAGTTTTATTTTGTTTTGATTGTAATTATGTAATGTTGTTATAATTTTAATTTAATTTGATTATAATGTTGATTTTATTTTAATTATTTGGTTGTGATTGTAATATTGTTTTTTGATTTTATTTAATACTACTAACATATTTTTCTAAGTGCAAATACTAATACAATATGGATGTTTTTCCGAAATAAATGGTTGAATTGAATTGAATAAGTGCACCCACATTTCGATAGTTTCAAGTCCCACGTAACTAAGTAATTAACTGTTTCGTTGGTGTTCGCAAACGCGGCAGCCAGGGAGTGGGCTGACCACTGGGTTTTGTAGATGTCACTTGTCTTCGAATTTTTGGTTCTAAGACATGCAGTTTTCCTTCACCGTTTTGAGAGCAGTGGTGATGAAATTATTTACACAAAGTAAAGCGCCTGCTTGGGTTCGAACCCACGACCTACAACTCGTAAGTCGGGGCCGTTACCCCTGGGCCACCACTGCTCTTACGACGCTGCGACCCCAACATAGTTGGGAAAAAACTACGCAGATTGATTAGGCGAGTCTATGCCATGGCCATCACTGAAAAACTAATATCTTAATCACAAAATATATTCTCCATTTCTTTTCCTGTACCGTGTAAAATTGATCGCTAATCAATTAAAGTGATAGTCTCATTAATATGTGATACATACCTCTGCGACAGACGACATCGCCACACGAACGCACTGGATACCTCAATACGATTGATTGAATTGGAAACTGAACGTATCGAATACATTGTGGCGTTACAAAGATGAGAACAGAAGATTAACTCGACACAAATATGATATATTCAAATAATATCTGCTTTTTTATGCAAAAATGCTATATTTACAAAAAGTAGAAGTGACAAGTTCCATATTACGCAAAGGTTAAAGCGGGGAATTTTGTACTATCTTAAAAAAAACCTCTCTCCGCTAGTTGCAGAAACGCCGCCGGGCTATGAGGATCAAAGCTGTCATTAAATGCTAATCTTCCAATAACTTGTTGCAGAAAGCAACATTAGCCTCCATTTTAATGGTTCATAGAACAAATATTAATGAAATCATTAGCATTAATGATCCATTACGTAATATTTGTCTTTGTGCAACTAGGTGATAATCTAAGTAATAAATAAAATCTACAGTCAGACTTGATCTGATTAAATAAACAAAGTCAATAATTTATTTGCCAGGAACGCGGTACATAGGATGAGCGACAGCGCATGACAGCGTCATGCGTCTATGCTAGCTATCAGCGACGTGCGTTACCGCTAGACGCATCCGTGATCTGACCTTGGCAGTGTGCTTGAAAACATAAAAGCATATTCAGCGCAATGCTTTTTCTACACTAAGATGATATTTTGCTCTAGTTTTCGATAGTGTTTGAAGCGGCATCGGCATTCGATTGGTGAAGATGTTAGATGTATCTACAGCACGTTTTTTTCAAACTGGAACTTCTGAAAATATTTATTTCTTGACAATTTGTCACCGTAGTCTTGAACAAATGACACAGATTTGTATGAGAGTGAGTAAATGACAACCGGAACGGCGCTGGCGTTCTATTCCCATGTCGTTACAAATATTTGTACAAGACATGTATTTGTAGTTAGCATTTGTACGCCACACCTCGTCGTACTTATTTACTTATAAATTGTTAAAGTACATCATTGTGGGCGCAGCGTTCATTGAGTTTTTTTTATGGAAAGCTTAGTCCAATAAATAAAGTCTTTTTAAACGTTTCCCTTCATCGTTGGGCGTGGTTTCCCGTACCTGTAGGCCTTCGAAACGTTACCTCCGCCTCCACCAAATGTGTCGTATTTATTTACGACTAGCTTTTACCCGCGGCTTCGCCCGCGTGGATGTCGCAAAATATCCCACGGGAACGTTCTACCGGGAATACATACCTAATAGCCAAGGAAAAGATCATTGACTAACTTTCAGCGGACGCAGTGGTAGGCTACTACAGCTCCCGCGTGGTCAACCATAATTATTTTGTTACGCGTAATTTTGAAACTGTGATATCTCTTAAACTATTAATTTAAATGATGTGATGTTAAGGCATATTTTAATCGAAATTGAATGCCCAATTTAAATAACCTATTTAATTGGATAAGGATTAATAAGATACCGGTCAAAATAGCTTCGGAAATAACAATGAAAATTTTATACAATTTTGAAAGATAAAAATGGTTATTGTGGGTCACCCTTAAAAGATAGACATATGCCATCGCGGACTTTTTTGTTGCAATTTTTAAGATATACAATACTCTAGAACATAAATTTGATTTATCTCTCACGACTTACGCAGCGCACGCCAGTAAAGCTCCCAGTCGGCATGATTTTTTTCCGACATCTTCAACAATAATCGTCATATTTCAGCCAATTTACACAAAACCTTGATGAATTATACACTAAAACCTTCCACATGAATCACTCCGTCCAATGGTGAAAACCGTTTGAAAATCCGTTCGGCAGTTTTTGAGTTTATCGCGTTCAGACAGACAGACAGACAGACAGACAGACGCGGCGGGCGACTTTGTTTTATAATATGTAAGGACTAGCTTCTGCCCGCGAATTCGTCCGCAAGCCTGTAAAAACTTCCTCAAGAATTGGACTATTCAATGCAAAAAGAATTTTTCAAATCCCACTGGTAGGTAGTTCCGGAGAGTATCCCCTACATACAAACAAACAAACAAACAAATTTTACCTCTTTATAATATTATAGTCTAGATGCGCCGCCGATCATTTCGCGGAAAATCTATGCCACAGTATAAAATATTTGCAGTTAATCAACTGAATAAATTTTTCTTAGGTTCGATTTTGGGTCGGTGTCGTTATCAGCCATTGTTTTGTGTTGTAACAATTAACTAATTAAAATGAAACAAAGGCAGTAATATATTTTCATACAAAATTAGCTTTTGCCTGCACCTTCGCCCGCTGGGAGACCGGAAATTATACTACGAGATCATAATACCGGGATAATAAGTATCCTATGTCCCAGAGAGAAAATGCGTAAAGCTGTTTTCAGACCAGTGCGATTTGTCGCGCGACGCGACACCGGTTATTGTTATACCGTGAAGTTTTGAATTGTTCGTGTCGCGTCGCGCGACAAATCGCGCTGGTCTGTAAACAGCTTAACACTCATAAAATGATAATTGATCGTAATGAGTTTCATTTTGACAGTTCAGTCACGTTCATTGCGTTATTTACATTGTTGTGTAGACGAAGTTTTCAAACATATGAAGCAATGGATTAGCAATATCCATCAAAACGATTGGATTGTGATTGAAAGTGTGTTACGCAATTAGAGTGCAGATCATGGTGTGTCGTATGTAGGTAATCGAAATTCGTTCAGCCGTTAGGAAGTGAAAATATAACAAACAGACAGACAGACAGACATACAGTACATAGTCACTTTCACACATCATTCATTCACATTCATATTATCGTGGAAGTATGGATAAGTAATAAGAATAATAAAACAAAAAGTGGAAACAAAAAAATAGAATAACCACGAATATTTTTTCAGGGTAGACAGCTGAACTATCTGCCGAAAAATGAAGTAAGTAAACACCAAAAAACCAAACATTTACCAAAACAATAAATACTGAGCATAAAAACTAAACATTTACCAAACAAGCTCGCGGGTCTAGATGCACTCTGCTTCTAGACCCGCGGTTTAGGCTGTCCTTTGTCTGTCAGTGAATTTAAGGAATTTATCAAGAAAATGAATTTGAAAAGACAACAATGGCGAATATGCATACAAACCTTCATCCCCTTTAGGGGGAAAATTTTCAAAAAATTCTGAATTTAAGAATGTTTTTAGAATGGGCTAAACTTACTGTTTCGCTTACCTATACTGTAACCATATCGCATCTTCATGAGCGGTGGCAAACATCAAAAACAAAAGAGTTTTTGAAGTTTGCCACCGCTCATGAAGGTGCGTAAAATATTGACACCTACGTATGATGGAACACGGAACAAAAAAAATTACTCAGGTCCACCCTCGATGATGACCAGCAGGACGTCGATGACGTCGCGCGAGGAGATATAGAAACATTTACCTACTATTTCGGGATCGAAAAAAAATACAATACTATCTTTAAACTCCCTAAAATATTCAGCTTACCTATGGTACATGCAATTTTCATATTCTTTCGTACTGTAATTAGGAAATGAAAAGAAAAGTGGTAGTCGAGCAAATTACAATTTAACGTGTTTTGAACCGTTATTTCCTAAAACAAAGATGTATCTATGACATTATATTTTTTTCAGAATCTTAATTATTACTCTGAGATCTTAATACTTACACTAATTTGACTATTTAAAATTGATTCTAAAACGGGCACCAGTCTTTGAACGTCTAAATCTTGCCAATTTTCTCACGATAATTTGTGGATTCTGTCTGAAATAAATGAATAATAAATAAATAATTTTAATAAAAGAAAAAGCGAAATAGCAACCATAAATAACTACTTATGCAAACATTTTGAAAAAGATTACATTAAAATTTTATTGAAAGTTTTATAAAACTATTATAACCATTATTCATTCACTATTATGAAACGTGAAAGTTAAATAAATAAACATCATACCATGCAAACTGCAAGAATTTGTGAGCCGCGCCGGCGCCGGGTCGAAAGCGCGTAAAAATAATGGCATCGACCTAATTTATTTATATACATGTTAAACTTAGCTAATTAGCTATTAATAAACCGGCTTAACAAGCTAAGCTGTAAGAAACATAATGTTGTCAGCGATGTTGATCCAAAAAGATATTTGTTTGTCTTAGGACGCTTTCTCGGCACTTCATCTAGTCATCATTTGTGTAGGGCTGTCGCGAGAGGTGACAATTTCTTAATAATATTTTGCCCTAAATATGTTTAAGTTTGTACACGCTTCTTTGCAGGTTTAATACCTTGGTATCACGTAACAATGTTAAAAATACTTTATTAAATTAATCTTGGACATCGTAGAGTTACGGTGTTATAGGTAATAGGTAATAGGTAATACGGGCTGGTATCCGCAACTCCACGTCAAAGCGCGTATTTTGCGTACGGGTGGGAATATTGGTTATTCGATCCACCCCAGCTCCTCGAAGAAGGCCAGCAACGACTTGGTGTCACTGACAATCTCCCGTAGGGTACCTGGGTTACCGAAGTACTTTGCCCTGTAAGCGGCGACCACCGGGCAGTTTAACAGCACATGAGCTGCTGTCTCGTCGTCCTCCATGCAGGCTCTGCACAGCGGACTGTCTGTGACTCCTATGACAAAGAGGTGTTTATTAAATGACCCATGGCCAGTTACGGCTGCTGTGACTATGCGCAGCTGTTGTTTCGTTAGTCTGAGAACCTTATTCGTGAGGCGGCCATCGATTGTAGGAAGTGCCTCCTTGGCTTGCCTACACTCAGTGTGGTCAGACCATAGTTTGTGGTGTTGGTCCCTGGTTCGTTTCCTTACCAGAGTGCGTAGGTACCCGAAGGGGAGTGGCACAATGGGTTCAGGCCCCATGCCATGGTGCCATGCTCGAACCCCTTCTGGCAAGTTCGTCAGCTGCATCGTTGCCCCGCGAACCGCTGTGTCCTTTGATCCATTGAATGGTTATATTATTGAGGCTACCCACCTGGTTAAGGCGCTGGTGGCACTCGTATATCAGCCCGGAGTCAACAGTGTGACTGTTTAGCGCTTGCAGAACAGCCATGCTGTCCGAGAGTATGCGTATCGAGTGGTCCTTAACTTCCCTAGCCATAATGGCTGAGGCGGCAAGAGAAATACCCATGCATTCGGCCTGGAAAACTGTGTTATGGACTCCCAATGGCGTGGCTATGTGTATGTTGAAGTCCTCGGAGAAGATTCCAGCACCTGTGCCACTACCTGTTTTGGATCCGTCGGTGAAGATCCGCAGCTCTGCGGGGCGCAAGCCCTCGCATCGGCTATCCTCGTGAAGTTGGATCCTGTATTTTTTATCAAAGATAAATTGTTTGGGTACCCGGTCGTTAGCGGCTTTCGTGATAGGGAACTCCTTGTTGAACCCCTCAAGCAGCGCGGTGTGTTGTGTGTCTCTCTTACCCCAGAGATTAATTGCATTAAGGCGCACCGCCGCCATTGTCGCTTCCTGCTGTATAAACAGGTGGAGAGGGGGCAGCCCCAGCATGGCTTCGATTGCTGCAGTCGGAGTAGTCCTCATGCAGCCCGTGGTCGCCACGCAGGCTAGCCTTTGCATGCGTTGTAGTTTGTTGGAGGTTGTGACCAGCTGAGTGCGGGGCCACCAGACCACGGCCCCGTAAGCGATCATGGGGCGGATCACTGCTGTGTACAGCCACAGTATAATTTTGGGGGATAGGCCCCACTTCTTACCTATCATTTTCCTGCACTGCCAGAAGGTGATGCAGGCCCTGTTTAGCTTGTTGTCCACATGACTACTCCAGTTTAACTTACTGTCTAGAATGACCCCGAGGTACTTGACCTCGTTGGCCAACTGAAGTTCTGTATCGAACAGTTTAGGTAGGCGGAAAGGGCCTAATGCGCGTTTTTGGGTAAACATGACTAGTTCAGTTTTAGTGGGGTTCACTGATAGTTCAAATTCCCTGCACCAACTTTCTACGATGCGTAGTGCTTGCTGAGTGAGGTTACAGATCGTTCCCGTCACCTTCCCCGATACAAGAATTGCGAGATCATCTGCATACCCTATTGTGTAATAGCGGTTGGCGTTGAGTTTTGTGATGAGATCATTGATTACCAGGTTCCATAGCAGGGGGGACAAAACCCCTCCCTGGGGGCAGCCTCTGGCTATCATAGCCAACTGCCGCTCATCCTCAAGGCGAACTACTCGTTTGCTTAACATGTTTGTAATCCAGTCCGTTAGTACCTGTTCTACTCCATGTCTGGAGAGGGCGCCGCTGATACTGGAGAAGTTGGTTTTGTCGAAGGCTCCCTCGATGTCTATGAAAGTGCCCAGACAGGTGCCTTTTTGATGAATCGCGTCCTCTATCTGGCTGACCACTAGATGAAGAGCAGATTCGGTCGACTTACCTGAGCTGTATGCGTGTTGATTACCATGTAACGGTATAGTTTTTAACGCGCCGTCCCTCAGCTCCCTATCACATAACCTTTCCATAGTTTTTAGGAGAAAGGAGGTCAGGCTGATTGGTCGGTGGGATTTGGCGTTAGTGTAGTCACCCTTACCTGGCTTGGGGATGAATATCACTTTCACTTCCCTCCATCCTTTGGGAACGTATCTGAAGGCCAGGCACGCTCTCATTAAAGGCACCAGCCTTATTGCGACCAGAGCACCCCCCCACTGTAGTAAGGCGGGGAATACTCCATCAGGACCAGCTGCCTGCAAAGGATGGAAGCTCTGGATGGCCCATTGGAGTTTCTCCAACGTGATCACCCTGCGTGCGTACCGCCAATCATTGTCTGACGGTGTTTGGTTTTCGTCTTGCCAGTCAATTACCTGCGCGAAGACGCATCCAGGGAAGTGAGTTTCAATTAGGACGCGTCTTGTTTCTTCAGGTGACGACGTGAGTGTGTTGTCAGGTTTTCGGAGGGTGACGGGCCCAGGAGTGTTCTGCTGCGCCAGTACTTTCCTTACCCTGTTTGCTTGTTGACAAGATTCAATGCTACCACAGAATTTACGCCAACCCGAGGTGCTCCTGAATCTGATGCATTTTTTGTAGCTGGATTTGGCCGCGTAGTAGTTGTCCCAGTCCTCATCCGCACATGTGTTCATGGCTCTATTCAGAGCAGTTCTTACCTTGCTGCGTTTGCGCTCCAGATCAGCACCCCACCAGGGTTGTTTACCCGGTGTGTTGCGCGGCGTGGTCTCTGGGCATGCAGCCTGGTAGCTGTCTATGATTGACTTAGTAAGGTGGCTTACTTGTACCTCAATCTGTGTCGTGTCCGCAAATGCCGGCGGGTTGCTTGAAGTCGCGAGCCTACAATCAAGGTTGCGAATGTATGCGGCTCGATCCGTGTTACGTGGGTTACGCCGCGGAGGTGTCGGTAACACACAGACCTGGATGTCGAAGCGGATCCACCTGTGATCAGAGCAGGAGGCCTCCTTAGAAACCTGCCACCCGGTGATGATTTCCGCCGCGCCCTCCGTTGCCAGAGAGAGATCGATGATTGTGCGGCTTCGCCTGGTTACGAACGTCGGTTCAGAGCCAGTGTTTAGTAGGGTTAGGTTAGTTGAGAATAGGTAGTCAACCAAGGCCTTACCCCTCTCGTTTTGCGTGTCCATACCCCACAGTTGGTGGTGAGCATTTGCGTCGGCCCCGATGACGACCTCGACACCACACCTCTCGCAATGGCTCACGAGACGGGCGAGGTCATGGGGAGGCGGCGCCTCCGCCTCGGGCATGTAGGCCGAGACAAAAACGACCACCACCTCCTTGGCGTCGTCGCGCTGTATAGTCAGCTTAGCTGCAGAGACATCTCTGCAACAGAAGTCAGTTAAGAGCTGTGTTTTAAGGTTACCTGTGACATAGATGCACGATCTGGGGTGATCGTGATCTGAGGTGACTAGGAGCTTACCGCCAAGATTGGAGAGTCCTTGTATGCGGCCTGCCCTAATCCACGGCTCCTGGATTAAGGCTATGGCCGTGTGTTGTACCTCCAGCCACTTACGAAGCTGAGCCGTCGCGGTCTGGCTGTGGTGGAGGTTCGCCTGGAGGACTCTACAGGCCGACGAAAGGGACGCCATCGCTGGTCGAACCCTCATCGTCCCCCCCAAGTTTGAGCCCGGCAAACAGGTCGCCCTCGTCGAAACCATCCTCTCCCGAACCTGAAGCTGGGGACAGGATCATGTCATCCAGCTCCCCGCCCGATGAGGGGACGGCGTCCACGATGGCGGCAACAGGGGCGGCCGACTCTGCAGCAGCAGGATCAGCCGCGGAAGCTTCCGGGTTGTGTACAGGGGGAGTGGACTCCCCTGTTGGTGGCAGAGGCAGTGGTTCCAGCGCCTCGCAGACGGTTCCCGTGGCGGGGTCCCATCCCTGAGGAACGTCGGTGAACCTTCCGTTCCGACCCTGGAACTTCACGTACACCGCCCCTAAACCAATTGAGAGGCGGCGTCCGGCCTCCATCAGGGTCGGGATTTGGTCTACAGGGACACCAACCACCACGAACCATGCCTCTGCTTGCTTGTCCGCGTGCAGCAGTACCCACCTCTTTATATCCACCCAAGGGTTCTGATAGCTGAGGGTGCGCCCAATGAAGGTCGACTCACCATAGACCCCCTGCTCGTCCGGGATCACGATGCCGCACCGTGCACGCTTCTGGATCTCCGACTGGCTCAGCACGACTAGCGGGGTGCTAGTTGAGAGAGTGAGACCGGAGACTGTCTTCCTTAGCCAGGCTAAGGTGTGGTCGTTGCCGCACCACAGTTTAAGAACCCCCCCGGCGAACAACGGCTTGGCATTGAAGGTCGGGCCCGGGTTGTCTTGCTTGGGGGAGCAGGCCTCGAGGATGATCTGCCTCTGGATGGCAGCGAGTACCTGGTCCGATACGTCCTTGCTAAGTATCCCCGTGCGGTCGCAAGTGATCGCGACGTCCAGGGTAGCGTTTGCAGCTTGGGCGTAGCTTCTGTGGTCGACCCTACTGGAATGATCAAGTCGCGGCCGCTTATGCTCTCCCCGAGGTGTCAAGGTCTCGTTGAGAGCTCGCTTGGCCGCGGCCTGATCCTTCCAGTCGGGTCGCTGTGTGTTGTTACCACCAGCCGATCTCTCCGGAGTGGTGGTTGGCGGTTGACTGGACGCAGGTCGGCTAGTGCCGGCCTCTGCCTGTGACCGCTTACCTGCGGAGAAGCTTAGCTGGCCGCCCGTTGGTTTTACCGAACTGGCGGCGGTGGCCTGTTTGCTTGTTGAAGACTTCTTCAATGCTTGACGGCGCTCCTTCCTCGTCAATCTGTCCCTCTTTTTGCCCTGTTCCGGGACAACTGTTGTACCTGAAGGGTCGGTGCGAGGGCGAAGGGCTTGTTGAGTGCGTTTTTTACCCTTGCCCTTGCGTTTCGGCACGACTTGCCAGGCACGTGAAAAAACGTCCTCGATGCAGTTGGTCGTTCCCGCTTGACCGGTTACGACCGTCTGATGTGGGGAGGCTAGAGGAGCCGCAGGAGGAGGAGGGTGTTTGGTTGGGAGCCCGGAGCCAGTGTTACCCGGCACCGGGGACTGTATGGAGAGGGTCAGACCGGCAGTGGTATTAATCGTCGCCTGGGTCTTTACCTTTGTATTAGAAGGGTCGGTACTGGTCCCAATCAGCGCCGACGTCCTTTGTTTATTTTGGGACTTTTTATGTTTGGTCTTAGCTGCGGTTTTCGCCACAGCCAGACCGGTGCCCGCGCTGGTGCCGGCAGCGTTAACTGCATGGCCACCAGGGGCAAGGGAAGTGCAAGCACCTCCCTTGGGAGTCTCATTGGCTTTCGCCTCCACTCCAGGTTTTATTTTTTTATCAGGCCTTAAAGAATCCATGATATAGTGTTATTAAAATTCATCTCTCTGGCTCCCACCCTCCATGGAGCCCGCAACTGGGAACGTCTTGCTATTAAAAGAAGCAAGAACGTTAGGACTACCAGAGAGATATAGGGGCGCAAGGCTGGTTTACAGTGCGACATCGGGTGCTTGATCGGGCTGGCGTAGGGGGTCGAAAGGCCCACCCCCAACGAACTGATCAGCCCTCACTTACACCGTCAGCATGACCTTTACCTACCGCTTCGGCCGCCCAAGGACGGCCTCAGCGGACCTCACGCACCTCGCCTGTGGCCCTCTGACGGGACACTATGGCCATTTCCCTACCCCTGGCTATTGGGTAGGGCCACCGTTTCGCTTGAAATCCGGACCAAAGGGGGCGTGTTGCCTTACGGGCACATTACAGCCAGAGCCGCTCGGCTCAACCCCCCAGGACTCCATCATCCCCGCTCACGGCGCTCAACTGCGCAGGTCCTAGCGCAGGCGACTGCTTTCTCCTACTCGCTATCAGCTGATTTTAGTGACAGTCGAGCCCGCCACCACCCAGTCACAGGGGGTCACGGTTAGAAGAGGAAGTTGGAAAGGTGGAGTTGGGAGGAGTGAGGATATGGGTTGGATGGAGTGGGAAGGGTTCTTGAGATTTGGGGCAGGAGGGCAAAAGACGGGAAAGAAAGGTTAAGGGAATTTGGGACGGGATGCGATGGCGCCTGGTGGTTTTAGTTACGTCTATTTCTTAAGGAATTAGACCAAAAACGGGGTGGCAACCTCGGGAAGGTGCATCCGCCAGACTTGCCTTGAGGATCTACACGACTGTAGCGCTCTCCCTCAAGACCCCGCCACCCTACCGCCTCTGAAGGAGGCGGCAGAGTAGGCCTGCATCTATACTACCAAGCAAAGCAAAGCAAAGCATGTCGTTGTGCAACCGCGAAAGCATAAATCCAGACCCCCCCCACATATTTACGTTTATGTTTAAGTTTGTACACGCTTCTTTGCAGGTTTAATACCTTGGTATCACGTAACAATGTTAAAAATACTTTATTAAATTAATCTTGGACATCGTAGAGTTACGGTGTTAGAAAACAAACACAAAAACTGGTAGATAATAGTGTGAAATCACCAAAATACAGTGAGCAAGTGTAGTGATCAAGATATTAAGAAAAGTAGGTTTTACCGTTCATTTTTATGGCTAAGTGGACATGGCCTAACAAATCTAACTCCTTTACATAATCAGCCTATTAATGTTCCCACTGCTGGGACACAGGCCTCCTCTCTATGAGAGCGAGAGGGATTTGGCTGTAATCTACCACGCAGGCCCAGTGCGGGTTGGTAGATGTCACATATATTCGAATTTTTGGTTCTAGGACATACCGGTTTCCTCACGATGTTTTCCTTCACCGTTCACCGTTCACCGTTTAGAGAGAATTCCTTTACGATACGGTATTATTGTTACAAAACTCAGTGATGCATCGTAGAATACTTATCTTATGGTAGCCACACACGTTACGATTTGCTTGCGCAAACTTAGGCTTGCGCAAATTTGCTTGACGTCGGTATTGACCACACACGTTACGATTTGCTTGCGCAAATTTGCTTGACGCCGGTATTGACCACACACGGCTCAAATTTGCTTGTGATATCATTTCTGTTTAGAGACCGTCCAGGTGTGTTACGCGGTAATGGCATCAATTGATGACGCTTTGGCAATAGTTGGAGGAGGCGGAGCGCGCGAGGGAGAGACAAATGTTGCGACCTCGCGCCCCTAGCCGCCGCCGTAGGACTCGTAGGAGACGCCCTGGGCGTCGGGAATCGCGAGCCGATTTCCGGCCACCGTAGGCGCGGGCTTGCGGACGGAGAGCAATGAGTAGCTCGATTGTCGATAAAAAAAACATGAGGGGCAGTCTTTGGGGACTGCCGATGGAAGTGAAAACAGTATCCTATAATATTATGTTAATCCAGGTAATAAACTATCTATCTGCCTCATCCAAATCCTATTAGTAGCATAACATAATGATTGAATACTATCGTGAATTCATGCATGTCTAGTACTTTTTGTTAGGTTTCTGCTCAGATATTGTGCACAACGTCTAATGATTGAAATACTATCTTGAATTCATGCAAGCCTAGTACTTTTTGTTAGGTTAGTAACAAATTCTACACTCCCTCCGTCTTACGAATTTTCAATCAGGTTACGTGTCCTGACGCAAGTTTAACATTTTTACCCATCCCAAAAAAAGTGCACAACGCCGCCAAAGAAGTTTTTGCTTCAAAAAACTACTGAAATTGGAACACATGCCCCACACACGCTCAAGCGCGCAAACTCAAATTTGCACAAGCTTGGAATCGAAAATTGAAAATCACACAAGCCTAGAAATTTGCGCAAACCTCCCACACACGTAACGATTTGCTTGCGCAAGCTTAAGTTTGCGCAAGCAAATCGTTACGTGTGTGGTCACCAAAAATCGCTACAAAAAAAAATATACGTAGGTACAATAAACCGAACCATGTGCGCCGCGACACGACTGATTTCAATGAATTTCTATGAAGTACCTTCCGATGCTAGCGACACGTCGACACGTCGGCACGTCGCCTTCTTAAAAATACATAGATAAATACGTCGCCTACAGTTGCCGCCTGTGATCAACTACGGAATTGTACCCGGCGCACGCCAGTAAAGCTCCCAGTCGACAAGATTTTTTCTGACACCTTCAATCGTCTTCATCGTCATATTTCAGCCAATAAAACTTCCTCATGAATCACTCCGTCCATAGGTGAAAACCGTATGAAATCCGTTCGGTAGGTTAAAGAAATCTACTGAAATTTGAACACATGCCCCACACACGCTCAAGCAAATTTGCGCAAACTCAAATTTGCACAAGCTTGGAATCGAAAATTTAAAATCACACAAGCCTAGAAATTTGCGCAAATTTCTTCCCACACACGTAACGATTTGCTTGCGCAAGCCTAAATTTGCGCAAGCAAATCGTAACGTGTGTGGCTACCATTAAACTTCCCACACACGTAACGATTTGCTTGCGCAAGCCTAAGTTTGCGCAAGCAAATCGTTACGTGTGTGGTCACCAAAAATCGCTACAAAAAAATATATACGTAGGTACAATAAACCGAACCATGTGCGCCGCGACACGACTGATTTCAATGAATTTCTATGAAGTACCTTCCGATGCTAGCGACACGTTGGCACGTCGCCTTCTTAAAAATACATAGAAACCAGTCCTGTCGCGGCGACACGTCGCCTGCAGTTGCCACCTGTGATCAACTACGGAATTGTACCCGGCGCATGCCAGTAAAGCTCCCAGACGACAAGATTTTTTTCGACACCTTCAATTGTCTTCATCGTCATATTTCAGCCAATAAAACTTTCTCATGAATCACTCCGTCCATATGTGAAAACCGTATGAAAATCCGTTCGGTAGGTTTTGAGTTTATCGCATTTGATAAAAGAAATCTACTGAAATTTTAACACACGCTCAAGCAAATTTGCGCAAACGCACAAGCTTGGAATCGAAAATTTAAAATCACACAAGCCTAGAAATTTGCGCAAATTTCTTCCCACACACGTAACGATTTGCTTGCGCAAGCCTAAATTTGCGCAAGCAAATCGTAACGTGTGTGGCTACCATTAGCTAGCTAGCCTCGGGGCAATTGCGTAACACACTTTCAATTTCAATGTCTGTCATTTTGACAGGTCAACAACATTCATTGCGTCATTCACGTTGTCGTGCAGACATATTTTTCAAACATTATTTAGCAATGGATTAGCAATTATCGTCAAAATCCTTTGGATTGTCCTAGCTTTGTACCCGAGGTAAACGGACTTAATGGAAATGTTACACGGCTCAACCATATTATTGAATCAGTTTAAAAAGCGTGAAAAGTGATTTTAAAAAGGTTTTGTTTTAAAAAGAATCGTCAAAATCGAAGTCAGTACTCTGTAAAAAGTTATGCGTAGTCAATCATTAAAAACGAGAACCTCCTCCTTTTTATCCTTGGTTTAAGACGCAGATACATGCCAGTGACCTTGAGTAGTTAGCTTGCGTGTTCTGTACTGAGCTCACGAGCGCTGTCCCAAATTAGACAAATTATTAATTTATTATACTTTTTTTTCCCACAACGGGGAAGCTCTTGGCCTGCATCTCACCTGATGGTAAGTGATGATCAGGCCGAAGGTGGAAGCGAGCTTCACCCGGAATCCTCAACCACAGAGGAACTGACTATCTTACCTCTAACTGCCGAAACACAACAATGCTATTAACATTGTTGTTATGGCGATAGACTTAGATACTCGTAAAATGGTGGTAGCTAGCCAGGCGGACTTAGAACAATCCCTACCACCAAACATAAAACAAAAGATATTTTAATAAAACACGTATACTAAAAGATCAATAATTAAAATATCTTTAAAATTATGAAGGTTTCAGAAAAATACGCTTGATACATTTTGCGTGATTCTCAATTTTTTATCCACGTTAGACATAACTTTACAAAATAATTTCACTATAAACATAATCTAAAAAAAACCTATATCAAGTTATTAAGAAAATACTCTAATTTAAAATAATTATATTTTTTTTTCCCAAATCATTAACACTACTCGTTTAGACGTGATTTTCAGTATAAAATCATTAAAAACCGGTTATCGCCGCCTTAAAAGTATAACCGACTTTGAATGACACTTTTATGTTTACACGATTCAATTTGTCTGCTTCAACCAAATTGACAGGCATAAGTGAACCGTGTTATATTGCTTTATGATAATAAGAGCGACTCTCAATATGAAATGAGCATAGTAAGTGGGTACCTTGTGGTCTTGTGGTTTAACCGCTCTTCATATTGAACTAGATTAGCAAAATAAACGTTGGCTTCTCCGTGTATCTGTGTTACCCGTGTTACCGATTACCAATGAGTCTTCATTGAAAGGTAATTTGTGTCTAAAGTTCAAGACAAGCTCTCTTTTCAAGCAGTCTGGTGCAGTTGGTGACAGTTCTTCTTTTAGTTTAATCTTAGATTTGATGCTACCAACGGTTTTGAACTTTGTTGCAGTCTGTTTTTTTTTTTATCTTTACGATTTATTTTTATTTTGTGATTTTTGGAATCGTCTCCACAAGGCCTTCATTTTAATAATACAACTACCTCTTAGGGTCATGCTACTATTTTCTTTTTTCCTTACTTAATGACGTTTAAAATCCGCCATTTTGATTTTATCAACACAAAAACTAGCCTCGCTTGACTTAGCCGAGTCGATAGACACCTCATGTATTAAAATATTCAGCCGTTAGGATGTTTTGAGGGTATAAAGAATCCCAAAATCCTAAAACCATTTTTCTTTCTTTTCTTTCTTTCAAAAAGACACATAGGCCTGAAAGACATAGCCCTATCGCGCCGTGGGGTAAAATAGACGACAGCTTCTCTATGTTTAAGTGTCACACGTGTCGATTACCAATGACACATCATTGAAAGGTATTGAAAGCAGTACCTATGTTATTATGTGGCTACACAATTACCTTAAGGCGGTAGAATTACCTTTTCAATCGGCTGGTGAATATTTTAAATGACACCTGTGTGGATGACATATTCACATAAAACTTTGTGACATACAAAATGCAACGGCTTTCTGTCTGTCTATACATAAGTATAGTAGAGAACCTTCCGCATAAAATCAAAGGTTTTTTTACTGGGTAGGTTATACCACACGAGCGGAACTATTTTGTTGATTCGGTATAACATATATTTTTTTGATGCCTTATGATGAATCTTCCAGTTTTTTTTATGTACTCCTACTTGAACACAATGTTTTTCATTGTTAGATTGTATCATGTATTTAAGTATCTCTCACAGTACGTAAATAAAGAAAACAATTAAAATAAAATTAATAATTAAATACTACTTATTTAATAAAGAAAATTATTCAAAAAACAAAAAACCCGACTGCAAAAACACATAACTGAAAAGAGAAAAACAAGCATTATAATCTATAGAATTTTGGTATCGCAGGCGGGGACAAACTAATAACCGGAATTATGGTGTAAGTTTTGTTTGTCCCCGCCTGCGATACCAAAATTCTATAGATTATAATGCTTGTTTTTCTCTTTTCAGTTATGTGTTTTTGCAGTCGGGTTTTTTGTTTTTTGAATAATTTTCTTTATTTCAAGCTTTTTAGTTTTATTAATATATCTTAATTTGGAATTGACTCATTACTAGCTTTTATTTGATACCAATATTGTTATATTTTATTTAAAAAAAAAGCTTCCCCTCCCTTTTTTTTGTATTTGCAGATGCAATATATAAATATTATATAGCCTATGACACTCCTACAATTAAGACGAATCTAACGACACCTCATATGTTCAAATCCATCAAGCCGTTTAGGCTACAGAGCGTGCCAAAGAAATAGACATACATACATACATACATACATACTCTCGAAAAACATTACCCTCCTTCTGGGGCAGTCTGGTAAAAACAAAACAAACATAGTCACGCCAACAGGGAATCTCCTCCATATTGATATGTCATGATCATCATCATCATCATCAGCCTATTAATGTCTACTGGGACACAGGCCTCCTCTCTGTGAGAGGGTCTCTTGATATGTAAGTTGAATAAAATAAAATAAATCATCAACAAATTATTTCAAGTGGCAACCCTACATATGTAATGAATACTCTCGAGCGGGTGGGAAATACCACGATTAAGGTCGATGGCATCCGTGTGGGTCGCAGTGAAAGTGACCCTCGCGGCAGGCGACGGGTTACTACAGAGTATAGGGTGCGCAGGAGTACGTAGGTATACTTATAATCAAAATAACTAGGTAGGTACCCATTACACAGTATTACTGATCAGTGAGCTGAGTGATGCAAAACCAATACATACCTAAATAATCTTGCGTACCTACATAGAAGTCAAGGGCATTTTTATGAATTGCATTGGGATACTCCCGTATTTTTCTAATAATTGCCATGCACCGTGGTTATTTGGCAGTTAGTCAGATAATTTTTCAGGGCTTTCGATATGAAACATAGATAAAAATTCATAGGATTTTCAAATCATCCTCAAGAAATCTTTGACTTGTTAGTGGTGTTGCGTTTTCTGACAATCAAATAGTCCGTCAAGTAACTGTTTTATACATACATAATTTATTATATAGGAATACATTACGCACAAAAACTTTCTGAAGACGGAGAGGCGGACTTAATTCCCTACACACGTCTTAATGAATTATTTATTTAAACAACAACTTTTTGAAGGCATATCATTTGGAAACCCGTTACGCGCCCATTGTTAAAACCTATAATTTACAAATACCTCGGAGTCGGTACCAGTATCGGTACCGGTAGCAACATCCGTGTGGGTCACAGTGAAAGTGACCCCGCGAGCTCGGGGCCCAGCGGTGTAGGGTTAAGATTTTTAAATGGGTGACAAGACCACACTGTTAAAGGTTTTGGCATGAGAAAAACAAGCGTGAAAATAAATAACTTTATGTGTATTTTTTGAGCATCTTAAGCTTACCCACGGTTGCATGAGACTAATATTGTGTGACGTAGCTAGCTGGTAAAATGTGTGTGTTGTGTACTATATACACTTCTGCCAATTCCTTCAAGATAAACAGGCGTGATTCTACAGGTTCGTTCTTAAGTTTTTTTTGCCACTGGAACACAACGTAAATGTCCCTAAAGAAAGCCTTTGTGGTCGGGGAGGGTCAGCACCCTAATTACGAAACGCAAACTCAATTTTTCTATTGGTTTCAATTTAAAATTGAGTTAAAGAAAAGTGCTTCCTTTGAGGGTCAAACTTTATATTTCTCACACATTTATATAAACAAAAATACGTGCCCATATCGGGGCCTCTTGGCAAGTCTCTCTTATATCTGTCAGGCTGCCACGTAGTGACAGCCGCCACAGAGGTCTGCTGTATCGAAGGAGTTCGTATACGGTTTAAATCAGGTACAAAAACAAATCAACCAACGTTTCGTGAAGCTTACGGGACCCGAACCTGCAGCGACCAGAAACCTAGTAATAGGCGGTATATCATTGATCTCAATAAAGCAGCCTCGTCAAGTCGATAAAATACCGATAGCGTACTTATCTAAGATTAATAATCACGATCTCACTCGTTCGGAGAAAATAAGTTTAATAATGATCTTTACGTATGATTATTATTTATAATAGCGTGTAATTTATGTTAAATATTTCTTATAATTTTTTTTTTTTTTTTGGGTGGGAATTCATCAAATGACTTCTCCCGCTCTGGGCGGAGCGGAAGGGCGTGTCAGACTTTTACTGACTAAAACCCACCCGTGTTCCTTCCCTTGCCTAGACCAGGGCCACGGTTTCCCCTAAGGACTTATCCGCAACCCCAGTGGTAGGCATCGGCCCAAACGGACCCCTTCAGCTTCGCTGACGACTCTTTCAGGCGCGCGTGGAACACTACGCGCCGTCGACCCGGGCTTGGTCCTGATCGGACGGAGAGCTACCCATCACTCTCCGTCCGCAAGCCCGCGCCTACGGTGGCCGGAAATCCGCGATGGATTCCCGACGCCCGGGGCGTCAAATATTTCTTATCATGAGTTATGGCTCCCGCAGCGAGGCGCGACGACGTCACGTCGTCGATGCGACGCGATTCCGGTAGAACAATTTCCCAAACTTGACCGTTCGGTAATTTCCGGCTTACCAATCACCTTGAGATTTAAAGGATAGTATAATACATACATAATACACTTAAATACGGGAGTATAATAATATTTTATGTCGGTAGTGAATTTGCCTCCACAATCATTATTTCCAGTTAGCCCCTCGAACTGATCTATTCTGTTACCATGATAAACAGTTATTTTTACGATTTACTTTTGTCCTCAGATAATCTACTACGAGCACGCTCAACACCAGCATCACTATGACCACGAGGAAGAGGAGCAGCACGGCTGGGGACCCTGGTCCAGGAGTATACTACCTGATGATGTAAGTATAGAAAGTCGGAAGTACACAACAGATTGCACTAGGGCTACATATTATAGGCACATACGACCATGAGGTGAAGGTGGATGGCTGGGTTGACTCTGCCTTAAATTGTCTCTGAAGCATCATCATTCAGTCGAAAGACATTCGCTGGACATAGACCTCCTTTAAGCATCGATGAAGGCTGAAAATCAGCACTTTTAAAATGTCAAGTCTCCGCCCACAAACTCTTAAGTGCTTGTTTACGGAGACGCTACTTTTCACACCACGCCGCACGCCCCACGTTTCCATAAACAACATCGTATATCGCCTTATGTGATGACGCGCGCCGCTGCACGCCCCGTCTGTCTGTAAACAGAAAAAACGCGCCGCCGAACGCCACGCCACACGCCACGCTCAACGCCCCGCGTCTCCGTAAACAAGCACTAAAACGCCAGCCCGTCACCACATCCTGGTGCTAAACTACCACCTACAACCTCACAAACTTTACCTCTTTATAATATTATTAGTATTGGTGTATTAGTATACCTAGATAACTAATGTAAATCTGGTTTAAGAGAGTAAAACTATTCAGACAGATGTGTTGCTGAGGGGTTGTGCCACTTGTTCCCACCTTAAATTGGTAAAAAAAAAGTTGGAAACTGAGCAGAGTTCATGGTCTTACCGTTTTAGGTTTTATAGGTTGGAGAAATTGTCAGAATCTTGCTGACTTTGCATTGAATGATCTCTACGAAACCAACTTTGCTAGTTGACTATTTCTAACACGTTCTTCTGCTTTTTGTGCGGGTTGTGTGTGACTAACCTGTTGTCAGAGTTTTAATTAAAGCCGCCTATGGGTCTCTGACTTCGCTTCACATGTCGTTGAGAAATATCTCTCAGGCATGCCGTTTCCTCACGATGATTTCCTTCACCGTTTTAGAAGCAAATGATAATTATACAATACGCACATGAATCCGAAAAGTCAGAGGTGCCTTGGACAACACGGTTTCAACCATTTTCGCTGAGCCCGTGCCGCCATGACAGAATTGGTATCAATACAACTTCATAGATATTTAATGAACTAGACGATACGTATCCAATACTTACCGATTTCCAATTTAAAGAACTAAACCCAGTTTCACATAAACCGGTTTTTTCCACAGGAAACTGAGGTGGACGCCAGTGAAGTCTCGCCCTACAAAGCGCAAGAAAGAAATCCGCAGGTGTACACCCGTCCTTTTCTAACGAGAGTGTAAGATAGCTCTGTCTCTTTCACTCCAGTCATAGTGTGAAATTGTTTTGTAAACTTGTTAAACCTACCATTTATGAAGAAAAATCGTCAAATATTAAAAATTGTATAGTTATAGGGCCGTCGCAAGCGCAACTGCTGAGCATGAGGGCCTGGGTTCGATTCCCTGGTCAGGTAAAGTGTTATTGGGTTTTTCCATCAGAGGAACTTCTCAGTCGCAGCTCCGAGTCTAGATTTGTGCCCGGTTATTACCATAGGCTTACCTACATGTGCCTAAAACATAACTAGCGAAATGTAGGGGCACTATGAACGGTCAGTCAAGTTGACACACTTCCTCATTATGCCGTTTTGTAGCCATTTCATGAATACAACTGTGAAAACATGACAGTTGTGGTTTGAATGATATACGAACTATTTAACTTGAATTTCAATTTGATAAGGAATTCATTTCTCTAACTTTATTTACATTATTACACCTATCTGCTTATACCTTTCGGAATTACAAGCGTTAGGTTATGTTATTGTAAGTAGTGAAAACATCGTAATTATTGGAAACAATAGACAAGAACTTATAAGTGTTTTCCCGCACTTTTTCACGAGATTGAAACTTGTATCAGTAGATTGTTTTATGACGTTACATCTTGTGTGGTAGGTTTTACATTATATTTTATGGTAGACAATAGTATTTGTTAACGACTACTTGTGTGTTGCGATCTTTGATGAGAGAAGTAGAAAATAAATCTGTTACAAAATTTAAATGAGTAGGATTTTTTTAAAGATAATTTCTAATGTTTTAAAAATTTGGACATTCGGATTGGCTTCTGTGCTTAAATCTACGGGTTTAATTCCCGCTCAGGACAAAGTATTTTGTTATGACTAAAGACAGATTTTGCTCGGAAAAAAATATTTAAGTACATTCTACAAGTTTCTAGTACTTATCTGTATAACTAAAATTATCAAATTGGACTTAGATTAATATAAAAAAAAAAAAAAAACTTGGCATTTTCGCCTAATTAGACGTTAGTATTGGACAAACAGGCAGACAGACAAATCAACCATTACGCATTTATAATTAGGTATTAAGTGAACATGATCGCACGCAAGTAGTCGGTGTTGCCAGCATAAGGGTCAGAGTGTTGCAAGCATTAAATACGATTATACCTAAGATTTAAGTGTAATGAATAAATAAGGCATTATTAATTAAGTTGAGGCCATAGTGTGATTGTTATTTATTGAGTGCTTGTGTGAGTATGCCTTTATTTATTTTAATTAAATTATTTTTCGAAAAATTGTCTTTTTTTACTTGAAAATAAACCGTCCTAAATATTTGACCCTACTGTACCACAAAATTATAAGTGTACAATTCAACAAAATTGTAGAGAAATATTTGTTACCCACTTTAAAAACGTAATACAAAGCATGGGGGCTATGTCACAACACGAAGCCGCCCTGCATAATTATACGATTTGTAGAATTGTAAAAATATTTGTCTACAAATCGTACAATTTATGTCAACTAACAAGTTTGATACTAACGTTACTCAAAAAGCCGCTAAGCTGAAGTGGGACTGGGCAAACCGCGTCTCCCTATGCCCAATGAGCTGTGCGCCAAAATAACCAAGCCTTAACACAGCCAGAAGACGTTTCGACAGACCCTGTAGAAGATGGCGGGACGAGCTGGAGAAAACAAATACCCAGTGGTCCACATTAGCCCTGGATCGGAAGAGCTGGAAGTTATGGGGAGATGCCTTTATATAATAGAATAGAATTATATTTATTTGCATTAAACATGGTACAATAATGGTCTTAATAATTTGTCTTGTAATGGTCTTTGCCCAGCAGTGGGAAGATGCACGAGGATAGTAACAGTGAGTAACAAGTTTGTATAAGTGCAAACTTGTGTTGGGTTAAGAAGAAGCAAGCACTCTTGCTTCTTCTTGCAACGTGCTTGAAATGGTCACCAATAGTCTACATTACCAAAATATTTATTCAATCGGGTTTTCCGGAACAACACATCATCATCACCATCATCGGCTTCCACAGATGCAGTTGAATACCAGATACCATAAACAATGTCGTATATGTATTGTGGTACGCTATGTCACTTCAATTTACATTTGTAAAATTTTGTCCGTTACAATTACATGGCTTAAAGTTTGGAGTACAACACGCTCTTGTAAAAGTAAACTGCAACTTATAAAGTTTGGTGGTATAGGGTCCAATGACAGTGATTTTCCTAATTTGATAAGTAGTTACACCATCAACAACAAAAGATCATGATTATTTTAGAATTTTAGTATTTAATATAAACCTGACGGTACTTGCCAGGTTCGAAACTTTTAGCTTGAACCTCCAGGTTCAAGCTAAAAGTTTCGAACCAGGAAGTTCATCACTAGCATAGTAGGTCGAAAGACTTGTACACTCACAGCTCACCAAAAGATAGCTCACAGCTCAACAATAGACAGCTCGCAGCTCAACAATAGATAGCTTCTCACGTAAGGCGCGTAAGTTCCTCCGGGCACGTTGAAGAAGATGTAGTCTTATGAGGTGGGCAGAAAGAGCCGTTAGCTATCAGCTCACTAATAGATTGATTCATAACCAATAGATAGCTCAACATAAAATATGAGGTGCGTATTACAAGTGACAGGTAGTCTTTTGTGGGGTGGGCAGAAAATGCCGAAAGCTCAACAATAAATAGCTCACGAGGTCTATACTACCTTGGAAATTTTTAAAGAATGTTCAGCTGCCATCTAGACAGAATAAAAATAAACGCATAATTTATAAAACCAAAAATATATTTTCTCATTAATACATACTGTTAAACAAACAATCATTACATACAGGCACTAAAAACAAAAACCGACGACCACCGATACTACTCTCAACTAGCCACGGAAACACACGATTACTCCCGATCACGCCCGAACTACCGCGGCGAATACTTCGGGTTATCAGGCGCATAAGTGAAGCTCCTCAACTCATAAGAAACGCCATTTTGATTATCATAACCGATTTCTTTTTTGAAATCTTCAAATTCCGAGCAACCGCCGAATACTCGATTCGGTTTGCGGTCGGGCGAGTTCGGATCGCGTTCGGCAGTCTTCGGGTCGGATGGCGCGCTATTATTGGTCGGCAGCGGTCGGAATAAGGCGGAATGGGCGGTCGCCGTGTCGAGATCGGCTTTCCTTGATACGATTATACGTATGTCGGTGTGTAGGTACAGTTTACCGGATTTCGATGTCATAAACCTGGAAAAAAGAGAAAATAAATTATTACTCTTAAGTTTATTTTAAAACAGAGAATCGTGGGCAAAGTGGACCATATTAATAAACCGCTCTCGTTTGAGATTACGTTGAGAAGACAAATGCTATACTGCGATTTCGGTAACAATTGGTGTTTTACCCAGGTCCAACTAAAAATGCATTAATTTTGTACAAAATTGATCAAATTCACAAGTTCATTCTAGAGAAAATCCGGAGCGATAAAACCATGATTTAATCATGTTTTTTTTTTGATTATGTATGTTTTTATTCCGAAATAAAATGATTATTATTAATCATCATCAGTACATCATACAGAATGGATTTTTGAGATAGGGCAGTAAGGGCAAAACGGTCTTAGGAGACTGCCCTTAATTTGATCTACACTCACAGATTTTGAAAAAGAATTACAGTCAGCAATAAAATGGGCAGTTATTACAAAAACTATTTTTGATGCCAATCGATTTCCATAAAAGAAACAGGAACGATTGGCATCAAAAAAAGTTTTTGTGAAAACTGCCAATTTCCTTGCTGACTGTATTTTTTTTCAAATACTTTTGTGTACACAAAGACCGTTTTCTTGCAGCTACAACGGTTAAGGTTGCCCTTTCTGCCCCATCTCATGAATCTACCCTGTATACTAGCCCACCTTGACCCAATGCTGGGCATAGTTCGAGCTCTCCTTGTTTCTGCCAATCCAAGTTCTACCCGCGATAGCATCACCGAGTTCGCTCATCTCTCACACTCATTTAGGTTTAAAGATATTTATTCTCAAAAAAAAGACACAATTCACTTACATGAGAACAATGCTTAAAATAAATTATAAATATAAAGTTCGTCACAGACGTCACGGTTGCAATTATGATACACACATCCCAATCCATTCATCTTTTAGGAAGGGTGTTATTTGTGATTAAATATTCAGCTAATTGGGTTTTGAATGAGTGTAACCTTTTTATACATGAGGGTATATTTTTGTATAATTGTGCTCCTTCAAAAGTTAACATATTTTTTTGCTAAATTCATTTTTTCAGGAGATCTTCACCTATGTATAAGATACCGCAGCCACTTACGTGCATGGTGCAGCGCGGGCGCGGGTCGGCCAGTACCAGGAGGGCATTACAAGGCAGGAGGTACTTTCAAGAGTTGATGTAACCAAACCAAAATGCCTTAGTAGACTATTATTTTGTACTAGGAGACCAAAAATCACAAAGAGATCCTCGAATAAATATCAGCTAGTCCCTAAAAAATCATTCTACCATCTTGGAGACATAAGAAATCACCAAATATTGCAGCAAGTGCAGTCAAAAGTACCAGGAGAGCAGACTCACCTAAGATGTATAAGATACCGCAGCCACTTATGCGCGTGATGGCGCGCGGGCGGCTCGGCGCCGGCCGGCATGTACAGCGTGCGCTGGCGCAGGAACGTGCGCGCGCTGGCCGGCATGCGCGTCAGGTCGTACAGCACCACGAACATCTTCACCAGCGTGCCGTGAGGGTTGAACAGGGAGACCTGCACGGTGCCCGAACGGGCGACACGGTAGCCTGAAGAGCCGAGGTTTATGTGACCCTGGAAAAGAAAAGAGGGATTTAGCGACTAGATTGTTTTGGGGAAATACCATAGGTGTCAAGCATTTTTGTGTTTCAGTTTCAAGGGTACTGTAGTAACGAAGAAGTAACAGCCTTATAACTTTTATACATAAATTTCTCAATCACTGACTCGACTTTTACTGGTTGCTTTACAATGTACGTTAAATCTTTTATTTTAGAGTTAATTTACTGCCTCAATCAATGAATGAATTTCCTGTATCCATTGATGAATAAATACACTAACTTATTGGCTCATGAAATTGACAGATTTACAGCAGCTAGATATCTTTATGTGGTATATTATCAAGTTCTATCGATCAAGTTTATTATCTCACAATTTGACAGAATGAACGAATGGAAAAGTTAACATAATGATTAATTGATAACACCAATTGATAACCTCTTGTGGGGTGGGCAGATAGAACCGTAAGCTCACACCTCAACAATAGATAGCTCACCAACAGATATAAGCGGCTTTGGACCCTCCGGGCGTGTAGAAGACACAGTGACTGGTATTCTCTTGTGGGGTGGGCAAAAGGAACTGTAAGCTGACAGCTCAACAATAGATAGCTTAGATAGCTCACCATATAAGGCACATTGGTCCGTCCGGGCGCGGAGAAAACACAGTGACTGGTGTTCTCTTGTGGGGTGGGCAAAAGGAGCTGTAAGCTCACAGCTCAACAATATATAGCTTAGATAGCTCACCATATAAAACACGTTGGTCCCTCCGGGCGCGTAGAAGACACAGTGACTGGTACAAGAGATTGAGCAGAAGGAGCTGTAAGCTCACAGCTCAACAATAGATAGCTTAATACTAATAGCTCACCATAAAAGGCGCGTTGGTCCCTCCAGGCGTGTAGAAAACACAGTGACTGATGGTCTCTTGTGGGGTGGGCAAAAGAAGCTGTAAAAGCTCACAGCTCAACAATAGATAGCTCACCATATAAGGCGCGTTGGTCCCTCCGGGCGCGTAGAAGAAAACAGTGACTGGCAGTCTCTTGTGGGGAGGGCAGAAGGAGCCGTAAGCGCCTAGTTCGGCTGTGAAGCCGTGGACGGTCGCCACGGGCTCCAAGCGCCCTTTCAGAGCGGATTCTTCGAAACTACCTGGAAATGTGATAAAAATAAATAATTCAATCATTGTGGTCATAGTTGGTACGGATATATGTCTAAATGAAAAGCCTCAAAAGTTTTTGTGTAATAAAAAGAGTGATGATATTTCTAAATTCTGTTTGATCCTAGGAGTTTTTAGATAGAATAGTAGATTGTTTGCCAAGGGAGCAAACAAATATTTTTAAAGCGAGAGTGTTTCTTTGAATCCAGAGCGGAGCGAAAGATTCTAAAGTAGCATCCTGAGCGCAGCGAGAAAGTTCCTTCTCACGTATGATTAACAAAAACAAAATTTTCTGAGCCACCATCTTGGATTTTCATTTTAACCAAATTCACACTTACTCTCTCTTGCCAGCCTGTTACTTGTTCATACAATGTTCATGATAGATCCCTTTGGATTAAAGAGCTATTTTAGTCCCTGTGTACGATTTGAATAAATGTGATAAAATAGTACATTTTTAAATGCTTTGAGTTTGAGTTTAACTAGGATAAACATCCAGGGCATATTAATTCACAGGAATTTTTCCAAATTTCTTAGTAAGTTACCCAGTAAGCCAGTGCTGGGCCGCATGCGTATCTTGTTGGCGGGTGGCGGCTGCGCGCGCGGCGGCGAGGCTGCGCGCGGCGGCGCGGGCGGCGGGGAGGCCGGGGACGGCGGGGGCGGGGGGAGCGGCGGGACGGGGTGGAACAGGGCGCTGCGAATACAAAAAAAAAAAATGAATAATTAGCTTATATTGTTCCGTAGAGACATAATATGTTATGGATAAGTCTGTATCCGTCTCCCTGTAAGGTAAAGCGTCACATACAAAAGGCACGAGCTCAGTAACTGGGCTCATGGCCAAGTAAAGGGGTTTGTGGCAAGAGAAGAGGAGCTCGTGGCTAAGCAGACGGGCTCGTGGCTAAGTGGAGGGGCTTGAGGCTAAATAGAGGGACTCCAGGCTAAGTAGAGGGGCTCCAGGCTAAGCAGAAATGATCGTGGCTAACTAGAGGAGCTCACGGCTGACACTCACCTCTTGATCCCCGAGATGCCGTTGATGGAGTCGTCGAAGTCGAAGCAGTTGTTCCCGCGGCGCAGCGGCGCCGGGCTGGACGTGAGCGGCAGGCCGGTGTGCGCGCTGAACACCATGGACGCCGCCGACTCGAAGCGCCAGCGGAAGCGGTCCATGTCGCGCGGCGACGGGACCACGTCGGCGCGCCGCAGGGACGGGAACTTGAAGCCCTGGGGAGCAAAACAGGGTTATCGATGGTTTAAAATCGCAGAATAAAAGAAATAGTAGATTGTTTGCCAAGGGAGCAAACAACTATTTTTAAGGCGAAATTGTTTCTTTGAATCCAGAGCGGAGCGAAGGATTCGATTCGAAGCGAGGGATTCTAAAGTAGATTCCTGAGCGCAGCGAGGTATTCAAAGTACGTCACTGGAGCTTAAAATAGTGTTGCTCTCGAGGTCACACACACCGAGGGGACACTCTACTTTTTATTACCCTCTATGAGAAAACAAACGTGTGCCGTCCGACCCCCATCAAGAACGAAGTTCCTACTCACATAATATGATTTTAAACACAAAAAAAAATCTGACAGAAAAAAAATCGCTAATACCATCTTGGAATTACATTTTGACCTCACTATCGGCTTTAGCACCCTCGAAAACTATGAAAAAATTACCAATAACGAAAAATTTTATAATTTTCGCAGCTGCCATCTTGGGTTTACATTTTGACCTCACTATCGGCTAAAGCACACTCGAACCCTATGAAAACGATACCCATGACGAAAAATTTGCAAATTCTCGCATCCGCCATCTTGCATTTACATTTGACCTCACTATTAACTTTAACACCCTCAAAAACTATGAAAACTACACCCATGATGAAAACTTGGTCAGGCCATATGAGAACCATGTAGATTAGTGTCTGAAAATTGGTATTTTGAGGAAAGAACCACACAGATCTGAGTAGACCTGTCCAGTCAGTGCAAGCATTTGTCAATAATCGTGGAGCTCAACTCAGCACTTGAGTAGCTCAACTCGACGAACAATACCAAAGAAAGGACATTTGGGTAGGCCGCATCAACTACTCAAACTGCATAGTAACACGCATTAACTGACTCGGTATTAGGTTTTAAAAAATACAGCCGTGTGACGAACATACCTAAAATATAGAAGATAGCACGTTAGCACCCTTTGTAAGGTACCGTAAAATTACGTACAGTACTATAAATTTCAACAAGCAGCTTTCTTACCTTATCATCTTTAGGAGATTCGTCAGTATTCTCCAAAAACCGGTCAAAGGTCCCATAGTCACACTTTTCATATAAGACATAGTCCTCATCACTTATAGAGAAAGTTTTCTGACGTTTCGACTCTCTTGGGCGAGAAAACACTGTGTCTTCTTTCTCCAGTTGTAACTCTTCTATATCCTTGTCCCGTTGTGCAAATCTATCACTCACAATTTTCTCAATTTTATCCACTATTGGAAAAAATCTCCGCAATTTCGGTCTCTTTATAATGTCACTATTATCACTAATACTATGATTATTATCACAAAATGTATCACATTTATGCTTTTTAATCTTCTTTTCTTCCTCAATTCTTCTGTCTTCCTGATTCTTCTGCACCGATGCTAGGTTGTAGTTGCCTTCTGATCTGACCATGCCTCTCTCGCTGCAACTGTCACATGTCATTTGTAGAAGAGTCCCACATTGGCACGACAATTCTTCTGTTTGGGTGGACACCGTATTGGTTTTTTTGAACTCAGCTGGTGGTAGTATATCCGTGTCAACGAATGGGGATTTAGTCTCGATCCTGCTAGCTGGTAATGTCAGATATGTTTGGTTTCTGTAGCACCCTATAGCTCGGAATCGATCGAATCTCGACGCTTGCAAAATTGGTATCGACGTATGAGTTTCTTTAAGCTTCGTCAAGCCATCCCCTTCCGACGATGTACTGTCGTGAAGCTTTTTAATCTTACACTCTTTGCGAAGCCTTCGTTTATATTTAGCAATTTCTTTTAATCTCCGATCATCCAGTTTCTTCGGTCTATCTTTCCCGTCAGATTCTTCATCACAGTTACACTTATGCTTGCCGCTTTCACTACAAGGTGTCAGCATTCTGTCGTCGACAACTTTTGTGTTATCAAACTTATTTCCTATACTGAGATCATTGAGTTTGCCGACAATTTCTTCATGAATGTTAGGCGGAGTATCCTTGCTTGATTTTCGTTTTTGGCAGGAGCATTTGATGTGCGGGATGTCATCTAGTCGTGGTAAGCTTTCTAGTATGATATTGAGGTATAGATTATTGCCGATGTCTGTGACAGGGAATTTATGGTCGTTAGGAGGTCGGGCGAAGTCGGATTTCTTGTAGCTGTCTTGTGATATCTGTATGGAGTAAACGACGTTCAGTTTGCGATCTGTGTCCTCGTCATCGCAGTTCGCTTCTATTTTTTTGAAGTTACATGTTTCGCGGCTTAGCTTGCGTCTGGAAAGAAAAAGGAATTGTTGAGATTTTATTTTTGCTTTTTAAGGTGTTTTCTGAACAATATTTCGAACGCTAGAATTCGTGATGCGAACTTTAAAAGTGTGGATTTGTGTATGGCGAAAACCCGGAGAAAAGTATTTACCACCAAATCGAGGAGTTTTCTCATCATTGGAAACTTATGAAACAGAGTTGAAAAGTCTCATGCGCCTGTAATTTTACCGGAAGCTAACCCTTAATGTTGAACTAGTCGTGGGCTTGAAGTCACTGGTGGGCGGAGCCAAAAAGCGCAATATAATACACCTGGCATCGTGTCCGACAGAGATAGTATCAATGATGAGCAGTAAGATGGTAGTCTACACGCACAATGTCTACTTCGTACGCACGCAAATACAGTTCCGAACTATTTTAGTAAAACGTTTAGATTTTACACTTCTTTTATTACTTATTTACGCCCAAAGTTGCGTTAAAATTAGCAAAGAAAACGAATCTTTGTTGGCTCATAACTTTATAAAGGCTTTTCATTTTATTATTCTGTTCCGCACAGACAACATTAATAATCAGACAAAATGATATCATGTTTAAGTTTGGATGTCAAACAGTGGAGTAAAATGAAAAAATATTAACTAGTTCCACCTTAAAACCGGAAAACAGCAATGTTTCTTGGCGAAGAAGTAGGTACAAATTCATTTAAAGGTTAGTAGGAAAACATCCTTATTTCTACATCTACGTTAGTCACTTAACATTTTGTCAGCTTCAGCTAACAGATGTCTTTTTAGGAACTGCAGTGAGTCTGCCTTCTGCGTGGATCCTCGAGAAACAAAAATACTATTGCTATTAATACAAGATTAAGAACAACGAGCCATACTCGTTTCAAAAAAAGCTCTACAGTATCTTTTGTATCTACTTGCATTTGATGAGGCGGTCATCAACATAGGACGGGCTTTGAGCGGAACTCCTGATATTTCTTAGGCGCCTGGTATTCAAACTTGCAGTATCGTAGTTGGTGTTACTTGCATTCGAAGGGCAATCTACCTTCGTCAGCGGGCGTTGATTTAGAGCCGGCCTCCTGATATTACCTAGCTCCCTGGTACTTTAAACTTCAGAACTTGAGAAGCTGGTATAAAGGGAACTTAACAGAATATCTGCGTCCGCTGTGGCTGCCATCAACACTGGTCTCATTTAGTGCAACAGAACTTTTTCCTGAATCTTTTATGGTTTCCTAGGCGCCTGGTAAAGTAGGTTATTTACCTGCGTTCGGTGGGACTATCATCAGCACTGGTCTCTTTCAGCCGAGCGAGCCAGGCGGACAGCTGCGAGAAGTGCAGTTGCGATCGCACAGCGTTCAGCAGCCATTGAGATGTGCTGAACGCTGGGCTCTGGTCTCCCCTGGATAGTGAAAAGAAATTGATGTTATTACTCTGATAAAAGAAATGCTATAAGAAAAAACTGGTATTCAGCTGTATCCAGATAGACTGGAAACTCAACCAACATAGTTGGGAAAAGGTAAATGCATGGATTAAGCTTGAGCTTTGAGTTAAAACAAATTGCTTAGCCTATGTCCGGCAGTGGACTGCTATAAGGCTAATGTTCTCTCTCCATCGTTTTTATGGGTGAAAACATTAAATCCAGTATCGTTATTGACTGACTACCCAGGATATTGTGAATACTAGCACATGTAGCATGACAACCATAGACACGGGTTTTGTCGACAGAAGAATAGTCAATAAGACAGATTGTGAATATTTATTCGAAGTGTATAGAGTGCCGCGAGTTTCTTGTGGCACTCTAGTGTCACTGCCTCGGCCCGGCTAGGGTGCCGTGAGCGTTGCATTGTCACTGTCACTTGTTATTTAGGTTAGGTTAGGTTAGAACTGTGACCACACAACGCACGAGCCGAGCGAGCGTAGCGAGCGGTGCCGCGGTAGCGGCCGGCGAAGTGCCAGGGTCCGTTTAGGCACAAGAGAATGTAATGTTTTGGGAATGTGGTGTTTTACAGCGATCTAACCTCGATAATCAAACAAAATACCAAGTGACGTGACTTAGTGACAGTGACAATGACAATCCAATGCTTGCGGCACTTTGGCCGGGCCGAGGCGGTGTTACTAGGGTGCCTGTAGTGGCACTTTATCCGATAGGGATAGAGTGCCAATGGTGGCACTCTATACACTGCCATATTTATTTGTAATTTTTTCTTTTCTTCCGTCCACAAAACTCATTTCATTTCAATGCTAAGCATGCAGACGTACTTAAATACCATCAATAGGGATTTTGGCTGGGTAAAAACAATAAAAACTATTTAGTCCGTCAGTCAGAGAATAAAAAAATATTTGACACGTATTTTTTACTTTATCATATTAAATAAAAAATGATTTAGAAAACCCCCATTAAAGTTGGGGAGTCCACAATTCAGTATATATAAAATCTACCGGACAGTGACGTCATGCCACATTTTAACTCAATGTATTGGCGTAATCTTTTGATTACGTAAAAAAAGAAAAAATAGGTGTCCAATATTTTTTAATAATCTATCTGACGGACCAAAAAAAGTGTCCACATCTCTATTGTGGAGGCAGAGAGAAGAGGCTGTGAGAGAATTACAAACCGATATCAGTGACGAAGATATAAAACAAAGGAGGTCACTGTGGCAATTTGTGAGGGAGTCAAGTCCACACCAGAACAGTTTTTGCCTGATGATGATGTTGGCTACTTACTTCTTCACCTGTGCCCTCATGGTCCACCTCTCCAGCAGCAGCGCGCGGTGCGCATGCTTGTCGAACGAGTCTCCCTCGCGGCACAGTAAGTTGTAGCAGTCTTGGCAGTTCGGGGCTAGCAGCACCTGGAGTAGTAACGGTCATTTATTCAAACTAGGCTAAGAATCCGCACTTTTCGAACGTCAAAATAACATAAGACATTCCCCTAAAAACGCCCGCCCTTCACCACTTCCTAGTGCTTTAGCTGGGAAGATGAAGTGGCGCAAACTCTCCAGCAACACAGCTGCCTGTTCAGTTAGATTTGATTAGCATTCGATTTTGTGTAGGTTTAAAATTGATGAGGTGATGGTGACTCCTAAGAGATGAAGAACCTGCTGTTTGAGCCTAAATTGGAAGGTTTAAAACCTGGCAGCATTTATAGATTTATGTCTGTTTCCATGTAACACATCAAGCGGATGATGATAATCTTTGTTAAAGGGAAACGTGTATTTTATTTCTACTAGCTTCCGCCAGCGTTTTCGGCCGCTTGATATCATTATAAAATTTATAGCCTATGTTATTCAGTAATATTTAATTGAGCATTTTTTTTGGTGAAAGAATTTTCAAAATCGGTCCAACCAGTCTTGAGTTATAAACGGTGTAACTAACCCGACTTTGTTTTATATATATACTTAGGGCTGATTTCACCAACGAAACTGAACGCGATCAGTATTTCCAAAACGCGTTCAAGAGCTGTCAGTGTCAAAATTGTTATGGCATATTGTACAATGACAGCTTTTGAACTCGTTTAGATGTGCTGAACGCGTTCAATTTCATTGGTGAAATCCGCACTTAGTGTAGATGTAGATAATCCCCGTAACTAAAAGACACGTAATGAACAAGCATGATAATCTTTATACTCGATCCTTCTTTATTCGTAAAGGATCGAAATCCGTTATTACAAGCTCGTATCATCATAAGGCTAGGCTAGGTAATACTGTAAAATTAATTTGCATCCCTTAAACAGGAAAAAAAATAGACACACATGAACCAACAACTTTTACAACACTTACATATTCTGCAAATAAATAATATTTGGTTCTTGTTTAGTTTATGAAAAAAGTGGAATGCCGCCAGATTCACAGGCGTAAACCAAAACTTTACAGTTAAAATACCATCAAAATAATATTCTTGTTGGGTTGTCATGATAACTAACCTCAATGCAGACAGGGATCTGTTCGTCCCACAGCGCCTGCACGCGGGTGTTGAGCTGAGCCACCACAGCTGGCTTCGGCTCCTCAGTCTCTGCTGGCTTCGGTTGAGTTTGGACCTGGAATCAATAGACCAAAGGTTCATTTGGTGGCTGGAAGCAGCTGGGCGTAGCCGAAGATGGAATGCTTTAAATAGACAGTCATAATATTAGACTTATCATAAAAAAATTCTAAGAAACTTTTTACAAAAAAAAAGTCCGTGTCTTTGGTTTTGAAATTTTTGCTACCGCCTTCCGAAATTAAAGTTATTTTTCACTTTGTAGTGTTTTTTTTTCGAAGTCCGTTGTTTTCGAAAAGCCAGCTGACAGACAGACAGACGGGCAGCGGATGCTAAGGGCGGATTTAACCAATGAAACTGAACGCGATCACCACATCTGAACTGCGTTCAAGAGCTGTTACTGTCATTATCATTATGGAATTTTGACACTGACAGCTCTTGAACGCAGTTTAGATAAGATAATCACGTTCAGCTTCATTGGTGAAATTGGCACTTAATCTAAAAACTTCTAAGAACGAATTGTTATCAAAAGTACTAGAGAATCATACCTGTGTGCTGGTGGAAGGTTTAGCAGCGACTAGCTTGGAGTGTATGATACGGTCTTGGGGCGGGGCGCGGGCCGCGGGGCTGGAACTGCGCGACCTGATGATGAGCCGGCCTAGTTGCAGGAGGAGGTTGGGCCCGGAAGCCGGTGGCGAGGCCGCCGGCACGGGATCGCAACTGTGCATCTGGAATAATAGAAAAAAAAATTGTTAGTTGCTTTCAATAATTATGTCGGATACTTGCAACACAGTGAAAAAAAATACGTGATCGGCACATCTAAACTGCGTTTAAGAGCTGTCAGTGTCATCATTGTTGTGGAATATTGTTTCTGACAGCTCTTGAACGCGTTATTGGTGAAATGCGCCGTAATGTCGTCACGGCCTTTATCATGCAAAAAATTAATGCAGCCTGCAAACAATCAAGTTTTTTGGCAGTTTTATTTCGCGACATTCATAAGGAATTTGTTAACAGACTGTCACTGTTCTACCCGGAAAATCTTTCTTAAGGCAACTTCGTCACAATTAAATAAAATGAGACTTGGATTTCGGTCTAAATAGGTTTCATACTACCTCATAATTTTTGTAGAATTAGGCCATCCGTAACTATTTATTTATTTCATGCTCCAATTATAAAATGTTCACAGGTGTTGCAAGCTCATTACATCGTAAATCACCCACTTTTCAAAATATACACATAGGTACAGTGGGCTCTATAGAAACTTCACCTCCTAGCAATGTAAAAAACAATGCAAGGGGGTAAGTGAGGTTTCTCCGGAGCCAACTGTACATACATCAAAAATTTCTTAACAAAAAAAATTCTATCATTTCCGCCAAATCTGTAAAATAACCGTTACATCCCACGAACAAAGAACTGAAACAGACAAAGGTACATTTTCACCCCCGATGCTACTCTCACAAAGAGCTGTGAATCCAGGGCAAGGGGAAACTGGGTCACTGGGGGGGAGGGGGGTGCATCACACAATGTGGGTCAAGGATAACCGCGCCTAGTAACAGCGGTGTACCTACTGCTGTCTTCTTTGTGAGTTATGGGATGACTGGGAAATGAGGGAAAATTAATTTAAAGGGATGTTTTTAACAGACTTCAAAAAGGTTCTCAATTCGACTGTATGTTTTTTACGCGATTACTCCGCCAATTATGAATTGATTTTGATGATCCTTTTTTTGTTTGGTAGGTCATACTTCAGAGGTGGTCCCATATAAATTATATTAACTTTGCTTGGGTAGTTTTTGAGTTACCTTCGTATTATTATACGTATTTTTCCTACTTAGCCTATGTGAATGATATGATGTGAAGTTCCTGTCACTGTTATTTACATAGCAGGTAGTGGTATTTGAATTTGTTTGGTTAAAAAAAAAATACTACAAAATGAAAAATAACTTTAATTTCAGAAGTGGTTGACAAAAAACGAAAATTCAAAACCAAAGACACCGACTTTTTAAGTTATTTTCCACTTTGTAGTATTTTTTTGAAAATCAGTCGGCTTTTATTTACTTTGAAGACCACTGAGTTGTGCTGTTTTTTTTATGTAACTACGACAATTTCATAGGCTCCTCGATGCGTTGCGATTTCCCAGAGACAAAACTGAAATGTGCTAGGACGTTCCCACTGAATCTTGATCACAAAAACAAGGAAGAAAAATGACGACCGCACTACCAAGGTCGTGACGTAATAGTATTATGTGAACAGCTCCATTACAACGCAAGCTTCGAATTATTATGAACAAAGAACACTATTTGTTGTCATCTGAATGAATTTAGTTCTATAATATTGGGAATGAAGGGCTTGTGGCTAAGTAATAACAGCCGCACGGGTCGATCGATCAGGTTAAGCAACGCTTGCCACGGTTGGTTCATGGATGGGTGACCATCTTTACATATCAACCCCTCCGTGCCTCTGTTAAGCTGTTGGTCCCAACTGTCATTTATAGATCTTTGACAATTGTTACGTTGTTGTCAAAAGCCCGAAAGTTTGGCATCCAGTCTTACCTAGAGGTATCGTGTTACCCAGTAACTGGGTTGTGGAGGTCAGATAGGCAGTCGCTCCATGTAAATTACTGGAAGCCGACCCCAACATAGTTGGAAATAGTCCAGATGATGTTGAGTGGGAGAATACTAAAGAAAAGGATAATAAAAAAATAAAGGATGCATATTGAATAGTGTTACATAATTTATATAATTTTATAGATATTGGTTAGGGCAAATTTTAAAAATGAAGCTGTCGTATCAGTACTAATACCCATAGAGGCTGATTTCACCATGATGAAACTGAACGCGTTCAGCACATCTAATTTGAGATCAAAAGCTGTCAGTGTCAATCTTTAATGGGATTTGACACTGACAGCTCTTGAACTCAGTTTAGATGTGCTGAACGCGTTCAGTTTCATCATGGTGAAATCAGCCTCTATGGGTATTAGTACTGATACGACAGCTGATAGAGACGCATGGAAGAAGAGAACCAAGGTTAATTGCAAGTGGGACAAAGCTGAGATTATAAAGGGCTGACCATGGCATGGTATAAATGTACTTAATTAATTAAAAGGATAAAATAATAATGGATACAATTAATTGAAAGGGACTGTAGTGAGTGTTTTGTTTGTGACCCGCAAAGAGTGGGTCAAACTCGAAAGTGGGTCAAAGCAAACATGTAAAGGAAGAACATTTCTCTGTCGAACAAACGCTTGACAAGGGCAAACCACTGAAATAGTAAGAGTAAATTAATTTCGGGTAATATTTGACTGATCCTCTAAAAAACTTATTGACCTTTTAATGATAGACACTTCTTCAAATTAATAAACCTCTAAAAACTTTAAACCCAATCTTTTAAATATTCGAGTCTCTTTTTAAATTGTAATGCCTTTTCTCACAGTTGGTCGCGCTGACCAAATGGATTAGGTTAGGCTATTCAAGATGGTTACAGTTAATTGGCCATTTAGTTTTTTTAGTACTACAAAATAAGAATTAAATGAGATTCACAAAAAGAAGCGCAATCATTATATTAGAGTGTAAATAATATTTTTAGGAAAGCAAAATGAAAATTATTAGAGGATCGACTGAGACATTCCCGATGGAAAAAACCATTATCACTTTACCCGACCTGGGAATCAAACTCAGGACCTCGTTCTCAGCAGTAGCGCTTACGACCCCTAGACCAACGTCCTAGTAGTATTTCTGTATCAAAATGCCTTTCATAACATAAGCTATTTCGTAATACAAGAACCACAAACAACATAAGCAATTCCAATTGCATTAATAAATCCATACTAACATGACTGTAATAAAATTCAAAAACGTGACAAATTACCACAAGCTATAGCTCAAGTATTGCACTTGGCAACAGTGCGATAATGTGACTGGTTAGCAACTATTTGACGCGTTACACCCGCCACTACTTGAACACTTGATTTGAAAAGGTTCAATAAATAGTTACGTAATACGATTTCCTTATAAAATATCAGCCTGTTCTGATTAGATGGCAAACACGCCGGGGATAGCCATCTATTGGTAAGTGGTCAAAGCCACCCATGGACTGCCTGCAGTACCAGCACGCGTAGCATTATGAAACGGGTTCTGTCGACGGAAGAATAGACAAGAAATGACAGATTGTGATTGTGATTGTGAATCTGTCATTTTATCTATTTTTCCGTCGACAAAGGAAAAAATGTTCTGTTCTGTTCTGAACATTTCAGTTTTGTCTGGGGATGCCATCAAATGTCTCATATGCCTAAAATTACACTGGCACGGCAAAAATAGTTATGGCTCTTACACAAAACTCCACAACATTTTCATTTAATTTAAATTCCATCGGTTACCTAACCCATCAGAATCTTAACCTCACACGCTTAACCACTATTCTTAACCCGCGAATGAATATAAACAGATTTTAACTATAAGAATACAGTTTATACCTACTACTCAAGCACATTTTTGGAAGCGCTCCAAAAACGTGGCGAGAAGTATACGTGTATTTTGGTTTATTTATTTATTTATATGCACGATGTCGGAAGAACTGTTGATATATCTTTTTACTAGATATCTTTAGAGTTTGTACACATTACTGTGGACATAATATGTCAGGCGAGGTCGTTCCGTGGGCGAGCATCGATCTCATATCGAGACTCCTCTGTGCCTGGGAAAGCAAAATAAGCCGTCGTCCCCGGCTGTCATTCGGAGATCTTTGACAATATTACGGGTAGTCTGAAGCCCGAAAGTCTGACAAACAGTCTTACCAAGGAGTATCGAGTTACCCAGTAACTGGGTTGTGGAGGTAAGATAGGCAGACGCTCCATGTTAAACACAGGTACTCAGCTGCATTCGGTTAGACTGGAAGCCGGCTCCAACAGAGTTGGGGAAAGATGCAGATCTTGATGATGAAGGGACGTAGCCGGTAGCTGTAACCTGGGTATCTTCAAATCGAGAGTGAATAGGTAACTTGTAGGCAAGCGTGCAACACCGTCGACCGCATCAGCTCGCATGAAAAACCATTTTCTACGGGTTTTGTCGACGAAGAATAGACAAATTGATAGATTGTGTACTCTGTCATTTTGTCTATTCTTCCGTAGACAAAACACGTTTCTATTGATATCATGTTAAGAGAGCATGTGACATATTGGCCAAATGCAATGTTTGCCAATGAAAATAATATACCTATCATTTTAAAAGTTTGCATTATCTAACGGCAGGACAAAGGCCTCTTCTCATAAAAAGAAGGAACTAGTATTGATCACCACGCTTGCTCACTACGTGTTGGCGATTGCAACCAAAATTGTCGTCTTTTTTCCGCATATAAATTACTAACAGCTAACCTATTTAGAAATCGATAACTTATCAAATTGTTATCATACACGATGGTATCGCAAGGACGTTTGAATGTTTGATAATAATATTATTTCAGACCGCTGCATATTATTGTATTCTTTTGCACCGTTCCGCCTACCCCTTAGGGGGACAAGGCGTCATCATCATGACTTTAAAAAAAAACTCAACAACATAACTCTACTATGGTGTCATCTCAGTATTCAGCCCCTTACTATCCATATTATCCTTCACACAAAACGTTTCTTTGGTCTTTATGATGCATCACTCATCCACAATCAAAACTTTCCAGGCGTGATGTATGTGTATGCAGTCGGTTGTCAAATTGTCGTAATTTTATTGACGTTGAATCCAAATTGACGTCAATCCGAATTGCAAATGTTTGGCATAGAAATTGGATAGCTTACTGAAAAATTCTAGTTAAATACCCAGATTTGGCTGAATCTGGAAAACCCGATTTTCGGCGGCTGCACTAGCTGCTGTCTTCGCACTTATTTTCGGTAATTAGACAGCAGAAGTTCTGGGTATGAAAGAGGACAATATTGCCACATTCAACGGCTATAACAGCCCTGGCATTATTTCATGCAAGTACTAGGATTGCAGAAGTTCTGAAAGGTATGCTCATCTTTCCGCATAACAAAAATATGAAATCTAGTGGCCCACTTTCGGCGGCTGTGATTTCTACGGTCTTCATATTATTTCCTGTAAGTACTAGGCAACCAGAAGTTTTAAAGACAGCGATAAAGAAAGCATGCAACCATGCGACTCACATGCCATGAAAAACAGCTGATTTAATTAAACACGAGTGTTCTTCCATTGTTTATCTTTAGAGTGAATTGATTTCCCCCTTATCTTTATGAGGTGAGCAGAGAACATGCTATCTTTAACATGATGGCACGTTTGCAAATCATGCATTTTACGCGATAACATATTATTGCTATTTGTTCAATAGATGGCGGAGCATGCAAGCAGTTTGGGCTATTATTATCAACTTCTTATATTGTTTCACTGCAAGACACAGCCTCTTCTCATACAGAGACGTAGCGAGCATTGATCACCACGCTTGCTCATTGCATTTTGCTGAATTCAGAACATTAATTAATCCAGGATTCCTCATGATCTTTTCTTTAAATGATTTCGGCATTTCATAAACCACATTGGTTCAGGTTTTCAACCCGCGCCACTACTTTAGAAATCCATCCCTGAACTTGGATGCTACCAGGAGCACAGAGGTTTTAACATGTAACATCTTTGTCTTTGTGCACGGCATGTCAATTAAATCCAGTGCGTACATGTAATACGTAATAGGTGTCCTACGCAGTTTGAGCACACGTTCATATTTGCGTAACAGATTGATGATGCTTGTAAACTTACTTTTTTAATTTATATGTTCTCTAAGAAATCCACAAAATAATGAACTATCTGTGACTACGTTAAGGCAACTAAGAGAGGCAGCAGCATCCTCTTTTCTCGTATTAACAATATAATCAATCCACCTGCCAAGTGATTTTTAATGAAGGCCATGTTTAGCAGTGGATGGTAGCCGATAAAATGATGATACAGCTTTAGAAACTGCTAAAAATAAAGGAGAAGATGGTAGTATATCGGTAACTCTTGCTTATTCGGGGACAAGTGGATGCCAACCTCATTTTCAACGCATATGTTGTCATAGGTCCCACAACAGTTCCCTGTGGCATTCCTTACATTTTTGACCCAGATCCACGATAGAATATTTTTTAAGTATCTTTAAAACTTCGGAGTAGAAATTCTCACAAATTCCAAAAATATCTTTAAGTATCATTTTCGTTCCACAATAAAAGCTTTGATATGTTTTCTATTCCTGTAATGAATTAACTACAGAATCCGCAACATACTAACCTATAAACGATAAAACTGTTGATATACTAATTCACGGCACTTATCTAAATTCTACTCGCGGAAACATATAATCTAAAAATACATTCTGTATGTTGACAAACATTCGGTTATCTCTTTCTGACTTGTGTGTTTCTGTCTTCTATCTCTTTTTGGCTCAGTCACAACATATGGCAACGATACTGTATGATTATTATTTAGTGGGGGGGATAGTTGTTGTGATTATGTTTTAGGTTAGAAACCTGTTAATTTTAAATTGTTTTTTTCCTCAATTTATCTCACTATAGAAAATTGAGACGCTGTGGTTTTAGGTATAGAGATGAGTCGTGATTTCTTTTGTTGATAATGGGTTCATTAACTTTAATGCTGAGGTCATAGGATCATTTACTATAGACTACACAATTTTGATAAGGATTTAGAACTCATCCGCGTACCCTAGTTCCAACTATGTTATGGTCAGCTTCCAGTCTAACCAGATGCAGCTGAATATCAATGTTTAACATGGTTTACTGCACTCTGACCTCCATAACACAATTACTAGTAGTTCACCAATTTCTCCGTCAATTGAGGACCGATTTTGAAAAAAATATTTTTGTTTGTAAGGGTGTTCCCGAGGTGGTCCCATATAAATTTTATTAACTTTGCTTGGATAGTTTTTGAATAATACATATTGATCGCACTTAGTTTATATGGATGAGATATGATTAATAACTTCCTGTCACTGTTATTTGCATAGCAGGTAGTGGTATTCGAATTTGTGTGGGGTAGGTATCACGACAAAAAAGTGAAAAATAAAAACTTTTAACAACAAAAAAATTAAAACCGACTACCAAAAAAATACCTACTACAAAGTGAAAAATAACTTTAATTTCGGAAGCCGGTGGCAAAAATCGAAAATTCAAAACTAAAGACACGGACTTCCGAAATTAAAGTTATTTTTCACTTTTTTTTTTTTTTAAGTCTGTTTTTATGTTCTTGCCATATCATTGACGTCACAATAATAATAATCTATAGTTTGTCACTTACTATTATTTACAAGAGTCACAAGACTCACAAGAGACAATTTTAGAGCTATAATCCTCAGGTGGATCGCAATACGAAAGAATTTCTAAGAAATTGACGCAAGTACATCCAAATCAGTGTATTATGTCATTAGAAAGTACAGTTTGAGCCAATAACGACGGGGTTGCTATGGTGAACCTGGGCGCAAGCCAGGTAACTGTCACTTTTTGTTGATTATTCTCTGATTGTCACCGAGGGTTTGCACGAGACTTGAGCACCATGGACTGGCTATTTTGAGGGTGTGGTTATTATAGACAATGGATTCATGATCTGCTTAGCCTTTTCTTAATTATATTGGGGTCAGCTTCCAGTCTTAGCGGATGCAGCTGTATACCAGTATTTTACAAGGAGTGACTGCCTATCTGACCTCCACAACCCAGTTACTTACAACACAATACCCCTTGGTAAAACAGGTTATCAGACTTTCGGGCTTCTGAAGACCCGTGACTGGCACTTGATTGAAGTCTTGTCAAGGGTTTTTTGGGTGAATGGCCAATAGATATTGGCAAAATTAATTTTCTGTTATGATTTCGGGAGTCAGAAGTAACTGTTTTTTTTTTTTTTTTTTATCTTGGTACCTAGTTCAGATTTATTTGAGAATTAGATATTATATCTGGATTAAGAAAACAGAAAAAGCACTAGGTGGCCAAAAATTCTAAGAGGTTTCGTTCAATTCGGCTGCAGACTGCTGCAGAGAACCATTGGTACATTCCTATAATTTTCAGTCGACAGCTGACTAAAGCAAAATCACAAAATATGGGTTTTTTTAATTTTCACCGTGAATTCTGCTTACCCCCACTACATAAAATACACGTGCCATCAGCGTGATGATACTCGTAGCTACAGGTGTTAGTAAACCGTGCATTACATTATGTAACTGCGCAGAATAGTACTAGGCGAGCAGGAAGTAAAGAAGTTGGACTAAACTCATTTGAATAAACCTTCAGAAAACACAGCAAAGGAAAAAATACTTTAGAACTATTGAAATAAGGTCTGAATTTGAATGAAGAACTATTGATTACCGAAATAGTAGCATGATTATTTTTGTTTTTAATTCGTGAATCGTTGGATTCAGTCTATGCGTAGTTACCATGTTTTCATATTGAACAGAATTTGTTGAATTAGATAAAATATGGAACACATTTGAAATGTATGGAATTTGACGTTTTTAGAGATTTTCTTTAGCAAAACAGCGCCATTCTGGAATGTAATATTATACTGGACACTGTTATAATGACATCATCAACACACTGAACAAAGGATGTCACTAAGGAAGCATGTAAGGGCGAATTTGACCAAAGAAACTGAACGCGCTCAGCACATTTATGAGCTGTCAGTGTCAAAATTGTTATGGAATACTGATACTGACAGCTCTTGAACGCGGTTTAGAAGTGATGACCGCGTTCAGTTTCATTGGTGAAATCAGCCCTTACTCAGTTAATTAATTATTGTTTTGTACAAAACTCTGAAAACAGAACTGTTTTGTTTTCAATTTATTATGGATTGTTGTTTTGGTTTGTTTGAATAATATTATGGTTTGTTAATCGATGACTTTGGTATACTTACTAAATAAACAGTTGTTTTTTAACAAAGGAAAATATTTTATTTTCGTGCAAGTTAAACTCATACTTCAGTCAAATGCATTATCATCTGAAACTTAAGGGGGATGCGCCAAGGTAGCCCACGAAATTCAAATTTTCTTAGGTTTTTTGCAATTTGCAGGTCAGTGTCATGTTGTATCTTGATTAAAATTTATGATTTGCGAGCATAACCAATATGGTTTTACAGAATAATAATCATTAGAATCAGCAATACAACTCCTTAGGTTAGCATCACCCCAAATCTCATGATTTCATGAAATAGTCATTCAACCGGATTACATGAACTTATAGAGTTGTAGGTATTGATGATTTTTATGATTATAATTTTATAAATAAACATTTGATACGGTCGCAAATCATATTTAGATCAACATACAACCTGATACTGACCTGCAAATTGCAAAAAACGTAAGAAAATTTGAATTTCGCGGGCTACCCTGACGCTTTCACCTTAAGAAGAAATGAGAACTGCCCACTGCAGGAAAAAGACCTCTTCTTATACAGAGAAGTAATGAGCAGTGATCACCACGCTTGCTCACTGGGTATTGATTTCAAACTATTAAAGTCTAGGTGCTGAGCATGAGGTCCTGGCTCCGATTTTCAAATCGGGCAGTGTTATTGGGTTATTCCATCACGAATTTCTCAGTAGCAGCAGAGCCCTCGATTTGGGCCCCGTTGATGGTAATAGGCTCGCCCCCTATTACATGGGACTTAAACATAACTGGTGAAATGTGGGTGTACTGTAGGTACACCTCTGCCTAACCCTTCGAGGATTACATACGTGATGTTATCTTTAAACTAAAGTCTAGTTTTTTTTTGTTTTTATGCAAAAATTGCCTGTCTTACTTTGGAAGCTGCGAGCGGAAAGTTTTGAAAGTATAAAATGCATTGAGACACGCCCATGGATATCATGCGACCTGGTGACCCATTTACCTAGATATTAGGATGAAAAGTAGGCAGTACTTGCAACATTGACTTTTTCTTACCCAGATAACATTTTTTTTGCAATTTAGCGACGATTTAGCCGATTTCAGATGGTTACCCGCGGTCATCATCATCTGCCCAGCCTTTTGCCAACCATGCTGGGATCGGCTTCCAGTCTAACCGGATGCAGCTGAATACCAGTATTTTACATTGTGCGACAGGAAGCAATGTTGGATGGCAAATTGATGAAGGCAGATATGTTGTTATTAGCACGCAAGTATCCATTATCCTTTCAAAACATAACCCATCTGTGCAGTCGGGTAAATAATAGTAATGAATGACGAACAAACAGTAAATCAAAGATCACGCTTCACCGCTTACACAGTGACAAAGTACCAGGCGCCCATAACACTAAAGAGCTTTTGTATGTTAATAAGACCTTCAAAACATGCCAACATAACGCAATAGTCGAAACCCGATCAAATCCCAACCTAATCGTTAACAGATAAGATTCAATTTAAACAAACGACGTATACGACCTTTGGAAAATAAAATAGAAGCAAGGTAATTCGTAATTATAATGGAAAATTTAATTTTCGTCTCTATTAATAGCTTGTAGGGTTAATATTACAATGAACGAGGTTGGTTTATACGACCTTTTAGGGATTGGGGGCCGGTGTTCGAATGCACTCTGACGTCAGACCTCCCCGAGCCCTTCTGACCTAGATAAGTTGTTGTCAAGCGGAACATAATCATATCGCTGCAGCGAAAAGCGCTTTGTAGTATTAAGCGTCTAATAATGAAATTAAATAAAGCTGCTAAAACTAGCAATTTGTAAAAAAAACTGCCAAAAGCGGACTCGCGGACATGATGGTTCCGTATCACCAAAACTGTCTTTTTATTACTTATTTGCTATTATAGAGGCCATAATAACACGTATTCTTTATTAAAGATACAAGCCTGTGACAGACAGACGGACGGACGGACGGACAGACAGACTGATGTGCTGCTGGAGAGTTTAACGCGCCACTTTTTCTTCCTAGCTAAAGCACTAGAAAGTAGTGACCCTTCACTACTTCCTAGAACTTTAGCGTTTTGGGGGACTATCATGTAATTTTGACGTTCAAAAAGTGAAAAAATTCGGCCGAAAATTAACACTTTTAAGTCATTAATAAGTAAATGACTTTAAATAGTCTCGTTGGCTCTTGACACCCTTTGGATACAGAACCATAAAAAACAGCTTGAACTAGCAAGTTAGTAAATAAAGCAATTGACGCTAACAACCGTTTAATTATAGAACGTAGAGTGACGCGATGCATTCGCTGAATGGTCAGCTGTCAGTTGAAAAAGATGGCGTCGTTTGGTCTAGACTTCTAGTTCTGGACTTGTTACTAGTGATGGGTGTTAACGGAATCGATTTTTTTTATCGATTAATCGGTCTTGTTACGATAATACGATTACATTGTTAATGATCTAGTTTTATTGTGTTAGAAGAGAAAAACGCTGTTACTTTCACTGGATGACTTGTTATAATGATAAAGTTACTGTTACAACATCAAATGATGGAGCTGACTCAGCTTATAATTATAGGACTGTTATAAAAATCTTCTCTATGAAGTAATTCATGGCTTTTCCTATACATAAATCAAAGAAAGACACAATTTATGCACCTATTAAAACTCTTATATTACGTAGATATTGTTACAATATTACAAGGACGGCTTATATACAGTCACGAGCATAAAATATATTACTATGGACAGCTCGGCAAAAATATCTGACTTCATGATTCATCCATTAATATCTGTCGACAAGATGACGGCAAATATATGTGACCATCTGTGGAAGACAAATACAAGATGCAGCACAAATATGTAACATCGAAGGAACACCAATACTATCTGACGACACAATTAAGCGACGCCAAAATATAGGATTCTGCATCAGCTTCAAAAAGATGTGTCACCTCTGAATGCTGAAAACTGAGCCGATGTCGATTATTATTTCAGTATCAATTACCCATCTTCAAGTAGGGTGAGTAACAATTTCATACTTGATACTGAAAGAATAGCCGACATCAGAACATAGGCAGAAAAAAAAAAAGGTTATTATTGACATTTCTACTGTAAAAAATTACCGTCTGATATTTTTTCTACCTCTAGGACGTCCCATTTTTTTTTGCAATATGAGCGGCACTCATTACGAAATAGAAGAAAACTTGAAAGGAACATATTAAATTGTCAGGGTTTTTATGCTGCCTAAGTGATGTCAGATATTTTTGATCACAATGAGGTATCACATTCTTGTGAATTTAATTCAGGAGGCAGGTAGGCGACACTACAACATCCTGTATTTAGGCATCGCTTTTATGTCGTCAGATAGTTTTAATGTTCCTTCGATGTCACATATTTGTGCTGCTACTTGTATAAGCTTTCCAGAAATGTTCACATATATTTGCCGTCTTTTTGACGACAGATATTGATGAATGAATCATAAAATCAGATATTACTGTCGAGCTGTTCATAATGACATATACAAAGGTGAGCCACGATTTGGGAGAAAATCTGGTAAAACAAAAAATTCAAGTCAAAAGGACGCAAATATGTTTATCCCTCCATATACAGTAAAGCTATACCGATTTATATCCCTCAATAATATACCGATTAATGATACTGTCCGTTGACCCGCAAACGCCACTAACGCCTTTTTGACACAACTTAATGATATCCTATTTCCAGCCTGGAACATCCTCTTTACCGGCCCCCACCTTCGCCTTCCTCCGCAAGACTACGAAAATAGCTTCCTATTAATAGCTACTGTTTGAACTTTATCAATCTACTATTGATCTAGAAACGATGAATTGACGAAACTAAAAATCTTGCTCTACTAGATAAAACGAGTTTTATCTATTCATCTACATATCATTGGCAACCTTGTTCCTTTCACTGCTAAGTAACCTATAGCCTTCTCCTTTTTGTGTCATGCTTCTCTGGTAAGTTCGTGTCAAATATATCTATTATAGTGGGTAAAGGGGTATAAGGGAGGAGCAGAGAATGATCAGCATCTTCCTCCTGTCTGCAAAATTATGCCATGTCTCAACAACACCATCCTATGATCAACAACATCAGTGGGTCGGCTTCCAGTCTAACCGGATGCAGCTGAATACCAGTAATTTACATGGAACGACTGCCTATTTTGCCTTTACTTTGGGTAAATAATTTCATCACCACTGCTCTCAAAACGGTAAAGGAAAACATCGTGAGGAAACCGGCATGTCTTAGAACCAAAAATTCGAAGACATGTGACATGCACCAACCCGCACTGGGCCCGCGTGGTGGATTACGGTCCACTCCCTCTCACAGAGAGGAGGCCTGTGTCCCAGCAGTGGGAACATTAATAGGCTGATGATGATGATGATGATGATGATGATAACTGCCTATTTGACCTCCACAACCCATTATTGGGTAACATAACACAATACCCTTTTGTAAGACAATCATGTTCTCAAACATTCTGTGATCACCATCAGCACATAGCATGACCACCATGCTTATGTTGGGAATTATGGCTGCTTTATCTGACTCATGGTTTGATGGTAAGTGAAGTGATCACCGTCGTCTATAGACATCTGTGATATCAGAGGCATCACAAATGTCTTTGTTATCCCAGAGACAACCTGAAATGTCTCAAGCAGGCTGTAACTCCGGCACCCATACCCTTCAAACCGGAACACAGCCATGCTTATTGGCGACAGAATTAAGGTATGGTGGTAGTTCTTCCCTGGACGAGCTTCTTCTCAAAGAACTCTGTTACAACTGAGGTTATAATACCAGCTTATTGTTGTCACCGCAAGGCAAAGGCAGTGTCTCAAGACGAAAGTCTTTGACCAGTGCGTGTTGCCAGTGCGCAGTGATGACTTATGGCACTGAAACGTGGTCGCTCGCAATGGGCCTTATCAGAAGGCTAAAAGTCACCAAAAGGACAATGGAGAGGACTATGCTTGGAGTTTCCCTACGTGATCAGAATCAGAAATGAAGAGATCCTTAGGATAACCAAGGTAACCGACATAGCTCGAAGAATTGCCAAACTTAAGTGGTAATGGGCAGGGCACATTGCTCGTAGAACAGATGACCGATGGGGCCGAAAGGTTCTGGAGTGGCGACCGCGTACGCCGCCAGGAAGGCCTCCCACAAGATGGACCAATCACCTTGCGAAGGCCGCAGGAATCCGCTGGATGCGGGAAGCACAGAATTGGTAGAAGTGGCGGTGCTTGGGGGAGGCCTGTGTTCAACAGTGAACGTCTTTTGGCTGAAATGATGATGATGATGAAGGCAAAGGCCTGCTATCCAATCTGTTTTATTTTGACAGTTCAACAACATTCATTGCGTTATTTACGTTGTTGCGCAGATTTTTTTTTTTCGAACTTATGAAGCAATGGATTAGCAATTTGTTTCAAACCGATTTAGATTCTGATTGATCGTGTATTTCGCAATTAGGGTACTGTTCTCATACAGATAAGGCTTGCATTAAGCACCACGCTTGATCAAGGCGGATTGGCGATTTGGAACTCGCTTCATCGTCACCGAAGGCGCGTTGAGCACTTTTTTGTTGACAGCGCACTCTGTTTTATTTATTTGGATTTTTTTTAATGGAGCCACAGCTTTCGTTCTTGTAGTGACAGCAAGCCACACAAATTCCTGACATTTTCGTTAGATGGCGCTACTAAGTTTTAACTTATCGGCAGTCCCCAAAGACTGCCCCGCATGTTTTTATATCAGTATGAGGTCAAAGCTAGATGGACTGACGCCCTTTTAACCTTTTTAAGGGCGTCGGTCCGGTAAGCTTTGACTGTTGGGAGTGCTGGGACAGACTGGATGCAGAAGGAGGAGGGCAGGGTATTGTGGCGTAGCCTGGGAGAGGCGGCCTATGTCCAGCAGGGCTAAGATGATTGAAACATGAGGTCAAAGGAAGCAGTTACTTGGACAATTGGGTCAAGATTCGAGTCCCAAACATTGCGATAAAAATAAACGTTTCTCATTGGATTCAATGAATCGGTATGCCCCAGGGCATACCGATTCATTGAATTGACGTATTGGCCTAGAAAACAGCTGTTCTGATTTTCTAATTACATAAATAATTAGTTGAACAAAAATATTTGTAGTTTTTTTATATTTTTATATGCTACGCTATCCCCCTTATTAATCAACCTGGAATAAAGTTATGTCTAACTTTAACCGTCTTTGTGGTCTAGTGGTTAAGCCACCTGTCTCAGACCCAGAGGGTTCGATTCCCAGTGGGAGCAAAAATTGTCTGCTCTGTTTGGTTGGTGGTAGGGCTTGTTCTAAGTCCGGCTGGCGAACTACCACCATCTTATCTAAGTCTGTCGCCATAACAACAATGGTAACAGCATTGTTGTGTTACGGCAGTTAGAGATAAGATAGCCAGTTCCTCTATGGTTGAGGATTCCGGATGAAGCTCGCTTCCACCTTCGGCCTGATCATCACTTACCATCAGGTGAGATGCAGGCCAAGAGCTTCTCCGTTGAGAGTAAAAAAAAAAACCTGGAATAATGTTTGTTTCTGAAGATTATACTGGTTCTTACTTTACCCTGCGTTTAATAATAAGGTAAGTATGTATTTTATTTGACTATATTTCAACCAATTTTTGACAATTTGTAGCCTGTTAAGGGCCGATTTCACCAATGAAACTGAACGCGATCAGCATTTCTAAAACGCGTTCAAGAGCTGTCAGTGTCAAAATTGTTATGGAATATTGTACACTGACAGCTCTTGAACGCGGTTAGGTGTGCTGAACGCGTTTAATTTCATTGGTGAAATCCGCACTAAGAGCGCTAACACACTGGGCCGCCGTTTTGACGTCACCGGCTACGTATCCAAACAATTCGTATTGAAATGTATACTCTGGCGACCTGGTGACGGGTAGCCAAGTCGTCAGTATTTTGTATACAAGTTACGCCTCCCTCACTCAGTACTAATTGATCGGCAGGGCGGACGCCCGCATGTTACTGGCTACTTATTTGGCAACCTCATTTGGCTACGGTAGGTAGTCATGGGCTACGTACCCAGCGACGTCACTATGGCGTCCCAGTGTGTTAGCGCTCTAAAAGCAGAGCCATTATGCACTTTAATCAGCCGTTCTCAATAAGACACTGGGATCACATTTATAAATCAGCCAATTTTTGACAATTTGTAGACTGTTAAGTCTCCAGCAGACAGGCGCGACACTACTATAGAACAAATTTCTATGAAAACTTCATGGAAATTGTTCTACCAGAATCGCGTCGCACTGTCTCTGTTTGCCTGTCTGCGGGAGCTTTTAAGTGGGTTGACTGGGTGATAGTTTTAAATTAATTTAACACAAACGACAACTATCCGACATTAGCAGTGTTTGAAAACTAGGTTACCTCAATAGAAAGTTTTAGCATTAAACATTAGAAAACTTGACGAACAAATTCGAAAGAATATTAAAATAACACAGACGAATACCAACAGAGATGTCGTAACCTATTCTCAAGAATCGAACAGCATTAAAAATCGATTCTCAACAAAAATAATCGATAAAAAAATCGATTCACACAACATTGCGAGCGCGTGCGTAAAAGGTTTTGACGCAACACTAGGTTTGAACCTTGGCACCGATTGCCGATCACGATTCCAAACCAGCGTAGACATTAATATTTCGATTAACGGGTCTTGATTAATATGAAACAGAACAATCATCACCATTATCCATCATTTCAGATGAAAGGCGTCCACTGCTGGACGTTGGCGTCCCCCAAGCACCGCCACTTGGACCAGTTCTGTGCTCACATCCAGCGGATTCCTGTGGCCTTCACAAGGTCATCACTCCACCTTGAAGCCTTTCAACACTGTCTTCCGGTACGCGGTCGCCACTCCAGAATCTTTCGGCCCCATCGGCCATCTGATCCGCAAGCAATGTGCCCTGCTCACTGCCACTTAAGTTTGGCATTCGGCTGTGTCGGTAACCTTCGTTCTCCTGCGGATCTCTTCATTTCTGATTAGATCACGCAGGGAAACTCCAAGCATAGCCCTCTCTATTATCCTAACACGATAACAGTGATCTAATAATAGGCCCCTTATTTCCCGTTGGGGGAATGAGCAACTGAGAAATCTAATCATTTATGTTAGGAACATTATCTGCCTAGTTTTTGCCTAAACCATGTTAGGGTCGGTCACAACTTTTCAAGTCAAACCTGACCTTTTACGCAGAATTTCATCATAGACTCATAGTCATAGGCCGTTCAATAAAATTATGTTTTTAACTGACAATAATCGTATCGATTTTCGATTAGTCGTATACGTCAAAAAGCTTTGTAATCGATTCTGTATTATCAAACTGGCTTTTGGCCTGCAACTTCACGTGAAATTATCCCCCGCCCGTGATTATTACTTCGTTTTTACTTAGGGTTCTTTCTGACCTTTTTTCTTTTTGCACGGCTCCTAAAGGTCGAAGCGTGATGATAAATAGCCTCCTCAAGAATTGGGCTATCAAATGCAAAAATAATTTTTCAAATCCGACTGAAAGTTCCAGAGATCAAAAAACCAGTAAAACTCTTCAGCTTTAGCGATGCGGTTACATGCCAGTATTTCAGACAATACTACTGCTTTAGACAGCAGTCCGCGTCTCATTTATGGGAAATATCGATTCTACAATTCTATTGATATTCTTTAATTAAATGATTGATTACGCCATGATTATTGCACTTCTTTATACACCAACAATGGAAGAATCCCATCTCTATGAACTGACGTCATCTCTTAATATTTATGATAGCCTAGTACTACTTGACCGCTGACTCATACATAAATGTCAGCCTGTAGACTTTCAATGGTGTTTCTGTGGGCTTTTCCTATGGTTTTAGGTATATTGTGACTCTTGGCAAATTCATCACCCTCCTGCCCATATCCCTATATGAGGGGGTTTTCTTCCATACATCTTTATTAGTTGTTATCTCAGTATTCCCCCCTTTCGAGCCATATCATCTTTTACACAACCCATGCATCGGTCTTCCATTCATACTCAAAACTATTTACTACGTCTCCATCATTCCTCTGCATCACATGTCATGTCATGTCATGCATGATACTAATTATAGTTTTGTTGCCTTCTCTTCTTTTGGCATGTTAGGACGAACTCCTAAATTCAGGCCTGCTTGTCCAGTAGCGGAAAAGTCCTAAGGGGAGACCGTGGCCCCAGGCAACGTACAGGCAACTGAAGGAACACGGGTGGGTTTTAGTCAGTAAGAGCCACGCCCTTCCGCTCCGCACAGAGCGGGAGAAGTTATTTGATGATTTCCAATCCAAAAAAAAAATCCTGCTAGTCCCAAAGAATATGGCAAAACTTGTACTGCTTCACTTGAGATTCTAACAGGACTTCACGCTTGATAGCCAAGCAATGAGCTGTAGAGCTTCGTAGAACCGAACACACCCGAGCGAACCCGAAGCTGGTTCCTAGTAGTATACTAAAGTAAGAATGACGTCACTTCTCAACAGTTATGGTAGCCTAGTAGTCAACCGTGAGTCAGTAACGGTCAATTAATATGTTTTGTACTGCTCATCGGATTGGTGATGCGTAGTAGGGACCATGTGGTTCCACTATGATAGGAAAACATCATAAAATTATGATGCAAGCAATAGGTGTTGGCAAGAAGATGAATGTTATGATAAACATAATTTTCCTTTGTTAGTTTTCCTCCTCCAGTTGCAAAAGACCGGTAGGAGAATACATTTCGCTCTGTTTTCTAAAAAGCCTAGCACCCGGTTCCTGAAAGCCTGATTAGGTACTATTGTAATCTATGGAATTACCAAATTTCTTAGAATCCAAAACTCCAAGATATGGTGACATTCACCAACCCGCACTGGGCCCACGTGGTGCATTACGGGCCACTCCCTCTCACAGCTTGTGTCCCAGCAGTGGGAACGTTTTAGCACGGTAGACGGTAGAATGACTAAGCCATATCTTAGAAATAAGTGCCTACAGCCGCGCGGTACGTAAACATGCGATAGGGCTGCCCGCCTCCAGTATTTTAATTACATTTGCCTACTTTGTGTTTCCATTTAGTTTTGTGATTGTAAATATACTTTTTTTATCTACACAAATAAATAAAATACTTTGTGAATTGAATAACAAAACAAAACACAAATGCCCGAGGTTTTAAAACAAGCGTACCTACCGTATTAATTCATGAACCTCCTATAACTACCTATTTCACTCGTGTTATCACTTTCCTTTACTCTATTCACTTTATTTATTAATCCAGACATCTTTTTTTCGGGAGATAAAAGGAAATACTTATCCATTAAAAATAAACACAATATGTACCTACCTACCAGTAAGTAAAATTATTTTATAGTAAGACTATAAAATAATTTTGTTGTTGTTGTTTGTTAATAATAATACCTTTCAAAGTTTCCAGGTAATCTAAAAAAAGTTATCTCTGGATGCGTTATTGCCAAATTCATGCAACCAAAAACAGCAACAATATATCCTACTCGTCATATTAAATATGTACTTGAATTTATTTTTAGTGTAAAAATCGCGCGGTTATTGTTAAAAAAAACAACACACCGTTCGTTCGTCACTGCGGCACCGCGACTGTCTGCGTACCTCGCGCATACCTCGATCGAGGCGCGTAGGTATAGCTCGCGCTTCGACCGTTTCTATGAAGTTGGCCTACCGTCTACCGTGGTTTTAGGCTCATATGCTATGTAGGTAAATGATAATAATAAATGGGTCTAACATTGTCATATCAATTTAGTTGAATTGTGGTTACACAAACAGTTGATATTACAGTTCCAAGCGATAATATTACAATGTCTAACCACTATGTTATCATTGTACAATTTAATTAACCATACCTACCTATGTTAATTACCAACGATATTAATTTTGTTGCTTAAATGACTTGATAGGGCTCTATTTTTACCCGACTGCGCGACTTCAAAGACAACCCTTATGTTTCATAAGTTTCCTCTGACATATCCCTCTCTTGACTTCCTCGTTCTGCAAATGCAAATGCAGATGCATTGGTGCATCTGCATTTGCATAAGCAAATGGTCCTGGGTTCAATCCCCATTTTGGGTATTTCTATAGGTAAAGAATTTCTCAGTATTAGCTAGGAGCCTGGATTTGTTTCCGGTTGATGGCAATAGGCTCGCCCCCTATTACATGGGACTTAAACATAACTGGCGAAATGTGGGTGTGCTTAGAGGTTAGGACCTCTGCCAACCCCTTCGGGTTATACAAGCGTAATGTTATGTCTCTGGTGGATTTCTACCGTACTTGTGCCATTTACAAAGTATTACACTTTCACTAACTGGTCTGAACTTCTTCTGACCTTGTTTCGCGAAAGGCAGAAAGAATTATAATATTTTGCAACTCATGCATGAGCTATTACGAAATCAGTAAATAATTACTTTTGTATAAAAGTACAGTGATTGTAATAGATACATTCATACATAACATCACGCCTACATAACATCAGAGGCCGGCAAAGAAGCCAGAAAGAGTCAGTATTGCACCTGCACGCGTAGCATGATGCTTTCTATGTCTACGAAGAGTAGACACAGCTCTTTCTATACAAAGTGACATTTCCTTTCTTCGTTTTTGACATCGCACCGTAGAAATCTTTCTTCAATCTGTCACTTTGTCTTTCGTTTCTAACTATCTTTGTCTAGGTCATTTTATATGTAGACTATTTCAGAAGAAAGTTTTCTATACCAAATTGTCAAAATCACTCTGACGACTGACAGTTGTCTATGGTAGTGAAATATTCTACTCGACGGTCACAAAGTATACCTACAGGGTTATCTGCAAAATCATGATTTTACAGAAGAGCGTTTTAAACGCAAAACTGTGATAACTAATAGAAGAAGAAAGCTATCTTCTCCTATTTTACATCATTTAGTTAATATTACCAAGGAAATGGTTAAGGCCAATATTACTGTAATGTTATTTGTTCCAAAACACGGTACTTCGACACACTGTAAAAAATAAGCTGTACTTAGTTGTGTTTAACGTGACTTAATATCAGTAAAAATTGACAATCAAACAGTAAAAACATCCTATGACGAAACAAAGAATTTTGAGTCGAATTATATTAAAGAGTGAATTTCGTAAAAAGTGCAGTTGCTTCTTTCTACTTTGCTGCCGTCGTACTGTCTACTCGGAACGTCATTTTTGTCTACTCTTCCGTCGACAAAGCGGTGCTCATGCTACGCCTGCAGAAGGCTAAAGAGTTTTCATGAAAATACACGTCATCAGTTGGCGCGCTAGTTTGACAAGAAGTCCGCCATTACGACAATAAATTATAAAATATAGGCAGTGCATAGAGTGTTGATAGCACCACTATCCCTATCGGATAAAGTGCCGCTAGACGCATAATAGAGGCGCTGCCTCGGCCCGGCTAAACTGCCGTATACATCGCATTGTCATTCACCTAATTGGTGAGTTTCGAGGAATACTTATTTTGGTGTGCTTCATTTGGTGCGTTTCAAAGTTGATGCGCTTCAAGGAATACCCCCCTAAATTAGAGATATTTTTGACAGACTGCGATTAGAATAAAATTGAATATATTTATTTGCTTTATAACACGCACGGTACAGTTCGATCCGTTATTTAAAAAACGGGAATTTCCCCTCTAAAAAAACCCTTTTTCGTCGATAACTTATCTAATTCTAAGAAAGCTTGAAATCTAAGTATACTAATATTATAAAGAGGGAATATTTTTTTGTTTGTTTGTACCGAATAGGCTCCGAAACTACTGGTCCGATTTAAAGAATTATTTCAGTGTTAGATAGCTCATTTATCGAGTAAGGCTATAGGCTATATATCATCACGGTAAGACCAATAGGAGCGGAGTACCAATGAAAATAGATTAAAAATCGGGGGTTTTTTTAGCATTAGCCCAAAGTAACTATTCCACGCGGACGAAGTCGCGGGCAGAAGCTCTAGTAATTGTATAAAAGTACATATATACACACAGTACTAAACCATTCGTGTCAGTCACACACAGCACCTGTCAATAGTTGCATCACTTTTGCGCTCTCGAAAATATTGCTTATTTCGCCTTTGAAGATATTGTATAAACATAAAAAAATAAAAAAATATATAATTTTTGCCACATGCAAAACATAGTGTTTTGCATGTGGCAAAAAATTCGACTTTCGAGTCGACTTTTCAAATTACAAGTAATTTTGTTTCCATTATTTTTCCCTTTCTCACAAAGTCACAACTAATGAACAAAATTGATCAAAATCAGTCGATCTCGTGCACGGCCTTCTAATACCATCAAACACCATGTAATAGGGGTCGAATCTACCTCCATTGGCTCCATTGAACAGGGACAAATCCAGACTCTGGGCTACTACTGTGAATTTCTTTATGAAAAACCCAATACCACTCTTTGCTTGAGTCGGGGGCTGGAACCGACCACACAAACAGCAGTCGTATGTACAGTCAAACAAACTTGTAACAACTCAATTTTGCCTCTGTACCTACCTAAATAGTTTGTTCGCTTGTAGGTACTTGCAACCAATACTGGACAAAATAATCAAAAGAAATAAAATTACCATAGAAATCCCCAAAAGGAGATAGTTATGTTCATCTGAGGTACTAGGATCTTATAAACTAGTAGGAGGTCTAAACAACTCACTGTTTCCAACTTCTCATCGTCACACGAATCGAACACGTTGGCACACTCACCTGCAAAGAATAAAAATAATTAAATATTTGTCGCTAGATTTTATGCGCGCCTGGTAGCAAGTTTGGCTGAAGGTTACGTATTAATAAATAAATTAGTCTAATTATAAGACCAACAAGGTGTTATTTGAAATCACGAGGATTTCACTGCACGGCGACGATAGGTAATTTGTGTGCGTACAAAAACGGATGTACGAGTATGTAGGAAGAAGCAAGCATACAGTTATAATATAAGCCATTTATAATCATTAGGGCCTTGAGCCCCGATTGTGTTCATCAAGGGCTCGGCTGAGCCACGCTAGTTTGAGCACGTAATGACGCGAAACCAGCCAATTACGTTGATAACTTTATTTTTGCGTAATTTTTTTTGTCTCTAATGAGTCCAAATGTGATGTCGTTCATTAATTAATTTTATTATTTTAATAATAATTACCCGTTTGTTAATTAATGAATGTCACACTCGTTAGCGATTTTTATGATTTGACATTTTATTTCGTATTTTTAATAAATACGACGAGTTCATAAAGAGAAATAAGGATGATAAAACTGAGTCTAAATTGTATTTTATAATCATTTCATTTCCGCATTTTATTTTAATAAGAAACAACAGCGTCTCCACTCAATGTTTTTAACCTCTGACACGATGACATTAATTCTTTGTTTACTAAAACATAGAATACAAATATTTTCTTTTTTATTACCAAATTCAAACAAGGAACTGGCATTAAAAGTCAGAGATCACAAACATTTTTCATACCAGAACTCATTTCAAAGATGGAAGCATCTTGCCTTCGAATTCAAAATTTCAATATACTCCCTAAAATTGAATCCGCTAAGTATAGGGGGTGTCTAGACAAGGTCTAGACGGTTCAGACCTAACCTAGGTCAACGTTCAGACTACAAAGGGTCCCTACGTACGGCGCGTTCACCTGCTAGACTGAGCTAGTCGTATGAATGTTTGTGTGTGAGTTATGATCTAGGAAATGGATGGGTTTTTGGAAAAGGTGTTGTTTAAAAGGATTTTTTATTAAATACTTTGTTACTCTTTACCCTGCGTTTGGTAAAATTACTTAGAGTTATTTACTTTTTTACTACGAAAATAATAATGTTCTTGTATTTCAAAATATGAGATGGTCTTTTGAGGAAAGAACCACATAGATTTAAGTGCTCCTGTCCAGTCAGTGCACGCATTTGTCAGCAATCGTGTAGCTCAACTCAGAACTTATGGAGCTCAATTCATTCATCATTTAGAAACAGTTTGTTTACGGGACTAAATGAGTCCAAGTTCATTTATTATGCTAAAGAAATTAGAAATATGGTTTTATTTGCCTCGGGTTAGTGGTCACATGCGCTACTGCTGAGCCCAAGACCTCATGTCTTGGGTTCGTTTCCCGGGTCGAGCAAAAGTTATATTAAGTTTTGCCATCCGGAATTTCTCAGTAGCAGCCCGGAGTCTGGATTTGTGCCCGGTTGATGGCAATAGGCTCGCCCCCTGTTATACGAAACTGGCGAAATGTGGGTGTACTATAGGTACAACTCTGCCTAACTCTTCGGGGTACACGGGCGTTATATTATGTTTAAAAAAAAAAGCAATGATTACAATTTTTTCTCGAAAAACAACTTTGTTGCTAGCGGCACCAACATCTCTACGTTTGCAAGGTAAAAAGCATGAAGGACACAACTGTCTCCGCCTACATAATTTATGAAACAAACAGGTATGTATACCACGAGCCAGGAGTAGCCATGACCTTTTGACTCATTTGCAACTTACCTGTGATTAAATTACTTTTAGTCTATTTTGAAACCATCGTAAAAACAGTCCTATAAAATGTTGTCGACTGCTGTCGGAACGAACTATATCAGAACAGCTGATGCCTAGCTATCCTAAAGCAAAATCAGCTTAAAATGTTCCCACTGCTGGGACACAGGACTCCTCTCTGTGAGAGGGAGTGGGCTGTAATCTACCACGCGGGCCCAGTGCGGGTTGGTAGATGTCTCATGTCTTCGAATTTTTGGTTCTAGGACATGCCGGTTTCCTCACGATGTTTTCCTTAGAGCAGTAGTGATGAAATTTGTACACATAGTAAACTGCCTGCTTGAATTCGAAACCACGACCTACAACTTGTAAATCGGAGCCGTTACCACTGGGCCACCACTGCACTGGTTGACTATACAAAGTCAAAGTCAAAGCATTTATTTCAAATAGGCCTTTGAAGGCACTTTGGAACGTCAAAATTTACAAAATATAGTATTGATTCTACCGCCCCTTCCAAAATTTAGTTTTCGTATGGAGAAGAATGGGCAAGAAACTCCACTGTTACTCTTTTAAAATGTTTTACAATATTTTGTATAAGTACATTTTTTATATAATTATAATATGTGAAGACGATGCACCTAGAATAAAATTACTGTATACAGTACAAAGAATTTAAATTGGAGCAAACGACAGATAAATTAATTATGTGGTAGATACATGGTGTTCACATATTCACAAACATTGTAAAAATAGACGAATCTACTAAAAATTTGCAATTAATAAGTCAGTGTGTGAGGAAGTAATCACAGGATGTAAAATCAATGTCATATAATGAAAAATAAATACAATATTTTGAAAAATAATTACAAAGGAGGAAAGCTGCCGCCCTGCAGTATACGATGATAATTAATAAAAAATAAGTCTTAAGTGTCGAGTTCGAACCCAAGGCACGCACCTCTGACTTTTCGGATTCATGTCCGTATAGTATAATTATCACTTGCTTCAAAAACGGTGAAGGAAAACATCGTGAGGAAACCGGCAAGCCCTAGAGATATTTCTCGACGGTATTAGAAGCAAAGTCAGAGGTCCATGGGCGGCTTTAAAACTCTGACACCAGGTTAATCACTAACCAGACGAAAAGAAGGAGATTAAAAAATATGTGTTTTCAAGTTATTAGGAATATTTACGCGATAATGAATTACTAAATGGTCACGTGCCCAACAAAATAAATGTATGTGCATGATAACACTGTTTACCCAGATGTGCTAAAAGGTCGAAACGCTTTGTTCAAAAACAAAAACAAGGCCCTGTATATAATTAAACAAAGAAATAGCAACACATACTGTATAATTATGTACATGTATTATATATAATCGTTATTATTTATTTATTCAAATTCAAAGACACATTTAGTAAGACAAATAGGATTTAATTATTACTTGTTTACTGTTGATCAAGTGGTATGTCATTGTAACTGCTATTGTTGAAGAGCAAAAACCCTAAAACCATGGCATAACTGCTTCACCAAAGGGTTTCTGCAGCAAAGAGTTTGCAGACACTGAAGATAAATTCAGAAAGTTCTTTTAAACCGGAAAACAGAAATGATGCTTGACGGTAGACATGGGTAATTCGGGTACTTAAAGTGTTAAGGTAAATTCCAAGAGTTCTTCTACAAAAAGTACTTCCGGGTCTATTAGTCTTCCACATCATGCAGAAGTGGTATTTCTTTGACAGAAACTACACAAATAAATAAAATTGAAGTGTCTGTTTGTAATGTCAAAATAACAGCTTACTAATAAACGTTGTATATCACCTCACCTGTATACACACACCGATTTCTCGTCAGTAATTTGACATTCGAAAGAAGAAAACAAAGCGTTGTGTAACTATACAGACGCTATACAACGTTTATTAATAAGGGGGTAAATGTATAAATGAACTGAATATTACTTATAAAGTTATAACAAAAAATCCTTTTTTAAATTTTTGTCTGTCTGTTTGTTCCGGCTAATCGCTAAACGACTAGACACATTTTGACAGGTATTTTCACTGGCAGATAGCTGATGTTATAAGAGCTCAACCGTCCAACAGACGGCTGCAGTTGGATAACAATTAAAATTTAATTGTGTCTCATTAGTGACAGTCAAGCGGAGTAACTATGCTACTTTTATTTTAGAAAAATAATCTATGTACACGTGGGCCAAGCCGCGGGTAGCAGGTAGTTTAGACTACAACGACAAAACTATTCAGTCATTGTTATAACCTTGCTGCTAAAGGTCCATAAGCCCAAAAAACTTTAAACCAAAGGCAAAAACCTGCATCTCAAACGGTTCAGCTGTTTCGGAGAAATATGACAGTGCAACTTTAGACAACTTGTTTATTTTTGTTTGAACATGAATCTGCGTGCTTTTGTACCAATGACAAAAACAATAAACTTCGGTAACTTCCATACAACTTTCAAACTTCGCATAAATTCAATCAGCTGATACAATAAATATAAAAAATAACTTACTAGCACTGAACAAACAAAACATGACTAAACACTAACTATCACAGATCATTGAAAAAAATCACAATACAAAATCTATCACAGATCACTCGTACATGCGTAAAAACTTTCGAAAATCGAAAGCGCGCAACGCGACTGCACCGTGTGGCGTCTCGATGCAAACTGACGATATTGTTGCATATTTTTCTCGTTTTTCCAACTACCTACAGGTTGTCTAGACGGGGTGGGGTAGGGGGTTTATTTTATCAGGTCTATGCACTTTTGAGAAAGATTTTCGTTCAATCAACGTGAACAAAGAACGGTCAAGCACCTTTGTGATACAGATCAGAATGGTACTTATTTGAGACTTTTTATATTAGGTACTTAAGTTTCGTATTGTTTATGTTTTATAGTTGAGCGTTGAACTTGTTTATGATTTTTTAGGTGGCTTGGGACAGTTTATTTGAAAGACTAACTTTAACTTTGCCATTTTATTCATTAAAACGGTATCTTCCATCAAAGAAATCGCTATCTAAAACCTAATTCTATTTCCGCTATCGATAAAAAACATCGTTTTGTTTACCTTCAGTAAAAACCAGTTTTAAGCAAACCGAAGCTGTCATGCTACTTTCAAAAGAAAACCTAACTAATACACGAAACTTTTTGATGTAACGAGCAGTTTAAGTAACCAAATAACTATTGGTAAGTTATAGGAATCGGACAAAAAAACCTGCAGTAACAGCGTTGCTATTGTTCAAAGTTAACGGTACATTCACAAGTCGCCAATGTAACCACAGGTTCCAAGCCTTGACGGTAAGAAAAACTGGTTATATTCAATCGAAACTGAAGGTGCGAACGACTCGGTACAGTAAGAATATAAGACTATTGTCCTAATGCAAGGCAAAGGACTCTTCTTTCTTATACAGAGAAGGGACGACCATTGTTCACTACACTTACCCACTGGGCAATTTGCAAAGCAGAATGCGTTCCTTATGGTAGCCACACTTGTCAGTTGCACATTTTCTAGTAGTAATAAGGATCAAATTCGCAATACACATAATGTTAGTATGCAACTGACAACTGTCAAAAATGCAGTCTCTCGACGGTCCTAATATTAGCTTAGAAAGTGATAAATAGTCAAAGTATAGTCAGTTTTCGAACTCACAAACTGGAGCCGGTCGCAACGTATTTGACACCCACGGCAAACAATATTTAAAAAGTAACTCTATACTTCCTCCAAATATTATCAATTTTAAATACAACCTTAGTTTTTTTTTTACCCAAAGCCTCTTAAGTGGTCATTGTACTCATCAATATGAACAACTTTCACTATGGGACCAAGGCTGAGTATGCGAAAAAAATTAAGCTGTTCCCTACATTTTGACGAGATATGCGAACATTAATGTAGGGCAGCTGATTGTTTTTTCGCGATTTCAGCGTTGGTCTCATAATGAAATTTGTTCATAATGATGAGTACAATGACCCCTTAAGAGGTTTAGAGTAAACAAAAACTAAGGGGGTATAATAATATTTGTGGTTTTCAATTAGTAACAAGTAACAACCCGGAGTCTGGATTTGTGACTGGTTGTCGGCAACAGTCCGTTCCGACCACCTCTGCCCACCCCGTAAGGGAATACGAGCGTGATGTTATTCCATATTAATTAAGCCAATGTCAATCAATTTCTCATTTGACTGCATCCTGACCCGACGTGACCCCAATTATAGAAAGTGACACTTGAGTCCTTTGACCTTTTAAAGCCACACTTAATTTAGTGTTTAAAACTCCTGACGCTTTGTTAAATTAATTAAAGTCTACACTGCAATGTTTTATCTGATTTTTGAAGTCGTAAAAAGTCGGGTAAGAACGTTTGACCAGATTGACATTGGGCAAAGACCAACGCCTCGATCTGAACGATTTTTAACCGACTTCCAAAAAGGAGGAGGTTATATGTTCGTCGCGTATATATACTCCCAAGTTGGTCCCATATAAATTTCATTAACTTTGCTTGGATAGTTTTTCAGTTAGCTTCAAGAATACGTATTTTTCTCACTTAGTTTACATGGATGATAATATGATGATAGCTTCTTGTCACTATTATTTGCATATCAGGTAGTGGTATTCGAATTTGTGTGGGGTAACTAGGTATCACAACTAAAAAGTTAAAAATAATAACTTTTTACAAAAAAAAAAAACAACCGATTTCCAAAAAAACACTACAAAGTGAAAAATAACTTTAATTTCGGAAGTCGGTGGCAGAAAACGAAAATTCAAAACCAAAGAGCGACTTCCGAAATTAAAGTTATTTTTCACTTTGTAGTGTTTTTTTGGAAGTCGGTTGTTTTTTTTTTACTAATAAGAAACCTGGTAAAATACAATAAACGACGTATATTTAGTAACCTAATCTGCTTGATTTTTCTTAAAGATTCATAAAGAACCCTGTAAGAAATCGACATTATGTTTCACCTCTCAACGAGGCATCCTCAGAATGACGATTGACTTGTCGCGAACCCGGATACGACGTGTTGCCACGCCAAGCGCCGAACGCAGAGTGGTGAGTTAACTGATACTCTGCGTTACAGTTAAGCAGATTAGGTTACTAAATATACGTCATCTATTGTATTTTATAATGGATTTCCGCCAAGTCACGCCTGAGTCAATTAACTCAAAAAGCTTGTACCTACTTATGTGTTAGTCATAAAAGTAACATGGTAACCGTTTTATTTTAGGCAAGTAGCATGCCCTAGAACCAAAAATTTTGAAGACATTGAGATCCACACAAGGGCTCCGTGGTGGATAACGGATTTACGGTCCACTCCCTCTCCTAATTCAAGGGAATGTTATAGGCTGAATATACTGTGCCATAATCTGTAAAAAAAAACAATAGTTATATGGTTTAGTAGATAAACCAGTGGGGGCTCGCTACGTCACAAGTCAGTATAAAATCTATTGACTATCATTCTTTTATAATGAGCTTACGATGTCTGTAAAACTTAGCAATAGAGTCCTATGTCCTAATGCTATTCTTCGGGATCGAAACCTTAGTTAAATCTACGCCACCGACTTATCTAGAACCTAATAAAGCTTTCGAGAAACAAAATCATAGCTGTTTTCTGATCTCTGCTAAAGGTAGCTGTTACCAAAAACTGCAGTACCAGAGCACACGTGCCGACAGTTAACTACAAAACAAGAGGTCGTGACTGTTTCCAGTTCAACTTTTCAAAACTGGGTCAAATGACCTAGTTCAAATTGAAGTTTGTCCTCTGAGGCACGTGAGAATAGTAACATTAAGTTAAATTTTCAGAAAAATGGAAAACGATTACGACAGTAAGTATTCCACAAAGGGTTCCAGAGGTGCACCTATTTCGCCAATAGGGCTGTTGACAGCGAAAAAAAAACTATTCAGTCAGTCAGTCAGATAATAAAATTAAAAATATTAGACACGTATTTTTAGCTTTATCATATTAATAAAAATGGTTTAGATAAAACGCATTGAAGTTGGGGAGTGGGAGGTCGCTACGTCACAAGTCAGTATAAACTGTACCGGGGAGTGACGTCATGCCACATTTTAACTCAATGTATTGCCGTGATCTTTTGATTAGGTACAAAAAGAAAAAATACGTGTTCATTATTTTTTAATAATCTATCATATGGACAAAAAAAATTTTTGTCGACATCCATAATAATAATAATTATGTCCCATGACTCCCATGTAAAAGGGGGCTAGACCAGGCACAAATCCAAACTCTGGGCTGCTACTGAGAAATTACGGAAGGATAAATAAAGATGAAGACTGTATATTGTAAGGCCTATATAGTGATCTGCCTAGATCACTATAGGCTCTTCTACGTGAGATTTGTGCTTACAAATCGAGCCTGCTAATGAGAATTTCTAAAGGTCCCCATAACACTACCGACCTAAGGGTCCAACCCAAGACTTCACGTTTCGCAGTCACGCTTGCGAACATAAGATCAATAACAACGAGGAAATGGCAAGGTCGTAAGTAAAAATCAAACATTCAGGGCAGAAACATCGTGGAAAATAAGGAAAAGAAATGATTAAATTATGATTTTGTAAGGCTTCACTAACCGGACAAACCGAAAGGCGGAAACACATGATTCGTTTCACGTGGCGGAGTAGATATTAAGGTATTCGGTCAGGTTCGGATGTATTCGGTAATCTCCGAATAGGTACACAGTTCTTCTGAACGCGAGAATGTCACTGAACTCCTAAACGGCTGGACCGATTTTGTGTGTGTTTGAGTGGGTCGGAGTCCCTGGATTGTTTAGATTCACAATTGGACCCGTACCACAGATTGCTAGTCCATTGGTTCATAAGTTCGAAATAAAAATTCAGCAGATGTTTTTTTCGAACTTATGAGCAATGGACTAGCAATCTGTTTCAATTCATTTCAATTTATTATTGATCGTGCATTACGTAATTAGGCTGCCGGTAGGGGGCGATGCGATCGGAAGGACAACGTCTGTCGGGTCCGCTAGTAATATAATAACTCCTGGCCAGCTAACTCTTTCGACTTCCAGTCTAATCAAACGCATGGAGCTCGCGGCTAAGTAATCAGCCGCTCGAGTCAATCCATCAGGCTTGCCTGGTTTGGTCGGTGGATGGTATTTAAATGCAGAGACTCCTCCGTGCCTCGGAAAGCACGTTAAGCCGTAAGGTCCGGCTGTTATCTTTGACAGTCGATACGGGTCGTCAGAACCCCAAAAGCATGACAACCAGTCTTACGAAGGGGTATCGTATTATCCAGTTACTGGGTTGAGGAGGTCAGATAGGCAGTCGCTCCATGTAAAATACTGGTGTCCAGCCGGTTAGACTGGAAGTCCATCTTAACATAGTTGGGAAAAGGCTAGGTATACAGAATCTAACATCAGAGACAAAGCTGAAATGTCTCATATACCTCTAATTACAACAGCACCCGGGGTATGGGCCTGTAGTGGTTACACCACCACATACGAACTACGCAACGAAGACATGACGTCACTCAATTCCTGCATCGCGCAGTTAGAGTTTACCGAGCGAAAAACATAGATAAGACTATCCGAAATCAACATATGGGCAGTTGCCCGCCAGACATATCAACCCGTCTGGTTGGAGGATCCTCCCTTTTCTATGGTGGATGAGTGAACTTTACACCCTGTTCCTCATACCCCTAAATTGGTGACCCCGACGTGATTTGAACACGCAACCTTCTGATATACCCTTCAAACTGGAACACGGCAACACAGCTTTGGCATCAGAAATGGTACAACCCAACTTCCCCGGGCGAGCATCTTTACAAAGAATTCTACTAATTACTGCCGATGGTATGCATGTTATTCGAGGAGTGTATATGAAAAACAATCTAGTCCCACGTCGCTATTTGACAGCTTTCGTCCTAAGCCAAGTTCACGGACGATCTCAACAGTTTTTGCAACAGTTTTTTAGCTCAAAAGTAATTGTGGGTTGAACGTTGAACATATCCGTAATATGCCGCCTACGCAGGTAAATATTGTGAAGAAAATACTTGGAACATTTGAAGTGGAAATGGGTATTAAAAATAAAAAGCAATTTTCTTTGTCCTGGACGTGAAGTTCGGTTCTTGATCTCGTCAACAGATCATGACTTCATGACTAAGTGATTCGGGAACTCTCGGCAGTCGGAGATATTATTTGAGGTTTATTTTCGTCAGGTTATCAGGGAATGGAAAATCCATCTTCTTTCTTGCTGTGATAGTTAAAGGCATAGTAATGACATGATATGGGTATAATCCTCCTTTAAGAAACATACCTTTAAATAGTAACTTCATCAGCTTTTGCTCAATGTATAAGGCCATACTACTTGGCCATTGAATGTTATTTCAGGAGTCAAGGGTTCGTCTCTGGAGCCCAGATCACTTTACTCTCTTATAACGACAACAGTGATATCCAACACGAAGGATTAATTCCCAAAATTGATCATCAACGACCAAAAAAAACAGCACACAGCAGCACAACCTTGAAAACGACAAAAAATTCTATCTACACTGCTAACCCTTTGTCAATCACAAGCGTGAAGCTTCTCAAGAACACCAAAAAACATCCAGTCATTGCCTCACGAAGGAATGAGGCAGCGAAACCCAGGATATGTTCACGGAGTCACCAACCGCACCAAGGCCGCTGAGGGCAACGCACTTTGTGCCAATACCCTGTTCGAATTAATGCGCGTACACATGCTGTCGACCGGCTAATAATAGGTCTGGGTTTCTTGTCCTGGGCTTTTGGTGATCCACCAGGTGGTTAACTGTAATCGGGGGCTGTAATCGGTCTTTTACTCTCGTATGGGCACGAATTTTATGAGAACTAGCTATTGCGCGTGGCTTCGTCCACGTGTCGGAATTTATCCCACGGGAACGCACTACCGGAATAAAAAGTATCCTATGTAAGTACCCAGATCATGACCCACCTGTGCTCCAAATTTTTTGAAAAGTTGAAAGACAGATAGAGTTATTTTCGCATTTTTAATAATATTATCAGTATGAAAGATGGATTAAAGTAAGGATAGCTTTGAATACCTAAATTCTATGCAAATAAACATTTTCATTTTCTTATACTGTGGAAAAATATGAGGTGGTCACAGGTAGAAGCCAGCGAGGATGATGAGTATAAGACGTAGTAGTTCACGCTATCAAAGCATACGCCTGGCGAAAACAGAAAACGCAAAAGAAAATTACGTAAGTAGTATTATTTAGTGACGCAATTGCATGCACTTAGTCTCTCGCTAAAGACAATTCCTTTCGTCTTTCTTGATTAAACAATAAACATGCTAATGTTTATCTTACTTTTTTTTGTGTGTCTTACTTTTTCTCACATTTTTAACTAGATCCTCTCATTAAAACTTTCACTGGATGACACTTGTGGTCACCGACAGGAGCTTTCAGTGGTTTTATAATGAAAGGACACGACATCATTCAGTAGACTAAGTAGGTAAGATTGCGTCAGCTACATAACAAACTCCTAATGGCGATCGCTTTTATTTTGATAACGAAAATTCTTAGGCCACACTGAGAACGAAGCGAAACGAACCTAAGTTCGTTTAGCTTCGCTCATGTAGCTACCGCGTCTTTTCATAGTCATGCCGTGCATGCTTCGGTTCAGTTCGTGTGAGGTAAATGAGCGAAGCTAAACGAACTTAAGTTCGTTTCGCTTCGTTATCAGTGTTGACTGCTCTTAATTTTGGAGAATTCGTTACCAAGAAGCAAGAATAACAAAATGATTATTCAATTATCAAAATAAAAGGGATTGTCAAAACGATTGTATTGCGCGAATAAAGATGCTAGTAGAAGTAGAGCTCGTCAGGGATTTGATAAAAAGTGCCACCATCATACAGGTATGAGTTTTTGTGTCTACCCTAATGAGAAAAGGAAAAGACTTGAGATAATATAATATAAGCCTTTTCTCGGTAAACTTCTACCTCTTTTACCGCTCTACTGTCGATTTGCCTATAGAAGTCGATAACAATAAAAAATCAATTGTGTCTCGTTAGTGACAGTTGAGCTCGTAATGACGTAACAACCACCATAATCTTCCCCCACAATTAGCATGGAGTATTTACGTAAAATCTTTACGCGACACAGAGAAACCAGACAGAAAAAACATGTAAAACAGATTATATAACACGTCATCATTTCGACGACATCGGTGAGTAAACTAATTATGTAAGCTTATTGAGAGCTGAGAAATAAAAAACAAAATATTGGAAAAGTTTTTTAAAGGCAGAATTGGGTGAACCTTTTTCTTGCGATATGCCATGGAATTAAGAGAATTATACTAAGAGTAGATGGATTTACAAGAAGTGATATCTGGCTGGTGTTGCTTAAATCCTTTGATAACTTTATCGAACCATCTGAGAGCCATCCACCAAGGCACGTGTTGCCGTGGGCGACTTGAAATTCTCTAAATAGACTTCGAACGTTCGAACCCAAGTCGGCCGGAGCAAACACAATCTCCACAGATGGGGGTTCAGCTTCAGATCTCCAGTGTGTATGCGGCATCTCTCCACAGACAATGGCCCACCTTCCATCTTGCGGTACCTGTCGCCTGAGCACTTGAGAATCTCGGAAGCGGAGTTCGTGTAACTGGCTTTGGTTCAAAGATATTACAACTGACTTTGGTTCAAAGATATTATAACTGACTTTGGTTCAAAGATATTACAACTTTCTTAACATTACTTTTTATCATCGATACGCTATTCGGGTATTCGGGTCGATCGATCAGGTTAACCTACGCTTGTCGCGGTAGATCCGGGGATTGGTGACCATCTGTACACACCGAGACCTTTCCGTGCCTCGGAAAGCACGTTAAGCCGTTGGTTACGGGCCGGGGTACCGTGTTACCCAGTAACGGCAGTAACTGATGGGTTGTGGAGGCAGTAAATCCATGTAAAATACTGGTATTCAGCTGCATCCGGTTAGACTGGAAGCTGACCCCGACATAGATGGGAAAAGGCTAGGCAGATCGATTGACATTACTTTTTTCTATCGATATGCTTAGAAAACAAGTATGACGTCATTGTCAGATGCCACCAAGTCTAGTCTACGATCCATTGACTGGCCAATAGAGTTACAATAACTTCTGTGTTCGCATGCGTACACGCACACATTCATAGAATGTCTGGAACGTTGGTGTTTACTAACAATTAGTAATCCGACTCGCTTAGAATGTGGATGACGCGTTACTACCATATGTGATGTGCTGTTTGTCAGTTTTTGTGTCTAGATGTGCTCGCAGTCGATGTGGAGTAGAAAATATTACTACCTTGTAGGTGGAGGAGTACAGGTTTAGATTTTATAGGAGTTGATGAGGGTTTCACTTTGAAGAGTACCTATTTGTGCCACGTTTGATATTTATAATTGCCAGGCGATTATAGGTAGTATTCTATATTTTAACCCCGTTTGAGCTCTAGCGTAGTTAGCTTTGGAAAATATATTGCTGAGCTGAGGCCCTTTTGACATTATAATCATTATTTTAAATTTTTTTTTGTTTTAAAGGTGTATTTTTCTGTTGTAATGCCAATAAATGCATGTTTCTTTCTTTTTTTATATTTCCTCATTTTATTCTATGCATACTATGCTAGTTTTTTATTAATATGTTGTCATTGATCCGTACTTAGAGTACAATTTTGATGTTACAAAAAGTATTATCCGATTTTTCAGTCATAAAATTTTCTACAGCAATAATTTGAACCATGCCTATTGCTAGCCTGCTACTACTTCAAGTTATTTTTAACCCAGGGACAGGAAAACACCAAGTTTTCAAACAAAATAGAGTCACGCTTGCCGAATCACGTTTTTTCTTACAAAAAAAAACCATAGCAACAGAGTTTTCAGAAGGTTATGTAGCAAAAAACACAAACAATGGCTACCCAGTACATTGGAACCACGTGCTTGTGTTATCACGGACTTATTTTTTAAGTAAAATTCATAACATCACGCCTGGATTTTTTTATAAGGGAGGCAGAGATAGGTGTTTTAGTAAATATGAGCACATTTCGCTGGTTTTTAAATGTTCCATATAAATGGGAAATGAAATGAAATGAAATTGTTTATTCTGTAAATAGGATATCGGAATCACTTTTACACGTCATATTAATTTTTTTTTTTTTAAATAAGCTAGATGAGGTCGGCGTTTCATAACTGACTACTCTGAGAAGAAAGGCCGAAACAAACTCAGAGGTCACGGTCTCTTTTAAAGTCCAGACATAAATGGGAGAGCCTATAGCCATCAACAGGGCACAAATTAATACTCCAGGCTATTACGAATTATTTCTCATAAGAAAAACTCAAAAAAAATTGCCCGACCCGGGTTTTGAACTAAAGATCTTATGTTCAACAGTCGCGCATGTGACCAACTGGACCAACGAAGCAGTCAATTTCAATACATTTCAATTTAGTTCTCTATTACACCGTGGTTCAAGAAATACTGGCCACTCTATAATAGCACGTTTGCCCGGTCATTTTAGCAAAAAATGGCGTCGTTACGTCAGCGTTTACATTTTGTATCTATGCTCAATATTTATTGCATTGATCTTTGATGCTATCGAGAGAATACATCATGTTTATTTTAATAGTGACAAGACATAGACAACGCCCTGCCTCTAAACCGACGATAGAACCATTTGAATACGAAATGGATAAAAATAATCTTTTTCGTGTTATTTGTGCAGAATAATAGTACTTACATACATACATAACTGTCGCGGGCCGCGGCCAGCAATTAGGGCATTGATGGACGATCGTGAAAATGTGGGCCGAGGCGAAGCCGAATCACACATACGTGAGTACATCAATGCCTGGTTGCGGCCAAGGCTTGTATAGTACTTTTCGCAAACAATGCGCGGAAATTCAAACTAAGTGAATTAATTATAAATTCCATAATCAATGAAGAACAAAGAAAAATTTTCACGCGCGAATATGTTCATTTGTTTCTTCTTTACTCTAAACAGCTCTATTTGGTAAGCCTAATTTATTTGGCCGCTAATAACGCTAGATATGGATTTTCATAGTAACATTGCTGGCCGAGCGCTCGCTTGTTTATGACCAGTACAGCAATTTCGATTTATCTCGAAGAAGGTTGTCAAAATAATGTTCGAATTTCCAAGAATTTTGAGAAAACAATATTTTCTTCAAAGTTTTTCCATCCCTGGGCCGTTTATGGAAGTGTCAGTCAATGTCCCAGTGACAGTGTTGAAAAGAGATGGAGTTGTACAGGACGTATAACGCCATCCCTTTTTCACATTGAAGTAATGAGGGCTGACACTTTGCGGGAAAGTCCTAAGGGAAGACCGTGGCCCCTGGCAACGTACAGGCAACTGAAGGAACACGGCCGGCGCGTTTTAGTCTGGCCCTTCCCGAAAAAAAAAAGGGGTGACACTTCTCACGGTCCTTGACTGGACCCTGCTTTGTTGTTCCTGACTTTTGAAGTGTTACCGTTTTTTCGGGAAAGCTGGTAAGTTCACCACCGAAATGACTGACAACATAAAATTGAAAGAATACCAGGAAATCTGAAACTAGGCTTCCAATGCTGCATATCGTGAACGTAAAGTGATAATCAATACACGTGTCAGACTGAATGATATGCAGTCGGTCGTAACGTGTTTAATATTGATGACAATGCAGTTATGCAGACGGCTATGCTTTGTCTTTCATTTTCTAGCATTCAAAGTGTGGCGGCTATAAACAAAATAAACAAAAACAATACAACAATTTGACGTATTTTTGACAGATTTCAACTTAGAATGCGAACGTTTTAAATACGGAATTTCGCCTCTGAAGACTCTGTGCAGCGCGTTTGAATCTACTTCGCCATGGATCTTTTTCGAATTTGCCCGAACTATGCGACAGAGAATTTCGAATTTCTCAGTAGTAGTCTGAACTCTGGATTTGTACCCGGTTGACGGCAATAGGCTCGTCTCCTATTAAATTGGACTTAAATATAACTGACGAAATGTGGGTGTACTGGTAAAACTCTGCCTGACCCTTTGGAGAATACAGGCGTAATGTTATGTTATGCGAGAATACCTCAAACCATGGTAAAAATATTTACCAGGCGACAAGATGGTAGCCGAGCTGACTACCAAAGGTACGCCAGATGCACATTAAGGGATCTCGCAAACTAGTCGGTTACGACCACTACCAGTGGTCGCAGCGACCAGGTCGGTAAGGAGTTTTCATTAAATTACGTGAGGCGTTTAGGGGGGGAGGGTTAGACCCAAATCTCACGTGGGGAGACGGGGGTCTGGGCAAATAACAGGCAAAAAAATTGTTTATCCCACAAGAAACAGCGTGAAATTTAGAGAAAACTTAAATTAAGTAAAATATGTTTCTCCTCTAAAATATAGTTAGCTAAAAGCTACACAAAAGCGAGAGGTGTCGTGGTACACTCTTCTACTTTGAAAAATCTCACGTGAGTTTAGGGGGAGGAGGGTAAAAAAATAGCCAAAATCACCTCACGTAATTAATGAACGCTCTCTAAACTATAGTCTATAGTTGGCCGTTGCGCCCCAACTATCACCACTCTTGAAGTATTTTTACATACATCATACGAATAAAAAAAAAACAAATAAAAATATCAACCTATTGTGAAGGAGGTCGCCAAAGTGAAATTCGCGTACAGAGTTGAAAAAACTGCGGACGGGTTCACAGACCCGAGTAGGGTTGTGACTTATGCAGTTCGCATTACGGTAGGGACGCGCCACGATCGATAAATGCGCTCGTGAATTATCGATAAATGTGCTTAGTAACATTTTTTAGGTTAGGTAAACTTTGGTAAGTTGTGTTGCGCCGGAGAAGGTTCCTAACAAAAAAAAAAGGCATTGCGACGCATGTTGGCACAATCTTCTTCTATAAGTTTTCTTTCATCCTTCGGATGAGCCTTATTGATTTTCGTTATCAAACTCATAACCGTTCAAAAGATAAAAACAAAAAACGATAATTTTTTCTTAATTTTATTTCCGCATTTTTAGTCAACATGTTTATTTCTGTGAGGCGTGAAATTTTGAGAGATTTTCTAACAAAAAAAAACGTATTTTTTTAAGAAATTAAGCTTATTTATTATACTTTCACGAATGCAATCTTGGGTGTAACTAACATTAACCATAGTTAATCGTATTTATAAACTGTATGATGGACTTTAAAAATAATAGCAACAACGGTTGCATTATTATTACATCATCATAATAATAATTTTTGATCTATGACACATTTACTATGATGTTCGTATTTCTATGGAATAGGTACCTACTGCTACTGAAGGTACTTGTGGTTTCATGGTAGGTACTTCAATTTACCTCCTAAAGGTCACAAAATATCATACACGTGGCTATGGTCAAAGGGGCATTTTAATTATATATTGTGAAATACAGCTTTTATATTCCACACGGTCGAAATTATTTGTAATTTATGCTAAGTATATTATATATTTCCTTATTTTAAGATGATTTTCACTTTGAAACCCTAATTATGGACAAATTATCTACTAAGATTGAAATATGATTGACGTGTAAAAGTGTTTGCACAAACGTACTTACAGAAATAAAATCTTTTTTATCATAATAAAATTGTTACATTTAGTGATAGACAACGCAGAGCGGCACAGGCTATACCGTACTTAAAAGCACAAGACTATTCAAAAGTGAGTAGTAAGATTATTTTTTAATTCATAGGGGATCCCCCCGAAAGTTTGTATGGAATTTTGTAATCTTTGCCGATTAGAAAACCCATCGAGAGGGCTCGGCTTGTATTATTTAAGTACCAAAATGTGCAAATTCTTTGATATTTTGTTTTCAATATTGTGTTTATATAATTGTAGGTACTCTTTTATACATAATATGAAGAGTAAAACTAGATGCGATCAGTTCAAACCGAGGAAGCAAAGTAACCAAAAGATAGCCTGATAATGATAATCGAATCTACGAGTGCACGAGTGTAAATGTGGAAAAAATTACGTACTATAAAGGCTTGTTTATTATACACACTCATTGGATACACTTTTAATTAATTCACTCAGTGGTTTTGCATTAGAAAGCATACAGAATCAGACACGATTTCATAAATTCTGTACGCATACACAATGGAAAATAATGTTTCCGTAATTCATTAAGAATACTTACATAATACATACTCGTATACATATAGAAATGATTTGATGAGCTACGCTGATGTCAGATGTGAAAAGATGATAAAACAATAATAACAGAACTGTCGGGCAGATTACTGACGTAATGCTAGTACAATTTAATATGTAGGTAGTGAAAATAGAGATATATGCTACTTAAAAAAAAATATAACTCATTTATTCAAATTGGACTGAGAGTCAGTACGTGAGAATTACATAAGACAGTCCCCCAAAACGCCCGCCCTAGTTCTTTAGCTAGGAAGAAGAAGTGGCACAGCAAACTCCCCAGCAGCAGTGGAACTCAAGCGGAGTATAGTAATGAATGCATTGATGAATAAGCAAGAGGAGCTACTGGTAGATAGCTAGGATAAGATGGTGGCATGACAGTCGTTAACAGAAGTCAGAAGCCTGAAAGTCTGACAACCAGTCTTACCAAGGGGTATCGTGTTACCCGGTAACTGGGTTGTGGAGGTCAGATAATGCAATCGCTCTCTTCCTCCATAAGACTCGAAGCAAACCTCAATATAGTTGGGAAAAAGAATAGGCAGGTGATGATAAAGCTGATCGCGCAAGGCAAAGGACCGATTGTGAGACATTACACACATGACCAAGGGACAGGTTTATTTCCGAGAAAGGATATAATTGGCAGAGTTGATCATTTTAGTAAGAAAGGCGCCGGGAAATGTGCCAGAATCAAAGAGCAGTCTTGTTTATACTATGGTGCTGCAGGCAGTACACTCACTTTATTTCTGAGAAAGGATATACACTTTGACACAACTGCAATGTTATCAGAGTACACTGTTATTCAGGTAAACCCTCCAAAACGTGATGATTATAGCACAACCCACGGAATCTTCCACAATACAAATTCTTATGTACTTTAGTCCTCCGCATTTCCAAACCGTTATGTATATTTGAGTCTCCCATTTGAACTCATGAAATAAGAAACAAAATGGAACCTACAAGATTGTTGCCACGGACCGTTTCTCCCAAAGAAATGTTTCTCATTTGTATGATAATCTTGATATAAAATGTGGCTTATGCACTTCTGTGAGCTTTTAAATCCAAATACTTTTGAAATGAGGGTTCAAAATGACAGAAGATATTATATTTTCAATGTGAATTATTTTCAGGCTAAGAAATAGAAGTTAATTTTCAAAATTCAGCCTAGGAAGGGAATTCCTATCAATGCAATTTAACCTTGGCTAAAATGCAGAATAATCAAATAAGATTTTTGTGATAAAATTCTCCAAAAGAACTCAAGGTTAGTTACTGTTTTGATAACGATACCACAAATATTGCTACTTCCTCAGATATGCAGTCGCTCCACGTAAAATACTGGTAGGTATTCAGCTGCATCCGGTTAGACTGGAAGCCGACCCAAACATAGTTGGGAAAAAGCTAGCAGATGATGACTTCCGAAATGCTGGATAACTATGACACAAACAACCGCTCCTAAAAATTCTAAAATACAGGAAGGATATGCGTCATTGGCGATAAGTCAAAATTATCGCGAAATATGCTATACCGGACGGGCGTGATCGCTGGATACGGGTTCAGGTAGGTTGTAAGGCTATCCTGGTCCAAGCGGCGCTGACGTCCTGTACCGAAGTTTTTGCTAGCTATTTTCGAATACTCACATGGATATGCACTCGACCTTTTGAAGGAAAACGGGCTCGGCAGGAATGATTACACTGTTTATTGATAAGTCTTCATAACTATTCAGGACACGATTTCAGGACTCCTCAGGACTACTGCTTTACTTGTTAGGTGGAACTAGTTTCCATGTTGATGACTACAATTTCTAGAGATGGCGTATTAGCTTAGCTGGTAGCGCCCTTTACCCTATAGAGACCCATGAATCGCCTCCTGTTTTCGTAACTTTATTATTTTCAAAATTCTTATAAAATTACATTTCTTATAGCTAAACACACTTATTTCAATAGCTATATACATCATGTTATACATCATGAGATTCACAAAATTGCCCCCTTTCTAATGAGGGTTCTTCCAGGATTCTGACTATTCCTGTTGAAAAGATATTTCAGGATTATCGGTATTAAAATGATTAAATAAATATTTAATTATTTGCAAGTGACTTTTCAGACAAAGTTCTGATCCGATTTCCACCATACCAAAAGAACACTCGGGCTAGTCTATTCCTCTAGAGAAATCTAGTATTTTATTTATTGTATCTAGATTTTTCAGCCAGTTATAGGCCTCTGAATACAGGTAGGGTAGCCTTTATTTTTACAAATCCGCTTTGCGGCATTCTAACTCGATTAAGTAGGTATCCTGAAGGGCTAGATTTCTAGAAGTTAGGTCCAGGGCTAGGTCTCGGTCTAGGTGACCTGGATGCCATAAATGATTTTACGTTATATCTGTCTAACCTACCTAATCAAGGAGTGCAAGGGCTTTGTTTACCTTTTTTAGTCAAATTTTGATATTTGGATGGTGTCTAGCTGCTAGATAGCATTACTAATACCTATACTATTTTCATATTTGAGTTAGTATAGGCGTTGCCCACAACTTGTATTATTTTGTTTTGCGTTATTGCAACTTTAGTTTTTCTTTTATAGGTGTGCAGATTTTTGGTATTTCAACATCCGGATAAATAGAAAGGTCTTTTCTAACAAAATATTTTGATGACGCATTATTGCGTATAACAAGGAATCTACATACTACATGCTATTATTACGCATATTGCGAAGAAATACTTATCCTATACATACAAGTTTTTAAGCTAAGTTAAAATTAATGATTTTAAACAAGCTAAAATTGACGGTGACGCCTCGTCGCGAACATCTCTCCCGCCATGCAGTGCAGTGGCGACTAGTAGCGACGTCGGCACGGCGCTGCATCACACCGGTGAGCGACGACCGTAGTCGCGACGCTCGCCGCCGCGACGCTCGCCGTCTCGACGCCTCGTTACTTCGGTAAGGGGACGAGTTTCTTCACCGGACGCTTCAGGGTGCCGCCGGCAGTGCGCACCTCAGCAGTCCGGACTTCACCATCAGCCCCGGGGAACACGGCGATTATGCGGCCTCGCGGCCATGTGTTGCGAGGCAGCTGGCCGTCAGCAATGAGAACAGGGTCACCCACCTGCAGGTCTGGTCCGCGGCTATGCGGCTCCCGCCGGTTTTGTAACTCCGGCAGGTACTCCCGGACCCAGCGGCGCCAGAACATATCGGCTAGTATCTGTGAGCGCCGCCATAGTTTCTTGCTGTCTATGTCTTGATCGGTGAATACCCCGGGTGTTGGGAGTCTGGCCGACCCACCAAGCAGGAAGTGGTTCGGTGTTATCGACTCGTCGTCTTCACTGTCCACTGAAACGTGTGTCAGTGGACGGCTATTCACTGTGTACTCTGCCTCACACAATAGTGTGGACAACACCTCTTCATGTGGGTGTTTCTCAAGTAACACAGTGTACAATGCGGACTTCCCGCAGCGTACGAGACGCTCCCAGGCGCCTCCCATGAATGGCGCCGATGGCGTTATAAAGCGCCACACGATGCCTCTTCGACTTGCCTCTTTTTGAAACGCGTCTCGGAGCTCCTTGTCGGCACCGTGCATGTTGGTGCCGTTGTCGGAGTGCAGCTCGGTCGGGCAACCTCGGCGAGAAGCGAATCGTCGCAGCGCCAGTATGGCGGAGTCTGCGCTGAGGCTGGCGGCGATCTCAAGGTGGACGGCTCTGGTGGTTAGACAAGTGAATAGTGCTACGTACCTTTTTTGATGCTGGCGTCCGACAGTAACGGACAGCGGGCCGAAATAGTCAAGCCCCGTATAGGTAAACGGCCTCTGGTGATGCGCGAGGCGCGTCTTCGGATGGTCGCCGGTCGCAGGCACGGGTGGTTGTGCCTTGCGAATGCGACATTGTAGGCATCTGGCTAGCACCATTTTCGTGGTCGGCCGCATCTTGACAACCCAATAGTGTTGTCTCACCTCGTTGATAGTGAGTTCTACTCCACTATGTTGTAGGCTGCGGTGTGTCCAGTCTATATATAACTGGGTGATGTGATGGTCGCCGTGTAATATCGGCGGATGTCTCACGTCATCTGATATTTCGTCTGTTGCGGCTATCCGGCTTCTTAGCCGTAGGATATTGTCCACTACTTCGATCTGCAGTGGCCGCAAACGACTATCTTTCTCCAACCTTTTCTCTTCTCGCAGTTTCGCTATCTCATGAGCGAAAGACTGCTGTTGCACGACTTGAATGAGTATTTTCTCCGCTTCGTGGAGATACTCTGCTTCTAAGGTTTGCTTCACGATTTGAATTTCAGACGTCTTTGCTGTCTGTTTCGGAGGACTTGGGGTCGTCTTCTTTTTCCGCCAATCTGGATCTTTCTCTGCGTTTTTCCTCGTTCTTTTGTAGAACGTTTTCTCTGTTCTTCCTCGGCAGAGAGCAATGAAGCGAAGAACACTCGCTGTCGCACGGAGTAACCGTTCCCATCTCGAGAATCTGGCCGGATCTGGTATGGCTTCTGCTAGCTTTCGCGTGTTAGCTTCTTCGACGGCAACGAGGGTCCTTTCTTCCCCTGTCTCCTCTTTGATGGGAGGTTTTTCTGCAGGCCATGACGACGGTTCTTCGTATAGGAAGCTAGGGCCGGAATACCACGCATGCTGTGAGTCAAAGTCACGCGGTACATCACGGGTAGCGATGTCCGCGATATTCAATTTGGTGGGTACCCAACGCCAATCTTCTACTTTGCTGTTTTCCTCTATGGCGGCTATGCGATGAGCAACAAATGGTTTGTATACCCGTGCTCCTCTCCTGATCCATGTCAAGACGGTCTTACTGTCTGACCAGTATGTCACCGATGCGGGTTTGATGTCGTGCTCACGTATCACGGCTGCAGCCACGCGGGTTCCCATCACCGCGGCTTGCAGTTCGAGGCGTGGTATAGATTGCAGCTTCAGTGGTGCCACCTTCGCCTTTGCCATGACGAGGCTGACTTGCTGCTTGCCTTCCATCGATGTGGCCCGCCAATATACTGCTGTTGCGTATGCCATCTCGCTTGCGTCGGTGAACACATGGATTTGTGTCTCCACAGCATCACTATATCCAGGGTAACATCTTGGTATGCTGATATTCTTGAGTTGCTGCAGGTGCTGTATCCAACTTCTCCACTGAGTTGCCAGGTCCTTATCTAGTGGATGATCCCAGTCGACTCCTCGCCTCCAAGCCTCTTGCAGTATTTGCTTGGCTCTAATTGTGACTGGTGAGGCGAGTCCGAGCGGGTCGTACAACGACATCACAATTTTCAGTGCCTCTTTCTTTGTGGGCGCTTCCTTTTCTAGAACACCTTTCGGTAGGCGCGCGAGCGTTAGATTGAAGCCCAGCGCGTCTTCACCCGGTCTCCATATTAGACCAAGTGTCTTTTCGGTGTTTTCTGCATCTCCGATACTGATAACTTCAGTTCGGATCTGTGACGGATCTATATTTTGTATGACTTGCGCACTGTTCGATACCCATTTCCTGAGCTCGAACTTCGCTTTCAGGTGTATGTCCTTCACCGTTGTTGCGATGCGCGTTGCGTCTTCGACCGTCTTGTAGCTATCGAGGTAGTCGTCCATGTAATGGTTATGGATGATAGCTTTCACTGCCTCGGGTTGCTCCTCGAAGTGCCTTTTCGCATTCCAATTCTTTGCGAATATGGCTGTGCACGGCGAACTTGCCGCACCGAATATGATGGACGTCATACGGTATTCTTCCGGCGCTCCCTCTCTCTTGTTGCCTCTCCATAGGTACCGGAGTGCGTCTCGGTCTTGAGCTCGCACCTTTACCTGCATAAACATCTCCTTTATGTCACCGGAAATGGCTATGCAGTGTCGGCGAAATCTCATCATGACGCCGGGCAGTGACTGCAGCAGGTCTGGTCCTGTGAGAAGGAAGTCGTTGAGCGACAGTCCTCTCGACTTAGCGGCAGCGTCATGTACTATACGGAGCTTGTCTGGCTTCATGGGGTTGAATACGTCGAAGTGTGGTAGGTACCATGTTCTACCTGGTGTGCTCGTGGTGGGGGCTTTCTCTGCGTATCCCTTCTGCATGAGCGAGTCCATCTGTTCTGTGTATCTGTCTCGAAGAGCAGGGTTGCTATCGAGCTTCTTCTCGATTGAGACTAGCCGCTTGAGCGCTGTCCCGTAACTATCGGGCATCTCTATGCTGTCATTATTCCAAAGCATAGCGGTTTCTATATGTCCATCTTCTAGCTGCTGAGTGTGACGATTTAAAATGTCTTCCGCTCTTTTCTCGGGATCTGAGCTTGGTCGCTTCGGATTGATAGTTAGCGATTCTAAGGCGAAGAACTCACGAAGTCGCTCGTTCAGCTCTTCATCACTCGTTGTCAGTCGGTTGACGTAGTGTACCTGTTGACCTAAGATTCTGGTGTGCGCGCCATGCAGGGTCCAGCCCATTGCGGTAAGTGATGCGATAGGCTGGTGCCTCGGACCTCTGCGTATCTCACTGGCCAACAGCAGATGCCAGTTGTCTTGGCCAATGAGGATCTTCGGTGCGCCAACGTCGTACGTCAGCTGTTCCTTCAAATCGCTCAGGTGTTTGCACTGGGCGATGTCTTCTTCGCTGACTGACTGCGGTGCTAGGTTGAGCTTCGGTATCGTGCGCGCTCTGAAGGGCACTTTGCTTCTCAGCTGGCTTGCAAGGTCGACTGTTACTCGACGCGAACAAGGAGTGTCAATCGTAGTGTTGCCAATCGCACCTATCTTCAGAGGGTCGATGCGGCCCTCTGCCCCGATTTCCTTTGCGATGTCTTCGTCTATCAGCGAAACGGTTGACCCATCGTCGAGCAGCGCAAATGTTGCTGCTTCTCCCGCCGGTCCGATTACCCGGACCGGTACTATTTTCAAGTACGTCTGGTCTGACGTTGATCTCGAGCTGGCTACCGTTTCCTGAGGCTCCTTCTTTACTGGGGCATCAGGCTTCTCGGTACTTTCTGCAGCAGGCTTCTTCTTTTCTTTATGAAGAAGCTGATGGTGAGTGCCTATACACTCCTTGATCCCACACATTTTCTTTTTGCATGGTTTATCCGACCGATGGACTCGCAAACAACGGAAACACAGTCTCAGTTTCCTTGCGAGTTCCCATCTTTCATCTGTTGATGCTTCTTTGAACTTCTTGCAGTCATAAGCATCGTGCCCTTCTTTCTGGCAGACACGGCATTTCCAAGCCGTCTTGTCTGTTGCTGTGTGTGTCCTTTGAGTGACACGCCTAGTCGCTGTCGCTTCGCCGGGATTTATATTTTCGGGCGGAGCGAAAGCACTGCAGAAACGGGCTTGTTCGGTGATGAAGTCGCTGAGCAGAGATAAATCTGGCAGCGATTGGTACTTCTCGGTATAGGTTCTATACCACTGTACCCTTAGGGAGTTTGGCAACTTCTCAGTCAACAATCGCATTAACTCGGCGTTGATTAAGTAATGTTCTTTTTTCAACGCACGTAGCGTGACTATACCACTCCTTACTCGGCTGGCGAACGTGCAGATATCCTTCGGAGATTCACTGCAGCGCGGCAGCCCACGGAGCCTGTCCGTTTCAGCTTGAGCTATCGAGTCTGGACGGCCGAACTGCAGCTCGAGTTCTCTCATGATGTCATCTGGTTTGGCATTTCCGATGAGTTCTGAACTCACTGTTTCCAGTGCTCGTCCGCGCAGGCTCCTTCTCAGCCTAGCTGTATTCTCAACATCGTTGAAGTATCGACGAGTTGTTTCATAGATGGCACGGAACGATAACCATTCCGTGTGAGCCCCACTGTAATTTGGCAGGGTCATGATGACCTTCGACGCCGAGGGATTATTTACTGTCCACTGATCTGTTTTCTTGTCGGCTAGCGACGCTATAGCAGACGTCAAGTCCGTTATAAATGAACGGAGTTGACCTTCCCCCGAATCCTTCGATGGTACTACATTTTTCACTTCTTTTTCTATAGGATGATGTAACACGGGTACTTGCTTTTGATGGAAGTCTACTATAGGTTCAACATCCTTGGAGGGGCGTGGAGCAGCAACGGCGTCCCGTCTTCTATTGCTCCCGTTCTCTTCAGCGGCGTTGTCTACAGAAAGTGCTTGATCGCTTATCTCGCAATCGTGGTTCTCCACCTCTGCAGAAGGGACTTCCTTCAATGGCTCAGGCGCTGGTGCGTCTTCTAGCCACGATCTCACGTACTCGTCGTTGGAATCTCTGTCATCCATGTATCCGTCGGAATTTTCTTCCTCGGCATTCTGAAGTGCTATCTCAGCAAGTTCTAACCTAATTTTCAATAGGTCTTCACGAGCTTTCATTACTTTTAGATGGGACCGCGTCGTCTTAATTGTCGACGGCGGTCTACGTTGGTAACGGGCGTCTCCCCGGCTAGTCATCGGAATAATTCCTCTATAAGTTCCATCCCGTTTGTCAGCTGATGGCTTCACTATTTTGTTCGGATTCACTGATTTATTTGAAGGTTTTAATGTTCTATCTGAAGTTCCTTCCAGTCTGGTTTCCTTCCTGGAAGTCGTTGGTTGTTCGATTTGTTCTGTTTCCTTCGTTTGTGTTGGTATAGGTACGTCTTCACCCCCGGTTAGGGCTTGTGGTGGTGGTGGCACTTGCTCAGTCCCTTCCGTAGTGGACGGCGAACGTGGAGGTAACTCATGACGTATAGCTGTAGAGGTACGCGTTCTGTCCAGCTCCACCGTCCATGCTTCAGGCGCTTTGCCTTGTGACCTTGTGATCGGCATGTTGGTTTAGATTCGGGGACGTCACTTCACTATAAACGCACTATACTGTAATCCTCAACACAAATCTTCAAAGTTCCAAGTTGTTTCTTCTATCTTCAAAACAAATCTTCAAACGTCAAACTATTTTCTCTATGTTAAATGTTAATTCTTCAAAGTCCAAAAATAATCCTTCAGGAAATAAGTCTTCAGGATCCAAAAATAATTCTTGAGGAAAAAAGTTTTCAGGATCCGAAATTAATCCTTCAGGAAAAAATTTCAGGAAAAAAGTTTTCAGGAACCGAAAATAATCCTTCAGGAAAAAATTTCAGGAAATAAGTTTTCAGGATCCAAAAATAGTTCTTCAGTCTTCAAAACAATCCTTCAGGAAAAATAACCCTTCAGTTATAAGTCTTCAGGATTCGAAAATAATTCTTCAGTCTTCAAAATAATCCTTCAGGAAAAAATAACTCTTCAGTCTTCAAAATAATCCTTCAGGAAAAAATAACTCTTCAGTCTTCAAAATAATCCTTCAGGAAAAAATAACTCTTCAGTTATAAGTCTTCAGGTTCCAAAATAATCCTTCAGCCGTAAGTCTTCAGGTTTCAAAATAATCCTTCAGCCGTAAGTCTTCAGGTTCCAAAAATAATTCTTCAGGAACCGATTTTCTTATTCCAGGAATCTTCCTTCTTCGGTAATCCTTCAGTCTTCAATTGAGCTCTCCAGGATTTCGAAAATAATCCGGCTTTCGAAGGACCAGCAGATATACCGGACGGGCGTGATCGCTGGATACGGGTTCAGGTAGGTTGTAAGGCTATCCTGGTCCAAGCGGCGCTGACGTCCTGTACCGAACTCAAACTCAAACTCAAACTCAAAGCATTTATTTCAAATAAACCAATTACAGGCACTTTTGAATTGTCAAGGGGTCGGTCAGTCAGAAAAGATGAAGCTAGATGCCCATTCCAAAGCGTAGTAGGTACCTATGGAGAAGAACGGGCAAGAAACTCCACGGACACTCTTTTAAATAAAAATTTGGTTACAAAATATTGGTTACATCATTCATGTTGAACTTATACATGTGAGAACGATGCAAAACGTTAAAAGCGTCCGTAATAAAAGATAAAAACAAAAATAAAACAATTAAAAAATTAAATCAAATTAAAATAAGCCATGGCAGCTATGAGATGACCAGTCACAACTGACGGCGCCCGTTCACGAACATGACGCATGGATTAGCACCATTCAGCTCAACCATTTTGAAGGGAGCTAAATGATCCAACACACACGCCACCGTCAGCGTGACATTAGAGTGAGCATGACATACTCTCAGCCGCCAGGGCACATTCAAGTCAATGAAAGACATACCCAGTACCTAAATGGTAGCTTTATAGTCTGTACATAGTACTCACACATGTGCTATGCAATTATACAATGCTAAGAGATTGAATTTATACAATGCAAAGATAGTTTTTAAAATCTTCCGCAGCTCCAACAGTATTTTCAGATGCTATACAATTAGTTTATGTGCCCTTGTGGAGCAGGACCAGCGTTGAGCCAAGCATTTTTATCAGCGATGTAATCCCCCAACTTATAATATGCCTGACTGCATAGTGTGCGTTTAATATAAGATTTAAATTTCGTTTCATTCAGCTGAAGTATGTGGGGAGGTATTTTATTGTAGCATTTTAAACAGTACCCCATGAATGATGAGTCTACTTTAGCCAGCCTGAAACCCGGTTGAACTAATTGGTCCCTATTCCTAGTGATATAATTGTGTCTTGAACCTCTTTTACTAAAAAGATGTAGATTTTTCCTTACGTACATAATGTTTTCATAGATATATTGACAAGGTACCGTCATGATGTTAATATCTTTAAACAGTTCCCTTAGAGAGTCGCGCCTGCGGAGGCCATATATCGCTCTGATGGCTCTTTTCTGCAGAATAAAAATAGACTCGATGTCTGCAGCCCGTCCCCATAGTAGAATACCGTACGACATAATACTATGAAAGTAACTAAAATAGACTAGCCTCGCGGTATCTACATCCGTAAATTGACGGATTTTTCTCACAGCATATGCTGCCGAACTTAGTCGTCCTGAAAGGGATGTTAAATGAGGACCCCATTGAAGCCTAGAGTCGAGCGTGATCCCCAGGAAAACAGTTTGATCGACGAATTCTAGTTTCTCTTGATTTAATACTATCTCACAATTACTACTTTTGACATTTGGTAAAGAAAATCTTATGCACTTAGTTTTTTTCTCATTTAATACTAAATTATTAGCAGTGAACCAATTTTGGACCTGCTGCAGGGCGTTATTTACGTCGTCAAGATTTGATGCACGTCTATTCATTTTAAAAATTAATGAAGTATCATCAGCAAATAACACCATTTGTGGTTGAGTTTTTAACAAATGGGGTAGATCATTAATATATACTAAAAAGAGAAAAGGACCCAATATTGATCCTTGTGGTACACCCATTTTTACTTTTAAACCGAGTGAATTGACACCATTTATTTGAACTTGCTGTTGTCTATCATTTAAATAAGATTTAACTAAACTGAGCGCAAGTTTTCCAAGTCCGTAATGCTCAAGTTTCAAGATTAAGGTTTCATGGTCGACGCAGTCAAAAGCCTTGGAGAGGTCACAGAAAATTCCTATGGCGTCTTGGGCCTCTTCCCACGCCGTAAATATGTGTTTTAATAAGGTGACACCGGCGTCAGTCGTACAACGTCCCTTGGTGAAGCCATACTGTTGATCATGTAAGATTTTATTGGTATTAAAATGATTGAGCATTTGATTAAGCATAACCTTTTCAAACACCTTGCTTAATACTGGCAACACGGACACGGGTCTATAATTATTGGTATCTTTACTGTCCCCGGATTTGAAAAGTGGTATTACCTTACTATATTTCATTAGATCAGGGAAGACTCCTTGATCCACACACAAATTAAATATTAAGGCTAAGTACGGCGCTATAGTCTCAATGATGGAGGTACAAACTTTGATTGACATTCCCCATAGATCTTCGGTTAATTTGATCTTAATTTGCTTGAAAGCTTTTAATACTGTTATGGGGTCTATATGCTTGAATTTAAATTCAATCGGGCAGGATGAAACGTTGGCTCTTAATAAATCAATTGAACGCGAGGGCGAGGAATTTAAGGTTTCAGTAGTTTTAAGTGGGATACTGGTAAAGAAATTTACAAATTCTTGAGCAACTTCTTTGTTAGTGCTTATGACACCACGTGAAGTTTCTAGTGTGAAATCACTGTTATGTCTTTTATTCCTATTTGTTTCGTCATTGATAATTTTCCAAACCGTCTTTATTTTATTATCGGCTGATTTGATCTTGTTGCTAAGGTACAAGGCTTTAGCTACCTTGCAGGTATTTTTAAAAGTTTTAGAGTAAGTAGCAACGTATTTATTAAAAGTGTCAGAGTTAATAAAAGGCTTAAGGCCATACAGCTCAAACAATGTTTCCCTACTTTTCCTAATACCCTTAGTTGCCCAGTCACTGAACAGAAAATTTGGGCAAATCGTTTTAGTTTTCTTTTTTAAAGTATTATCGAACTCGGTGCGCACTACCGAAAAGAATTCCTCATATAATTCATTTACATTGTTTATAATATGACCCGGTATACTTAACTTACTAATTAAGTTATTATTAAATTTACTTAGATTGCTGGTTGTTACTTGTCTAGATTGTATCTGAAATCTTTGTAATGGTGTGTTGCACTTGAAAGCAACAGTTTGACCACTGTGATCCGAAGGCAGATAATTTACAATAGCTTTATCTAAGTAGTCGCAGCAACAAAAAACATTATCAATACAAGTAGCAGTATTTGTAGTTATGCGGGTTGGTTCTGAAAACACATTTGACAGATTGAATGATTTAAAGAGACTTAATAATCGACTGCTATTTGAACTATTTTCTAAGATATTAATATTGAAGTCACCACAGATAATTATTGATTTTTTCCCCGTTGCAAGTTTTGCTAGAACATCTTCCATTACTGCCTCAAATATGGAGTAGTTTTGATAATTGGGGGGTCTGTAAACGCACACTATGACATACTTATCTAGCTCAACACAGGACAACTCAATGTTATGTTCAACCGACAAATCAACTATATCTTTACGAGTCTTAGATTTAATAGACTTTTTAACTAAGATTAGTGAACCCCCACGCAGCATTGATTTGCGGTTAAAACAACTGACCACGCTATAATTTTTATAATTAATTAACATCTCAGAATCTTTCAACCAATGTTCAGTTAAACAAATAATTTCGAACATAGTTTTTTCTAAAAATAATTCAATTACTAATTGTTTGGAAGAAAAACCTTGAATATTTTGATGGAATAATTTCAGGGTATTCTGCTTAGACTCTTTTTTACAATTAACTATTTTAGAGCCAGAAGACACCTTGTTCTTGGTAGGTATAACTACAGTGTTACTGGTATCTTCTGTTGTCTTACTATCTAGTTTAAATTAACATCCAGAGTGAGCCCCAAGACTCCCATGCCATCACCAGGCAATGAGATCCTACTACTTGTGGACCCCACATTATGACAAGAATTTGCCAAAGTGACACATGGATCCTCCTTCGTACAATAATTGTAAAAGTTTATAGCATTAGTGCTACAGTTACTGGTGGCCACCTGTACATTAGAATTATTACTAATAATTGCGGTGTTAATTATAGTACTGCACGTCGACATACTACTTATGTCTGAGTTTATATAAGCTAATAGCCTCGCTATTTGAAGTCTAAACCTAATGGGCAGATACACTGTATTCCTTGTCGATTTCAACTTATCAACAAAATTGTTGGTGTCAAAAAATATAAGTTTGTCACTGTAGTGACTTACTAAGAACTGAATATGCTTGTTAAGCATATGTATATAATTGTTTTTTCTATTTGATAACCTCTCAAAATAGGGAAAAGCACACAAAATAATTTTATTACAATTTAACTTTAAAATCTCAGTAACACTGTCAGTGATATCTTCCTTTTTGACCTGGGAACTATTTCCTACAAATACAGTTATGTTGGTATTAGAATCATATTGAGTCCTTGTAATTGATGTCATTATTTCTTTGAAGGATATCCCAGGTAAACAATAGTTTTGAGTAGAAAAACTCAAGTTGTTACTAACTAATTTCCCTAACCCTCTTCCTATACTATCTGAAAACATAACTGACTGATAGCAAACTTGACTACTACAAGAGGAAATACTACTAGCTACTGACTGTACCATTTGAGATAATTCTTGCACAATATCAGGTTTATCTTGATTGAGGATACAGTCTTGAGACACACTCTCAGTCTGGGACGGGTCCTCCGTTGCCTCAGGCTGGACAGCATCAGGGTTTGAAACCTGACAAGTACACTGACACCTAACTAACTCATTAGCAGCAAGAATGTGTTCTTTAATTTGGTTCTGAGAACCCACATATTTAATGAAAAGGGAACTAAGTCTGCTCTCAAGTACCTGTATGTCGGACTGTAAGCGCTGTGTATCAATTTCATAAATGTTTTTGCTGTCTTCTAATTTTATTTGATAATTATTTAATTTATTGATTAGATCAATACGTTCCTTTCTCCGTGGAATATTTTTGGAAAAGTGTTTTTGTTGTCTCCTAATTTGTTTACATTTTTTAATTATTCTATTTAGTTTAGCATATTTTTTCATTTTCTTATGACTAACTTTATAACTATAATTCTGCTTTAACAAGGAATCTTCAGTAAGGTCAATAGTTATAATGGAATGAGGGTTACAATTAGTATTTAATAGTTCATTATATAGGTGATTAGTTTCTTTGACCTGCGTACATTCTTTTTCTTTCTCTAACTGGATAATACGACTATTAGCGTGAATTAATTCATCTTCTAGGTCCCTAACTAACCGAAGTTTTTGCTAGCTATTTTCGAATACTCACATGGATATGCACTCGACCTTTTGAAGGAAAACGGGCTCGGCAGGAATGATTACACTGTTTATTGATAAGTCTTCATAACTATTCAGGACACGATTTCAGGACTCCTCAGGACTACTGCTTTACTTGTTAGGTGGAACTAGTTTCCATGTTGATGACTACAATTTCTAGAGATGGCGTATTAGCTTAGCTGGTAGCGCCCTTTACCCTATAGAGACCCATGAATCGCCTCCTGTTTTCGTAACTTTATTATTTTCAAAATTCTTATAAAATTACATTTCTTATAGCTAAACACACTTATTTCAATAGCTATATACATCATGTTATACATCATGAGATTCACAAAATTGCCCCCTTTCTAATGAGGGTTCTTCCAGGATTCTGACTATTCCTGTTGAAAAGATATTTCAGGATTATCGGTATTAAAATGATTAAATAAATATTTAATTATTTGCAAGTGACTTTTCAGACAAAGTTCTGATCCGATTTCCACCATACCAAAAGAACACTCGGGCTAGTCTATTCCTCTAGAGAAATCTAGTATTTTATTTATTGTATCTAGATTTTTCAGCCAGTTATAGGCCTCTGAATACAGGTAGGGTAGCCTTTATTTTTACAAATCCGCTTTGCGGCATTCTAACTCGATTAAGTAGGTATCCTGAAGGGCTAGATTTCTAGAAGTTAGGTCCAGGGCTAGGTCTCGGTCTAGGTGACCTGGATGCCATAAATGATTTTACGTTATATCTGTCTAACCTACCTAATCAAGGAGTGCAAGGGCTTTGTTTACCTTTTTTAGTCAAATTTTGATATTTGGATGGTGTCTAGCTGCTAGATAGCATTACTAATACCTATACTATTTTCATATTTGAGTTAGTATAGGCGTTGCCCACAACTTGTATTATTTTGTTTTGCGTTATTGCAACTTTAGTTTTTCTTTTATAGGTGTGCAGATTTTTGGTATTTCAACATCCGGATAAATAGAAAGGTCTTTTCTAACAAAATATTTTGATGACGCATTATTGCGTATAACAAGGAATCTACATACTACATGCTATTATTACGCATATTGCGAAGAAATACTTATCCTATACATACAAGTTTTTAAGCTAAGTTAAAATTAATGATTTTAAACAAGCTAAAATTGACGGTGACGCCTCGTCGCGAACATATGCTAAATAAAGTGCTTCATTGTCGGAAGGAATTCCTTCGTCGTGTGACGTTGCATCCGGGAGATTAATGATATGTTGAATCATGTATTAGTTAGTTTTTCGTATCTGTTTGTCTTGACTTGATTTTTTAAATGAAAACTATACACGTGGCCAAACTTAGCCATAATAGAGGTTCTTCAATGTCTGGTGCATTATGAGTGTCCGTGGAGTTTCTTGCCCGTTCTTCTCCATAGGAACCTACTACGCTTTGGCAACTAAATTCATCTATATAGACCGACTCCTTGACAATTCACAAGGGCGTGTAATTCGTTTAATTGAAATAAATGCTTTGAGTTTAGAGTGTTCATGATTAACGAGACTTCACTACGATTAATGCAGTCTGGGCAGCCACCTGACTAAATGACGCAAACTCTAATCGCACAATTACAGCACTTTTCACTGTCAAGGAGTCGGTCAGCCAGAAAGATGATGCTAGTTGAAAGTGTACTATGGAGAAAACGGGCAAGATCCTTCATGGACACCATTTCGGTAATACCTAGTTTTTCTTCTAGATACACTTTTAAATTTGCTTCTTGGCGACAAAAGTAGGACTTCCTCGGTTGAGCCGTTTCACAGGAACCTGTACAATTGTGGAAAAACACTGAATATGCATGAAAAAATGTCAGAATACCAAGGTACTTGACCCAAGAATGCTATCTGCATCAAATATCAAAACACTGCGACACATTAAGACTGGGTGCAATATGGCGCGTGCCATATATGGTGCATTACGTGATGCTATTCCAAATGAAAGGACACGAGGTTCAAGGTGTTGTGAAGGGCGAAGATTTTTTGAGCAAATTAAGGAAATAACTGTGAGATTGACAGTTAACAGCCTTGAGAGACCTTTAGGTGAAGTGGACCTCGACATTTAGACGGACAAACGCCAATATTGGTATAAGATGTTTTCTTGAAACATTTGTTGATGAACACACACACAAGAGTGATGAATATAAATGTTGATGGATGGAGAGGGAGAGGAAGATCAAAGAAAAGATGGATGGATTGTGTGAGGATGTGAGGAATGATATGAAAGAGAAGGGAGTGCATGATAACAAATAACAACAAAGAAATCTTCATAAACGTACACTTGGCAACAATGTTACTTCTTGCGATATCAGGTAACGGATTATTTACTGTAGCCTCGCTGCTCGGATGTGCTCAGGATGTGACGTATATGTTTTATGAAATTATGAGTTTATTCACTCTTTATTTCAAATAGTAAGATTGGAGTTGGCTTTAGTTGTTACTCTATGGCATAGTCTATGCCTTAGTTTATTTTTGAGGCTAACCACATTACGATTAGTTGAATAATTAATAAATTACTTTGCTTAACCTTTAGCAAGAAAAACGAAGTCTCTGTCAG